>CM023452.1:115044389-115576200 GCA_013339765.2 Haemaphysalis longicornis | reverse complement strand
GACAGTGAGATCCCGTTCAAAAAGAGCTCCCTGCGGCACCAGAAGCTGCGTTTATTCCACATCTCAGCATCAAAGACTTTTGAGAAGTAAAACTGGAAGGAACATCATGGAGCGCCTGGGATTCGAACCGTCTCAGTGTTCCAAGCAGACTGATATCGTACCTAGACCAACTAGGAATAGACTCATGATTATACCGCTGCCTAAAAACATGCACCCGGTATTTCAAAAAAGGGCAGACGAAAAAATAGGGCTATCGCCTTGCAGGCCAAATTTGAACGGAGGTCTGATGTGCTATACACAGACGCTGCCGAATACGACAATAACAAGACCGTACACACAGCGGTAGTAGTTCGTGAGAGTGGAGACCCGGTCTCGTGCTGCACCGTCAAAAACACAAATGCAACTGAGGCAGAAGAAGTTGCTATTGCTCTAGCAATAGCACAAACCGGTACAAGGGTGGTTGTTAGTGACTCTAAGGCAGCCATTAGGAATTATGATATGGGCAGGGTCTCTGCTGCAGCCGCCAAAATTCTCAGAGAAGATCAAGTATCAGCAGATCAAACTTCACTGATATGGTGCCCGGCACACCAGGGTCTGCGGGGGAACGAGAAGGCGCATGCGACCGCCCGAGGCCTCACTTACCGGTCGATCGCAGCTGACTCACCGCCTCCACGCAAGGAACCCCTTCCTTCACGTGACGAACTAACGACATTCCAAGAAATAATTTCTCATTATAAGCTCGGTCGCAAGATCTATCCAGCGGCGGATAAACAGCTCAGCAAAAAAGAGGAAGTCATGTGGAGGAAATTGCAAACCGGGGTGTTTCCAAACCCTCAACTATACAGCAAATGGCATCCGGAAGTCTTTACTTCTAAGTGCACTCACTGCAATAACATTGCGGACCTAGCCCACATGGTCTGGACATGCCCTTTTTATAACGACCCGAACAGAAATGTGGAATCCTGGGAGATCTTATTACTCAACCATAAAGCAGAAGAGCAACGCAAAGTCATCGGTCTGGTGCTGACCGCCGCCGAATCCCAAGGGATTCCGGCCGACGGTTAGGGGGTGAACGGGGGTCTAGGCTAATGCCCTCTCCCTCGTCACTTTAGACGGGTGCAAATAAAAGTTAATTCTCTCTCTCTCTCTCTCCACATCGAAACTACCGGGCTATTCCCGAACGTCATTGACGGTGACAAGCACGCAGCCGGCTGGTAGGCTGACAAGAAGAAAAGCGAAAGCTTGAGTAAAATGTTGTGCCAACAAAAACTTGTTCCTACATACTTTGGGCACAGTGCGGGGGGAGGAGGGATAACGCAAGGTATATATGGTCATGACAGTATAAATAATTTAAACCTCAATATTTTTACTCCTTGGTTTCAAACAGCCGCGATTATAACGATTGGCCATAACACAAACCTGTGCAATGAGGAATGCAAGCGAAGTTACTGATTTGCAGCCGGGAGTTATTAAAAATCACTTTCACGTACCCAATGCTGGCGAATGTTTCAAGTCCTGGTATTCACGAAAATTACAGGCACGCAAAAGAGGTTTCATAGTACCCAATTTTTTTTTAATTTCGACGTAAGCGGAGTGTGGGTCAAGCGAAATGCGAAAAATGTATGGCCAGATCACTGGAATAAGAGCTAGTGCTGGTAACAAACGCTCCAATGGACAGGGAAGCTTCCGGAATACAGGCAAAATAATTTGCAGAAAAAAACAATTTTTGTAGGTATGGCGGAAAAAGAACTGCGTGATGCTCGCCTGTTTCGCCTTCGCGTCTGGTCCCAAAAAAGTGTTTGTTTGTTTGTTTGTTTGTCTTTATTCGCATCTTGCACAACGTACATGACGCTGGGAGCGAGCAGTAAAAGCTGTCAAAAATCGACAGCTTGACAGAGCTGCAAGCCCCCAAGCACTGGGCAGCGTAACGGCAACATCAAATACAACTTGTATATTGAAAAGAAAAGAAGAGCAAAAGAGAGAGAGTAAAAAAAAAATAAAGAAAATGGACCAAAAATTAACTGCCAACACAGTAAATACGCAGAAGCCGTACTGTGGTACTACACGTATACTTCGGCATTACACAAACTGCACATGCTATCATGTATTATACAAAGAATAATAAAGAATATAATATCATAATATAAAAAGTGTTCTCGAGCATCTCAATGCCGCATCAACTGTTGGTCACCAACGCTAAATTCTATCTTTCTGTGAAGCAGGCAAAGCATATGTTTTTCTTGTTCCTGCCGTTTTTGGCACTTCTTGAGACACGTCGTCGTCCACATGATCAGAAGCGTCTTGCCCAGCTATATCAACGATGTAGATGTCGGACAGCACTCCGCTAACGGGACATCGGCCGCGCACAGTGAGTACCCCGGGCAAATTTGCCTTTCGCGACGGTGTTCGACGCGTAATGGGAGCTACCGAGAACTTATCAGCTGCCTGCAGCGGATGTTGCATTGTGTCCTCTTTGTCAACATTTCGATGTATCCCTGATACCCGAAAAGACGTTTCGAGGAAAATGTTGGAAAATGTAGGCTATGACAGGTATATGCAGGGCAAAAAAAAAAAAAAAAACTTTCCACTTAACCGATATTTCGAGATATCCGAGTTCGAGTTATGGAGAAATCCCTGTATCGTTGTATCTGATGACTGAAGGTGATAAAACGTTTTTATTCGGCTTTTACATTTAACAGATTCCCAGTTGACTGGATGTAACTGACGTGCGCTTTAGGGCCTCCAGATCAACGTTGCGAAAGGTCAAAAGGCTCCGGTTCGAGCTGCTTTATTTACTTATTTACATACACGTACAGGGGACAACATCTTTGGAAACTTGCAAAGAAAGACGGTTCCAAAGAGCCATACAAAAAAGGGTAGCGCCGACACACCACACACACACATTTTCACACGCTGACGAATCCATCAGTTAACAACGGCGGGGGTATTCACAAAGAACGGTTGTTTGCTTGGTAATGTAGCTGAAGTCCCGCATGACGTTTCCAAGCTGGAAAACGATGCCGTGCCGGAAACTGTTCCCGAATCCCCCGAGTATGTGTCGAAATCGGTTCGACACATACTCGGGGGCTGGGTAGCGTCACGATTCCGCCGTTCTTACTAGGCTCGATCCTTCATAATACGCGAAAACGTACTCCTGTCACTTCACGCTTCGGTTAAAACTCTTCGTACTGGTAAGAACCAACTTATCTGGCTAATCTGGTTTGTCGACAGGAACGGATAGGTTTCGAAAAGGGGCAGTTAAAATCGGCTGAACCCACCCAGAAATAGGGCAGAACTACGAAGGCAGCAGCGGCACAGCAGAGCGCCGTCCGCCGCAGGCCATCGCGCCGGCCGGCCACCGCGCTCCGATTGACTGCAGCGCCGCCGCTGCATGCATCACGGAGTAGCCCCCTTCGCGGCCGGCGGACGGCAGACTAGCACATATTTCTAGGGACCATAATTTGACTAACGAGGCGCCGCCCTGCCCTCCCGCTTCGAAGCGAAAACAGCTTCGTAGCTAATTCCTCGGTGCGATGTCATGTTCTAAGCTGTTGACTTCACCTTCAATTTGCCCATTCTACCCCTCATCCAAAGTTTCAATCAAAAAACGGCCTTCGTTTTTGAGATAGAAGGACGATTTTTCAGCTCTTAAGCCTGGCAAAGTAGCGTTTCTCGTCGTCATAGCAACAGGCTCGCGGGATGGCGAACGCAGACGACGTGAGCATTGTTTGGGGTCGTGCAGCACTGCGGTCTTTGCGCGCTACGTCTGAGCAGTGAGCAGCGATAAATTTTACTCCACTTCACAACGGAGAAACGCAAAGTGAGCAAAGAACGAACTGTGGCTCTCGCCAACGCTGAGCGAAGGGGGATTTTCCCGGCAGGTCGCCGGCGGCGGCAGCGGCTCGCTCCGCCGATCTCGACGCGACGTAAGCGCCGCTGCGGCCGGAGTAGCTAAGGCCGCCTCCGACGGCAGAGTTTTCAAATGGGCCTAATCTAAAAAGGTTTATCTTAGTGACTTCGCTGGTTTGCAAGCGTAGCAAGGCAGCCACATCCCAAGCGCCTTAAAAGTTTTTCCGTTCTATTCGCCCAAATTTGGCCACCGCAGTTGTAAACAAGTAAGCAACATTATCCATGGGCTCAAGAAAAATGACGTCACTACCTCCACACTTTTTGCAATGCATTGGGATGCTAGGGGCCTCTCCTGAGTATTCCTTCCTCCATGGCCCAGATAAATGGACACTACGCCAGAACCAACGCGTGGAGAACACAGGATATGGCGACCGCCGCAGTCATCACATTTCCTGAATCTACCCCGGGCCGCTACACAAACACCCTCGCACGCCCTCACTGCGCGCGTTAACGTTCTAACGAAGGCGGAACTATCGCCGTAAATTGGCTACTGTACAACCACAGTTGACAGCTCCAAGCCCCACCATCTCCCGCAGCACGACGGACCGAATGGTTTTCCAAACAGCCATTCTGGTAAACATAAACGCAGTGGGCCACAGAATAAATCACCTCCAAGCTCACAAAATGCGCTTCAAGCCGCTGTACTAGCAACTCTTTCCTACAGCCGCACCGTGCCTGCCGATCAAAACGCGGCAACGCGGTCGAGGCCCAAGACAGTGTGTCTTCACGCCAGCGGCGTTACCCAGAGGAGTATTGCTCTTAACAAGCTGGCTGCCATAAAGTCATTCATTCCTCATTACTGGAACCACCGCTCCCTCTGCGTTCGACAGATCCAGCGTCGATGGCGCCTGGAACCCTTACACTCCCGTCACAAGATTCACGTTGGTTACTATGGTTACTATGGTTACTGGTTACTATGGGAATAACAGAAACTATTTACAGGACAGGCATGCAAAGCGAAAATGCAAAAATGCACGCAACCCCTTCGAATAAGGAAAGCCCAAAAATAATTAGATTTCCGCAAGTAAAGAAATGTCTCCAGCGTAACACGTGGTTCGTACCTCGAATTCGAGTCCAATGTTCCCCGCTAAACACAGGCACGCACATACGTACTGAGTCAGTACCACCACGTCTCGTCGTTGCCTCGCTCGCTGCATGGTCGGTGACTGTTGCAACCCTGGGTACTCCTTCCCCGCCACCCAGACGGAGCACTGCCGTCCGAATCCCAACATGCGTTCGGGGCCCGTGGCAGCGGATTAGCATTGTTATGATGTGATTTGGACTGGTACGGAAACGGCCAGTTGTTTCACAGAAAACGTTTACACCGACTACACAATTAAACGCACATAACATCACTCAAAACATTCCTCCTCCACTCTTTCACAACGCACCGATGTGATTATGACTACAATCCTCCTCCACAACGCTATGATTGGAACTGGTACGGAACCGAGCGCTAGTTCGGCAATCACAATTCTCCCTGAAGCTACATCATTACGTATCAGAAAGCGAACAAGGACGGTATTCAATTAAAGAAGTGCAAGTGAGGCTAATGAGTACACAGATTATAGATAAAATGTTATGTGAATTTGAAAATTACAAAATGTTCTATAAAAGTGGTTTGCGCAATGCAAAAACAAAATAACATTTTTGCTTAGACGCTTATGTTGCACATGGTTTTATTTTGTACTTTGCCATCGGTTATTTTGTCATACATAATTATACGACTGTTGCGTGCAGTTTTTTACAAATACATTTTATGCCGTTATTTACGGGTTTGAGCCAAAGGTCGAGAAGTGATACTGTAGAATAAAGGCAAACTTTAATTATTTTAGTTAAAACTTTATTGTAAACGTAATGTTTATTATGGCTTCTTTCAGTACATTTTCGCAGCGCTTTTAGCAATGTAATGACTGCACCCATGTGGCCTAACGTACTGATCAAGGAAACTGCAGTTTTTGCACAGACAAAAAAAAAAAAAAACCTGTCTCTGTATCTGGGCTGAAGATAGTATTGCAACTACATTTGCAATAGAAATATACAGTAGAAAGTTGCCCAGAAAGAATCGACTCAAGTATATCAACCCGCAGTTTTTACTTTTGCCCTCGCTCAATAACCCGTCAAATCTAGCAGCAACTGGTAGATTAGGCAAACACCTGGAGAAAAGAAGCCCTCGGTAAACACCTACAGAAAAAAGCCCTTACGTGACAGGAACAAGTCAAACTATGCGTACAACTCTGAATTTACACTTCATCAGCTGAAGATTGTCCTTACCACTAGTAAGCCTACAGCTCAAGGTCCAGACCACATTACCCACACCATGATACAAAACCTACAAGCAGACAGTCTTGAGACACTAGTACACCTATACAACCAAATATGGCTATCGCGACACCTTCCAAGGTCTTGGAGGGAGGCCATAGTCGTGGCTTTTCTTAAAAGGGGAAGGACCCTTCTTCTCCCCCCAGCTATCGACCCATTGCCCTGACAAGCTGCGTGTGCAAGCTTTTCGAGCTTATGTTTTCGAACTTATGTTGATCTGTTAGGTGCTTCTAAGATCTCCTCATTCGATAATCCTTTTAAACCTGTTTTTACGAATACATCCCCATCACAGCCCTTTTTAAGTCGCCCATCCCTTTCTGTTCCCTCTCACAAAGAGCGAGAGAGGAGGCGGCTTTACTTAGTATCTCCTTTTTAAACACCTTCAAATCACCTTGAATTGATTTCATAACACCATGGAACCTTCACAATGTGTCATGTTTCTTGTCTTTTATCCAACTCGACAAAATAGGGTACCAAGAAATGCGATTCTGCTGCACTTTGTCTCACTGCAGGAGAAGTACCAGTGCACAGAATTTTAGAGCGACGCCGCCAATACTGCTTCCGCTGTTCGTGTCATTTGCCGTGCTGGGACCCAATTTAAATGTTTCTGAGATGGTGAATGTAAATTGCAGCACTTTACAACAGAGGCATATGGAATTTTTCTTGCTGTGAATTACATTGTCCAATGTGATGTTCCAAAATCTGTCATTCACACTGATTCACTAAGCTTTGTGCGGGGGTTATTATCCCGAAAGAAGTCCAAAAATGACATTCTCAAACTTGTTCTTAGAACGATTACGACAGTATATGGCTCAAACCTGTAGGGGACTGTTTGTTCGGTCCCAGGCCACTCAGCGATCGCAGGAAAAGAGATGACAAATGAAATAGCTGCAGCTGCTGCAGCCAGAAACACAGTGCACATAACCTGAGCACCCTACACCGACCTCAAGCGACACATAGAACAACTACGCAGAACAAACTACACATTGTAAAACCTCACTTGGGACAATGCACAACCGACTCACACAAGAGGTGCACAGAAGTTCCCCTATCAAGGTTACGGATAGGCCGCACATATTAAACACAATGCCACCTGCTCTCTGGATCACCAAAACCCATGTGCAGCAGATGTACAGAGGGCCTATCCGTAACCCATATTCTCACTCAATGCAAGGCGCTTGACACAACACGACGCAAGCACTTCCAGCAATCATACACATGACATATTCCACAACACCCGGCGTACTGTTTAGGAGACGAGTCAATGTTTTCTGTGAAACATGTTTTCGAGTTCCTCTCCGACGTAAAATTTTGCTGCGAAACAGTATGCCTACCCCCCCCCCCCTCCCTCCACTGTTTTCATTCCGGTGAAGGCAATTTACGCGGCGCCGCTTTGGCGCTTCTCCTTGCCGCCGCCGACCCCGCTTTCCCAACTGTTATTCCTCACCCGCACTGATGCATCCTTCACAAGCAGCGCAATCGGCTGATCACGGCGGTAGCGCCCTTACCAGGCGTTACCCGAGGAACTTGTCCGCTTTGAACGCCGACCTGAGCCCATAATTCTTTTTCAGACGAAGAAAGGCTTTCCGCGCGACATTTTCGTCCTTGTGTTTCACACCTAAGCACACGCCCCTCATCGGTTGCTGGTTTATGCGTGCACTGGTTGGGGGGTGGAAGCAGAGGAACTTTCATGTACAGCTAGGCTTCATGCCGCTACCGATGACATGCTCGTTGTGCTGACGGAAAATTTAAACGTGGAAGTCTCGCGACTGAATGCGACCTGTCAGCTGTCCTCAATGGTCGCGCGGTTTTGGTTTGGGTCGGTGTATCACATAGACAAGGAGATGTCTACGACGCGTGGCAGAAACGACCAGCCACATGTTTGTCCACAAGAACAAAGCTCGAGCCTTTCAAGGGTTTATCTCCCTCTGAATATACGCGTGTCGTTCGCTCGGGAGAAGAACAGCGGGAATCGAAGGAGTGTCTGGCGAAAAAGAAGCGCTAATCGGAGCTAAAACAACAGAAAGCCGCTGCCGCCGGCGTTTCAATCGAAAGTTCTAGCTCGCCGAGTAGCTGGCAATCTCTCCCGAATGAGCAGCAAAGTCGATGTGAGCCAATATTTCTTGCTTAGCCTTCAGTGATTTCCGAGCGACAATTTTGGCGGTGCCTTTCATTTATAAGCACACGCACATAACTCGCTGCCTGCTTACCAGGCACGAGTTGGATGCACGAGTTGGATGCACCAGACACGAGTCGGATCCACTGATGGCATGTCTGTTGATCTTGCGGGAGGTTTAAAAGAGTACGTCCGCCACACCAATGCGAACTTTCCGGTGTCCTCAGTAGTTAAGCGGATTTGATTGGTGGGTTACGCCCACAGTGAGATGCCTACGACGTGGTAGAGAAACAGACAGCTCCACGTTTGTCTACTAGAATAAATCTCGAGTCCTTCAAAGTTTCTAATTGCTCGATCACCAATTACAAACAAACGTGTTTTGTTCCCTGCATTTTGGTTACTGCATCCAGCTTCGCAAGTCATCCTTCTTCACAGAGTGGAAGGGAACAAATTTTTTATATCTCCTTTTTATCATGTATCTTGACAAACTGGCCCTTTACGCCAGTCATCTTCATGAATTTTTGTTTGATTTTACGTTCACTTTTACTGAAATGCGTTAGTCTTCTTATTACTCCAGTGAACTCTGCCGGCCTTGCGGCATAAAAATCCAAACATCATCATCATCATCATCATCATCATCACAATAATAATCGTCATCATCATCTTAATCATAATCATCATCATAATCAGGAATTAGCTGTAAACATAAATTATATCCATTTGGAGGATGCTCACTGGATGCAATTATTATATTTTCAGAAACCCGAAAGTGTACTGATGGTGAGCGGATTTGTGCAGATTTGAAAAAAAGGGCAATTTGTAGTGCTGCGCAATCCAGCTTGTACGTTTTTCGCAGGACTGCGGAAAAAAGAAGTAGCAGAGAAGCGTACAGAAATATCATGTCGATAAAAACGCAAAAAAACCCCTGAAATATTTTGAGAAGACATAGGTGAACCTTCAAACACATTAAATGTACTGGGCAATATTAAGTATTAAACATCTATAATGCAAGTTTTGCGCTTCTTCCGGGCTAGAGGAATGACATTGCTCTTTTCCTATTGTTACATCGCCTGTAGGTTTACGTAATCGCTGAACTGGCTCACGTCCGCTTATATAACGTCGCCCGTACGAACAGGGTAGCGACAGCGGTGACGGTGACAATGATGATGGTGTTTACAAATCTGGTGATGTCCTCCTCGTTTCTGAGATTTCGGTAGAGCAATGACAGTGCCCGTTAGGAATTACGTATTTTAGTGCTGTTTTTATTGTGTTCACGCGATTTTTAAATTCTGCTATAGTTTTCATTATTGTGCCCTATAAGCGCAACGTATAAAGAAATGCCGGGGTACGATGACGCTTAAGGTGTGGATGTATTACATGCTTGTCCAAGGACATTTTAGGGTTACGAGGCAACAACGCCGTAATAGCATGGAAAACTGAATAGTGAGGAACGTGTAAGCGACCGTCTACTTTATAAGGCTAGCTCGATTTTATTTCTCCGAGCCGAAACTTGCACGAAACGGCATAGTTTACGCAAGCCAATCCAAATGCACTGTCAGGTAGCAAATGAAACAGAAGGGGGATCAGCAGAGCTAGGTGATCGAAATGGCCCAACGGTGAGTTGCATGTCGTTAGCGACACGAGACCAGAACGTTACCTGATCTGCGCCGGATTTCTTTCTCGTGGTCGGCATCAGCACAGGTGACCTAGCCGAGGTAGTTATAATCTACTTGTTCTAGCTGTACGTTACATACGGTGAACAAGGCGCATTTGGTGGGGTTTTTCATCCGTAATTTAGCTTAAACATATAATGCTGGAACGGGGCGCCTTACTATAAAAAAAAGAAAGCAAACTTGGATCGGCACATCGGGAACTGGAATGAATAATGATCGGGGTAACACTGAGATACAGGAAACCAACTATCTGGATCAGAGCACTGGAGTAGAAGATGTCATAGACCAAAAAAAGAAAATAAATGAACTTGGGCGGGCCACGTAGTTATGGCAAAGGATAATCGGTGGACTACCAAGGTGACAGATCGTACATCGAGAAGTGGGTCTAGAAAATGAGTGAGGCCAAAAACTCGGAGAGAGATAAAATAAGGATTAGAAGGCAAAGAATTGACTCAAGCGGCGCGGGATAGAATCAGTCGGAGGTCAAAGAGGGAGGCCTTTGTCCTTCAGGCGGCCTGTTGGGCTGTTGATGACGGTACTTGGCCAGTGATCCAAGTGTTTCTGTGCCTTGGTCTCAGGCAAGCAAGCAAGCAAGCAAGCAAGCAAGCAAGCAATTCCAGTTCTTGCCCCAGTGTAATTCAAACCTGTGTTTATCTTCCCACGTAAGTCAACTCGCCCAGAGAAAGTGGCACTGAGGAGGTTGCGTGTTGGAAAGGCCCTTGCATCATCTGTGACTACATAGTGACCATCGCAGTAACGTGGCCCCTACGGCTCCACCTGTCCATTATCCGACTCCGCCATACAGGAAGTGAATGTATAGCCTCTGCTGCGGGCCTCGCCTTGACTGCATAAATTCTGACTATAGCACCTTGGTGCAACGGGCCTCCTCTCTAGCGGCTCTCTAGGCCTGCCACGCTGGGTTTATGGAGTGTTCTATTGACAATTGCTGGAATTTATACACGAAGTGAACTTGTTCGTGTACCTGTGAACGCGTGTATCGTTATGCCACAGGGCAAAATGTCGAATACAGAAAATACCTATAAGCTTTAAAAGAAGCGCAGTCAACACTTTAGCCCTGGTTAATCCTCCCGCTAGGGGAGGAAGACTTTAGCGATGATGCTCACCAGTTTGAATTTCCAGAAGAGCGACAAAGCGGGTGCACAGGGACTAGAGGAGTCAGTGGCGGATCAGGTGAGGCAGTTTAACAAAGGGCGGTTGGATGATACTGTGAAAGCGGTCCTGAACGTGCATTTCTCGGTGCTCTGGGCCTGGGTGCGCAAAACAAAATCGAACAGCTCGTCGGGGGACCTGGAACATGGCTGCCCTCGTCGTCGCTACTGGATTTTGCCTTCAGGCGAATACTCGCATTAACATATGCCCTTACCTCTCTTTGACGTATACTTGCATTTATTCGCGGAAAGTTTTCATTTTCAAAGGGCGGTTGGGAGCGCTGGGGCTTGACGTGAATCGCTGTTACGTGATGCGGGATATTGAGGGGGATTGCTTCCATAAAAAATACCCGCATGGCCCACGATCCGTTACCGAAAGGGGCGAGAATTACTCGTCGCGCCCTCTCCCCACTGCAAATGGTACGGGTCGACTAATCCGTAGTGGTCCGTAGGCCACGTAGGACGTAATGTACCAGCCCCTTCGCGGAAATCGCTTGAGGCCGCGTGCGCCAGCGTCGCCGGGAGAGACAGAAAAACCTCCGACCACCAGTTACCAAATATGCTGCTTCCTCCCGGGAATAAGCGCGAAAAAGACTACATGTTGAGAACACGCCGGTGGGCGCGCTACTTTTGCAATGTATCGGCTTAGCGCGCTCATTCTAAGAATGTATCAGCAACTCCCCTCAATTTCAGTTCGGCTCGATTGGCAGCTTGACTTGAAGACTCAGCCATATTGCCACAAGCGTGACGTCGGTGTTCATACCGGGAGTCAGATTTGCATGCACAGCCTTACTTTGCGCTCCCTGTATGTGCGAGTGATTTGAGTTATAGGTTGCTCGGTCAGCCTGGTTGAACATTCCGCCTATAAACGCAATCCATCACCCGCATCTTTTCGGCGGCTTATGACACCGCACCTAGAACACTGCACGGGCCTGATTTTAAAGCCCGCCGCGGTGGCTCAGTGGCTAAGGCGTTGCGCTGCTGAGCACGAGGTCGCGGGTTAGATTCCCGGCCGCGGCGGCCGCTTTTCTGATGGAGGCGAAAAGCAAAAACGCCCGTGTGTACGAGATTTCGGCGCACGTTAAAGATCCCCAGGTGGTCGAAATTAATCCGGAGCCCTCTACTACGGCGCGCCTCATCGCCTGCGTTGCGTCGGCGCGTTAAACCCTACAATCAGATGAGATTTTAAGGCCCGAGCCCGGCCCGGGCCCGCTTTGTGAAGCCCGAGCCCGACCCGGGGCCCGTGACACCGAGCCCGGTCCCTGCCCGGGCCCGGGCATTCATAGTTGAACCTAGCCCGGGCCCGGCCCGGGGCCGCCATCTCAAGCCCAGGCCCTGCCCGGGCCCGGTCATTTATTTTTGAGCCTAGGGAGGGCCCGCTTGTGTGTGACCAGGTCCGGTCTTAGACGCTGAAGAAAATTTGTTTATTATATTTGGACCAGTGTTTTCGTAGCGGCAAATCAGACGGATCATGTAGTTTGTACACGCACGTCCTGAAATGAAACGCAAAAATAAGGGTTTAAAAGTGCACGTAGTTTAGCTTACACCGTCTGCAGTTCACGCCACATCGGCGTAATAATAGCTCGTATTCTTAAACGAGAGGCACCATCACCTTTGATGACCAGACTCTTGGCAATTTCACGTGGTTGTCTCGGTCACAAGTTGATATTGCTGAGATTTCTTGTTCCCCATTTGAATCCATGAGTACGTGCGTGCGTTGAAATATTTTCCCTGCAGTGGTTGTTAAGCGGTGGCGCTTCTCTGGCACGCGAGTTTGATTTCCAGCCATGGCAGCCGCACTTAGATTGGTTCGACATCGTAAAACACACCTACATAGACATAGGTGTACAGCTCCAGGGTGTCTTAATTCCTTCCCCGCTAGGGCATTCCTTGTAACCGTATCTTTGATACGTTATACACCCAGATATAAAACGTGTACGCCGTACATGAAATGTGTATAAAATTACAGTATAGTGAATATCAGACCTAGCAAAACATGTTTTTAAAACAATATGTACAACTAACATCAAGAAGCGCGTAAAAGTAAACTCAGAATATTCAATTTTATGCTCTTTTCTGCACTTCACGTCGGAACTATTAATGGCCGTGGCTATGAATTCAAGCCCGAGCCCGGCCCAAGCCCATGGCGTCGAGCCCTAGCCCGGCCCGGGCCCGCCAATAATCGATTTCGGGTGGCCCGGGCCCGTGGAGTGCTCTAACCGCACCAACAGCTGCTGATTCGGTGCATCGCGCGATCGGGCTTTCTGGCGTGATGCGTGCGGCCGGCAGGAACCCCCCTTCCTTTCCTAAAGCTAGGAGTGCTTTACCAGGGCTGGTTGTTGTGCCGAGGGAAACCATGCATTAAAGCCAGTTGTGATGTGCTACTTTGTCCTCTCGGAGTTCATGAACACGTGTAGCGAGAGCCGATCCTGCCTTACGGCTTGCTTTGGCCGAACACGTGGGTGCCATCATCACTGCCTGCGGCGCCTTAGACAGGTGAGCTCCAATAATATACATACACAGTAATCCACGTTATCTCGAAGCCGTAAATTCCGCTGAAAATGTCAAGATAAGCGCTGGTTTGTGCTAGGCGAATTGCCGAAAATGGGTGGCCAGTTTACGGAAATCCGACGTAATGCTGGTGCCAAAAGCTCCTCTTCAAAGGGAGTTTTCGTAATAAAGAAAAAAAAACTTTTGCACAAAAAACGAAATTTGATTATTGCGGAAGAAAGCACTGCGTAATGCTTGCCTGTCTCGCTCGAGCTGCTCAATGCATCGCCTCAATTCTTGGCCGCCACCTCTATTCTGGCTACCACCCTTAAATGCAGACAACAAAATTCCTTCGCATAAATAGCCAAGAAAGTGAAGGGGAAAAACAGCCCGCCGGTAGCGTAGTGGTCATCGCACCTGACGCGTATTCTCGGGGTCGTGGGTTCGGATCCCACCCGGTGGGCATTTTTTCTACACTTCTTTTCTTTCTTCCCAAAACTCTTTATCTGTTTCAATGCCCTACCGAATCCTCCCCTTTGCTTTTCTTGGCATTCCTGACTGCCAATCCTTCTTTCTATATATATATATATATATATATATATATATATATATATACAGGGTGTCCCAGCTATCATGCACCAAGATTTAAAACGAGAGCGCTGTAGGTACTAGAAAAAAACTGAATGCATAATGTCTGCGGTACAGTGGAGAAGCGGACAGTATTTTTTCGTCAATGAGAGCTAATTAATGATATGTAATTAATTATCTAACTCGGGAATTACTGTCCTGATCACTAAAGTGTCAATGAGGCACTGGTAGGTACCCCCGAGGGGCATCTAACTGCGGTATTTTCAGCGACGAACTAATTGCTTACTCATTTATTCTGACTGATAAAGAAAACCAGGGAAATATGAAAAAAAAACCACGTGATGGCACTCCCGCGCGCATCGTAAAGCAGCGCCGCCAAATAGGTTTATTGAACGCAACTGCTTTGCCTGTCACCCGCTCCAAGAGACAGCGCATCACCCTGGTAATGGCATGCATGAAAGGAGCAGCAGCAGCAGCAAGTTTTGCGGCACAGAGTTTCTTACAGTATACACTAGAGAGGAATCTGGCGCTAGCATCTATGCGGCTCACATCAAGGTCGTCGGTGTCGTCATGGGCCGCCATTATACATCGCGCTCGCCTTAGTTTCATCATTGGCTATGATTGAAACGTTTTAGTGACCACAAATCTAAATAAAGTGCCACAAAAGTGTGAGGAATAGTGTGCAATTATGCAAGTGGAAAATAAAAACAGGCTGTTTTAAAACTACGGAAATAGGAAGTAAAGGGTATTTTTGCCGGCACGGTTGTGCCCGCTATTCCGCAGGCCAAGGTTGTAGATACGAACAATGTTATTATTTGGGGGGTAACTCATTAGAGACTGTGATTTTATTATTTTACCATTATTTCAAATAATGGTAATGTTTGAAGAGTTTCGAAAGTTTTTTGAGCGTGCCTATGAAAACATTGTCTTCGTGGTGAACCGGTGCACCGACCGCCAACTAGTTTAACAAGAAAAAAGAAAACGTGCCGTTAAACAGTCGTGGACGATGACAAGTTAGGACGCATACAAGCGCTCGTATCTGCCGTATCTTGTCTTCGTTAAAGTACGTTTTGTTTCTTCTTTTCGTCGGCTACAAATTTCGCGGCGGCATATTACTAGCTCAGTCATACGTCCTTCGACTGCGGGATGAGCAGTGTAAGGTGCGATCACGCATTACCTGCTGTTTTACTGAACACGACTACCACAGAAACGGGAAGATCTCGGCTTCGTTGTAGCTCGTAAACGTGTTAATGCATAGTGAAGAAAGCTAATCCCAAAAACCGCTTAAGAATCCAATTGTCATGCCAAGCCCAAGCCAAAAAGGAGCGTCTTCCCATGAACCCCCATGATGAGATGGCTTACGAGGCGCAGTTTCCTCTCTAGTATACTTACCCTAGTATAAATACTCTAGTATTTAAATATAAATACCCCCAGAAAGTGAAGCAGAACACAGTCGCCCAGATAGCCGAATTGGTAAGGCATTCGAGATCGAATCGAAAGGCGTGGGTTCGGTCCCCACTCTGGGCGTCTGTTTTTCTTTCTTTCTTTCTCACGTAAATAATAAAAATTAATAATAATGTAACGTCACTAACGGTAAAAAAATAGTCTAACCTTCCCCTATGCCTTCTTTGGCGTTGTAGACTGCCGGCATTTCTTTCTGTATATATATATATATATATATATATATATATATATAATAATATATATATATATATATATATATATATATATATATATTTATATGTTATTATTTCTATATTATATATATATATATATATATATATATATATATATATATATATATATATATATATATTACCTGCGCGCCCAGTCGTGCAGTACGTTTCTTTCCACTTGTTTCTTGCTGTACTTCCTTCTTGTACACTTTTGAAATCATGTGTCCACGTGCTCACAGCGCTCCCTACGAGCCTACATATACCGTGTATTCGACCCTTGTACTTCACTTCAAAAAGGCTGGATCCCAGCCGAAACGTCGTATTAAATATTGGTATGTTTTTCGTGGTGACTCTACTTAAATATATATTATATATATATATATATATAATATATATATATATATATATATATATATATATATATATATATATATATATATATATATATATATATATATAATATATATTATATATATATCATATATATATATTGTAGCAAGTATGTATGTAGCTTACATGGAAGTGTGACGAGCATAAGCCATAACGGGCAGATCGCCACATGTGGGTATGCGCCTGATGGCGACGAGGAAGAGGGCGCTCTCGTTCATGCTCAGCCTCGCGTAAAGCTGGTCGCTTCGGTTCGCTCCTCCAGCGTTGACGCCTCGTCCACGATTAAACGAGCCGATCCTCCTACAGGAGCGTCGAGTATCTCTTTTACAATTTTTGGTGGAGGTGCGGGGTATAAGAACCACGGGTCTGATCTCCGCACATGGTCAGACTTCAAGCCCGAATTTACCAAAGTGCTCGGCCGCCCAGCAGTTCGGAAACTGCGCGCTGAACAGTGTCTGCGGGAACGCGCTCAGCGCACGAACGAAACCTTTACATCTTACATCGAGGACATCCTTGACTTGTGTAAAAGGGCAAATAGTGCTACGACCGAAGAGGGAAAGATAAAGCATATCCTTAAAGGCATAGACGACGATGCCTTCCAAATGTTGCTCGCGAAAAACCCTCGCACTGTTGCTGAAATCATCAACGCTTGCCAAGAGTTCGATGAACTCCGCAGAGAGAGGGCTCTCACCCGTAAACCAGCAGAACAAGGCCATTCAATTTGCAGCTTAGCCTCTGATGATAGGGGTGTCCTCTTCGCCCGGATTCAGCAGTTTGTCCGCGAAGAAGTGGCTCGCCAGCTTTCCCTCGTTAGCGACGTAGCGAAACCACCTCAGTCGGATTTAGCCCCAACCCTAAGGAGCGTTATACAACAAGTGGCTGACGCACTTCCGAGCACTCGACCGCCCAATTCCGCGGTAGCTACAGTGGTATACACCGACATAACGCCGCAAACTACGATTGCAGCTCCTTTGACCTTCGTCGACCCAGTGCCACATAGGCCTTTCACCTATGCCGAAACCGTGGCACAACCTTTCACTGGAACCATGCCGGGACCCTTCTTTGCGCCTGTTGCAAGCCCTGGGAGTGATGCCACTACCGGGGTTGAACGCGTCCGGTCAATGCGTGTCACTCCGCATTCAGCGTCTACATTCGCGAATCCTTGGCGCACGCCCGATAATCGCCCCATCTGCTATTCGTGTTCGATTGCGGGACATGTGGCACGCTACTGTCGCCGTGGCATGACGGGTGCGCGCAACTCATCGTGGTCCTTTCCCTATGCGTCCTCACCGCTCATGAAGCAAGCCCCAGACCCGTTTCCGACGACACCGATCTCGTCCGATGACCGTGACTTCGCCAGCCGCCGCTCGCATGACGCCGCTCACTCTCTTCGATGCGCCGTCGCCCTACGACTAGTCAGACGGAAAACTAGACGCCGCAGTTAACGGAGGCAAAAACTGCGTCACCGTCGAAATGCCAAAGTCCTCCTTCTTCGCCGCATAATTAAATCAAATTGTATGTTGATGGTGTTGCTACCCTGGCGCTCATTGATAGTGGAGCTGCGGTTTCTGTTATTGACAACAAATTCTGCCGATGGTTACGAAAGGTGACGACACCTATATATGGTGTTACTCTGCGAACCGCTAATGTGCAACCCGTGGAACCGCTGGCCGCATGCACCGCTCGTGTTACAATTCAAGGGGTCGTCTACATCATCGAGCTCATCGTCCTGTCGTCTTGCTCTCACAATGTCATTATAGGATGGGTTTCTTGTCACGCCATCGCACCATCATTGACTGCGCGCCCTGAAGTAGAGCTGTTTCCGGCACTTGAAAACGATTGCGAGAAAGGCGCCGCAAAGTTGCTTGTTGCCGACGACACGGACATTCCACCGGATTCATCTGTGCTTGTGCCGTTGTCGTGAAGCAGTGTTTCGGACGCCACAGTCATATTTGCTCCTTCTGGTCTTTTTTCGCTTCGCAAATCCTTTCCACTGCCGTTCGCTGTCCTCGACATCAAATCCGGTTCCTCTTTTGTGCCTGTCTCAAACACTAATCCGTACCCCATCAAACTCTTTCGCAGTGAATGCGTTGGCCTTATAGAAGAAATTGTCCCTTTCGTTCTTATCGACGTAGCCGAAGACGTTTCTCCCGTCGATATTACCGCGCTTAGCTCCGGTTGCTTACGTGATATCGCGCCTGATGCGACTATGTTGCTCAACGCCATCGACGACGCACTTACTTCGACCCAACGTGGCCAACTATTGACTGTTCTACGACGCTTCAGTACATCATTTGACTGTCATCACACTCCTTTGGGCCGCACGTCAACTATTTCGCATCAGATCGACACTGGCACCCACGCACCGTTACGACAGCGACCGTATCGTGTGTCCTCCACCGAGCGTCGTGTCATTGAGGAACATGTGGAGGACATACTAAAACGCGATGTCATTCGACCATCGATGAGTCCTTGTGCTTCTCCTGTGGTCCTTGTCAAAAAAAAGATGGATCCATCCGTTTCTGCGTGGATTATAGACGTCTCAACAAAATAACTCGCAAGGACGTTTACCCGCTGCCCCGCATTTATGACGCTCTTGACAGCTTGCAAGGCGCCGAGTACTTCTCATCATTGGATTTGAGGGACGGCTACTGGCAAGTGCCTATGGCCGACGCGGATCGTTCTAAAACAGCATTCGTAACACCAGATAGCCTGTACGAGTTTAATGTCATGCCATTTGGACTCTGTAATGCGCCCGCGACATTCGAATGAATGATGGACAACGTATTGCGCGGTCTGAAATGGAAAACATGCCTTTGCTACTTAGAGGACACCGTCGTGTTTTCGCTAGATTTTACGACCCACCTAACACGCCTGGAACAAGTATTGAAATGCCTTACTTCCGCCGGTTTGCAGCTGAACCTTAAAAAGTGCCGCTTCGCTTCTCAGAAACTCAACATTTTGGGCCATGTGGTTTCGAAAGACGGCGTCCTCTCGGATCCAGCGAAACTCCTTGCCGTGACGCAGTTCCCAACGCCGACTACGATGAAGGACCTGCGAAGCTTTATCGGCCTCTGCTCCTATTTCCGGCGCTTTGTACGGAACTTTGCGTCTATCATTGCTCCCCTCACGCGACTTTTCGGTGGAAGTGGGGAAATTTCAGACTGGTCCTCTGATTGCGAAAACGCTTTTCTGAGGCTACGCCCTGTCCTTACATAGCCACCCTTACTCAGACATTTCGATCCACGTGCACCAACCGAACTTCACACCGATGCCAGCGGTGTGGGATTAGGCGCAGTCCTCTCCCAATGACTGGACGGCTATGAGGAATACGTCGTCAGTTATGGGAGTTGTACATTGACGAAGGCGGAAGCGAACTACTCTGTAACAGAGAAGGAATGTTTGGCTATCGTTTGGGTCATCAGCAAGTTTCGCCCCTCCCTGTACGGACGCCCGTTCGACGTCATGACGGATCATCATGCTCTTTGTTGGTTGTCTTCTCTAAAGGATCCCTCCGGTCGCCTCGCCCGCCGGGCCCTCCGCCTTCAAGAGTATGATATCCGTTTTGTTTACAGGTCAGGATGCAAGCATAATGACGCTGACGCCGTTTCTCGCTCTCCGCTTCCATCGGACATCGCTAGCTTGTCGACGGCAGATAACGTCCTGGCGCCTCTCGCCATAGCGGACATGGCTGCTGAGCCGCGTAAGGACCCGTGGATCACCTCGATTCTCGAGTATCTCTCAGGCCCGCCGGCAAACGCTGCTCCAAGGTCACTCCGCCGACAAGCTGCCCACTGCACCGTTCGTGACGAACTCCTATACCGTCGCAACTACCACAACGACGGTCGAAAATGGCTCCTAGTAATTCCTCGCCACCTACGCAAGGAAATTTGCTCTTCCTTTCACGATGACGCGCAATGTGCTCACGCTGGAGTGCTGGAAACGTACGAGCGCCTTAGACTTTGCTACTACTGGCGCGGGATGTATACCTTTGTGAAAAAGTTTGTTAAATCCTGCCCAGACTGTCAACGGCGCAAGACTCCTCCGCAGCACACCGGCGCTCCACTTCAGCCGTTGCCCTGTCCAGCGGGTTCCTTCGACAGGGTGGGCATTGATCTCTGCGGCCCACTTCTCAGCACAGCTGCCGGTAACCGCTGGATCATTGTCGCCGTTGATCATCTAACGCCTTATGCCGAAACAGCTGCGCTACGGGCGGCCACAGCTCGAGATAGATAGGTGTAGATAGCTGTCGGTTTTAGTATAGCAGTGGCTTACACATTGTTTTTATTCGCTGTACACTTGCCGACGTCAGGGACTACGGCTCCGCCAAACTATGGGTGTCTGTTACAGTATAACATTTGCTTGCACATGTTTTCAATGCGCTGCATACCTGCGAAAGTGGGTGATTGCGGCTCCGTCAAGCTGATTTTGTCAGCTTCTTTCTCAGGCATTCAGCACCGTATCCCCTGTAATGCGAAATAAAGGATTCATTCCATTTTATTCTATTCTGAATGCTACAGTGAACTTTACACCTGAATTAAAATTTCTCTCCTCCTTGTCAAAGGATTTTCTCAAGTGGGCTGAGTCGCAACATCTCCACGCCGTTTATTTGCGGTGTCTTATATTATTTTAACAAAATTCCCAGAGTAAGCCCCTGATGTAAAGTGGAAAGAGCACTAGTTTACAAACAACAAAAATGCTGCTTCGTGTTCGCAGCCCTAGTTTTCACAAAAAATACAGACCTCAATCACTTGTTCTACCCACTGTATTTTAATAGGTGATGTTTATCTTTATTCGATAGGAAACTCATAATAAATCATTTATATGTGCGTGTTTTAAAAAGTTGTTTGTAAGTAAAATAATGAAGGTTTTTGGTTTAAATTTTCATTTTTTTTCCGCAAAAGCAATTTTTAAAATAAAATTCTTGCGTTTCGTATTTTGTTCGTTAAATTTAATTAAGGAAATTTTAAATAATTCTACAAAACTTTGACACAAAAAACAATTTCTAGCGTTTTTTGAATTATCTGTATTGCACAACTCCTTCAAGAATGTTTTACTCAAATGAACCACATAACTGTTAGACAAGTCTACTGGGGTGTTAAGTGCGTTCCGGATGCTTGCATGTTATGGGCCACCAAGATGGTTGATGTTTAAAGTGTGAACGGCCTTTAGATGATGAGGTGGCATTTCCGGATGATCTGTTGACTTCACAGAGAAATGTGCATGATTAGGTCACGTGATACGGAATGGTCACTGAAGGGGGTTGTAAACTTTGTTAATTGCGTTGCAGACTCAACTCTTGAATTCATACAGTCTGTTTAAATTTTAGCAACCGACACTGCAAACTTTTTCCAGCAAATTTGTATGCCTGTGAGCGACCGCAATTCTTTCTCTGGGGAGCCTTTTTTGGACCATCGACAGAAATTGATATGAAAAACATCCCACGTATTCTCCACCAGGTGTAATCTAGAAAGGGGGAAGCGTGCACAGAAGAGTATATGTGCATTCCATGTTTGTCAGAGTCTCAGTTGCCACACGGCGCGCACAGATTGGGCGCGGAGGAGCGCCGGCGGGAGGATAAAGTGAGCGCCGGCTGAGGCGGTGGCACCCTCTCTTTCGTTCAGCCATATTTAAGCGATTAAATTAGAGACAGACTGGCCGTAAGATGTGTTCATGTCACACGCCACATCGTGCTAAGAAGTATGCTTTACAAGAGAAAACCTGGCTTTTTGAACCAATTTCTTGACGGAATAACTAATTATTGTTATTATTGCAAATAAAAGCTGATCAATAATGTATTTCAAATTAGTGTAAATCATGGTAGTTTATTTGAACCGTTTTATTAATTACAGTTATTTTTCTCTCTTGGTTTGACGACTTGCTTTACCGTAACGACGTGAGACAAGGATAGGGGACGCCGACAGCCCGAGCCCCTACGGTGCTTCGCCCCTAAAAACTGCCCAAAACAAACGGCTAACAGTTGCATGTGGCAGGATGCCACACGTAGGCTGAGCACATGCTGTGTCACCGCAACAATTCCGATAGGTACGCCGTACACAGAGACATGAAGATGGCGCTACATTGTAGCTGCCACTCTACAATACTTGATCGGGCAATCTGCAAATAATCCTCATGTTGCGGAGCAAGGCGTGCGTTTTACAAGAAATGAGAAGTGAGAGGCCACAGTTATTACGTATTTCCTGGGATTTAAGCTCCTCTCACCCAACTGGCAGAGGACGCCGCAGTAACCACGGGGTCGTGACATTCTCCTTATGAGAAGAAGGCCCCAGACACTTTTGAACAGCACACTTGCCATTCACATTGATGGCTATTCTGCCACTCCGCAATACTTGATTGGGCAATCTGCGAATAATCCTCATGTTGCGGAGCAAGGCGTACGTTTTAGATGAAATGAGAAATGGGAGGCCACAGTTATTACAGATCTCCTGGGATTTAAGCTGCTCTCACCCAACTGGCAGAGGACGCCTCAGTAACCACGAGGTCGTGAAATTCTTCTTATGAGAAAAAGTCACCAGACACTTTTGCACAGCACACTCGCCATTCACATTGATGGCTATAACCTCATGTTAAAACTTCTCATGTCAACCGCAGCTCTTCGACCTAGTCACTGGCCTTCATTCTGCGCTGAACTGTTCCGTTCATGTCGATGCCATCTTTATTGATTTCTTGAAGGCACTCGATAGGGTCCCCTTCAAGCGTTTATAACTCAAAATTTGCAATTTAAAAGTTGACAATAATACAACACAATAGATCCTGGAATATATTACTAACCGCTTCCAATCTGTAAAACTAAAGAGCTATGTTAACCGTATTAGCGTTTTCTGCGGTGTCCCACAAGGCTCGGTTCCAGGTCCTGTTTCGTTTTTAATATACATTAATGACATAACATGCAGCATAAGTTCGCAAATTCAGCTATTTGCCGACGACTGCGTAATTTTCAAAGAAATAACTAGCCCTGCCGACATTACCAATTTACGATCTGACCGCGATAGGTTGACTGAGTGGTGCGACACGTGGCAGATGGAAATAAATGCGGGGAAAACTAAGCACTTAAAATTTCGTTCAGCTAAATCCATCCAAATAACACATACACCATAAATGATACTTGAATTGAATCAGTGCAATCCTTTAAATGTCTTGGGGTACTTTTCCTACCCAATCTAAACTGGACCACTCACATTGAACATGTCACTGCTAAAGCAATAAAATAACTTGCAATCCTCAAAAGGCGAATATATCTGACTAACAAAGAAATGAAACTCCATTCATACACTTGCCTGATAAGACCATCGCTAGAACATGCTTCAATCATATGGCATCCTCACACTGAAAAGTTAACTAACCTAGTTGAATCGATTCAAAGCAAAGCTGCGCGCTTCATAACATCGTCCTACTCGCGTCATGAAAGCGTAACCACCTTACAAAAATTGCTCAATCTGCCCTCACTTGCCACGCGCCGTAAACTAGCATGGCTATTATTTTTCCACTCACTGTTCCACAGCAACTCCCCATTCGCGCGCAATCATATCCTCTCGCCATCACATATTTAAGCCCGTATTGATCATCCTAACAAAACTTAATCCCATCTTTCCGAGAAAAAAAAAATACCAAAAACTCGCCTTTAGCCCTGTCGATAACTGAATGGAATTCCTTGCCAGGTAATATTAAGTGCGAATGCACTTCTTAAGCGAGCCTGAATCGTCCGCCGCCGTCGTCCGCATAGCAACAGCTGCGGGTGCGCGCGCTCCTCGTCTTCCTAGCAACGGGGGGAGATGGGCGCGCGCTACTCTCCTCCTCCTCTCTCCGCTCAGTGACTGCGGGTGTTGGGCGCCTCCTCTCCACTTCGGGCGGGAGAGCTCTCGCTCGCGTAGCGGGCGCTCCGCATTCCGACGCGTGAGGGCGCTCGTGTAGCCCTCGCCGTAACGGTGGGCGCTACTCTCCTCCTCCTCTCTCCGCTCAGTGACTGCGGGTGTTGGGCGCCTCCTCTCCACTTCGGGCGGGAGAGCTCTCGCTCGCGTAGCGGGCGCTCCGCATTCCGACGCGTGAGGGCGCTCGTGTAGCGGCCGCGTGGCGCGGGAGGGTATTAGTCGAGCGCGCGCCGTCGTCGAGAGCGGTCGCTGGTCCTGCATCTCGATAACGATGATGGCGGACCGGGCAACGGTACCAGCAATAACGAGTGAAATATCTTTCTGTGTAGTTGTGTGCGTGTGTGTAATCTCTCGACTACTCATTAAGATCACGATATCCACCGTAATCGCGCAATCAACAACCGTGCATTCGCACTTACACACTCTCCCCCTCGAGGAAGTGCGAGGGAATTTTTTACATCTATAACAGAGTCTTCATCTTTTCTTGACGCAATAAAAGTGTTCTGAGAAATTCTAATTGATTATTATAGTTATGCGGTAACGTTGCTGATGTTAATTACTTGACTGTTTTTGTGTGTGTTATTTGCGCCTACAATTTTTTTCCTAGGGCATATTGTATTGTTGTTAATGTACCTGTCCTTGTGCACAGTTTATATGCATGCTTTTCCCTTATTACTTCTGTTGTGTGTAGTTTGCCTGCGGGTTTACTTTTTAAGCTGTATATAATAATGTCTGGCGACGTTTAAGGTAGTGTGCACTGGTTTAATACCTTCGCAATCCCCGCCCCCGCCCTATGTAATGCCCTCCCGGGTCCTTAGGGCAAATAAATAAATAAATAAATAAGTGAGGAAAAGTGTATTCTGTCCCCTTATTAAAGGAGCCATGAAGAGAAAATACAACTTTGTTTAATTTGAAAGAACTAGGATTCAGTATCTCGCTCAGCTCCATTATAGCCACAAAAGATGTTTTTTTTTTAACAAAAAAAAGCAAGAAGTGTTCAAAAACTTTCAAATTTCGCGCCACAGTGACGTGTTATGAGCAAGAATGACGTCATACGGGCCAACAATAAAACATAATTTTCAGTGCGTTAACTGCCGTTAGCATTCAAGTGATGCGGTCAAATGGAACTAGAGGCCCCACTGCAGACGTCCAGTCATGTGTCGTCATGACAGGTAAGTTACGCGGCCGCCAATCGCACAAAGAAGGTTCCGTAACGTCATAGAAAAGTTGCGGAAAATTGGCTAGGTGGTCGCGACTGCTTCAAACGTTTTCTTTAATATCTCCGTTATTTGTTCGAAGATAGCGATGACATTGGTATCATTGTTATCGGGACTAAGCAGTCTTTCTAATAAACCCAACTTGTATTTTGTCTTCATGGCTCGTTTAAGCGTGCCATTCACCACTAACGTTCGAGCGGTCCCAAATAGAGACGGGATGTTCAACTAGCCCGGTGGGCTCACGTGGTTAGGTTCGTGGTAAATGGTTGGCCCTGCCCATTGAGAAACGGTACTACTGCTTGCCGAAGCGGCCCATTTTACAAAAAAATTAAAATCATAATTATCAAAAGTAGATTCGACAAATTATGTGACACTGCAATACTGAAACCAATTTATATATTTTGCAAGTGTTCTGTCGTCATTCTAGCTGAATGACCACAGGGCGCAGTTTTAACACAGTTGATGTGAAGTTGCAGTACAAAGGCACAACTGCTTCATGAAAAACGCACCTTGAAATTGACATCTCCTAGTGCCTTTCCGGGGGTACAACTGTAGTTTTTCTTAGCTTCAGGTTAGGTAATTACTCAGAAACATGCTTATTCGCATATTACATATTTTGTTTCTTCATCTATTTTGCCTTCCCCGGCTAATGAGGTTTTCTATTTTGCCCTTGGTTGGCTAGTATTGCAGTCACGTTACGATGTGGAATAATGGGAGCCATTTTAAGAAAAAGGTAGACTATCTAGGGCCCCCTAAACCCGAAAACTTAGGTATGTCCGTTTGTTCCCCGGTTAAGGCACTAGGCGAAAATTTTAAAGAGTTCTTTGGCGAGATGTTTATCAACGCGAGAAATTTCCAAACTGATAAACATGATATCATAGTTTACATTTGTCAACATTGTTCGGCAGAAAGAAAACAAATATGTTTACGTGATGCAACATATGCGTACATAACTCATATTGCAACTGTTCTTCAAAAAACAAATACTGGACGTAAATTCTCTGAAACATGAACACATAAAAAACACGTTAAAATCCTAGTTCACCGATAAATTACATGAAGGGCTATCGCTCAACCCTGGCGCTCGCGCCTCTATCACCAAGCCAAACAGTACCAAGACATCCTAAGATATGGCGGGACAGCAATACCAAAGCCAGAAATTTGAACACCATTTATCAAACCTTTTTGTTAATTAGGCATTGACGAAAAAGAGAAGATAACGGCGTGAAACGTACTAGAGGAAGGGGGTACGTGACCGTTCCCTCAAGGATAATAACACATCTCTCAAAGTACGTCGTTTGGAGTCAAACATGTGCTGATCTGGCATCTGCGCCTTCCAGCCAGTATCTGCCTACCACCATGTCCTGGCCGAATTCCCTTATTTCACCAAGCCCCGAAACACGGAGCAGCCGGTGAAACATAACGTGACTCACCACGTCGTCACCACCGGGCCGCCAGTCACCCCCCAGCCACGACGACTGTCCAGCAATAGGCTTCAAGCTGCACGCAATGAGTTCGAAAACAATACTGCAGCTTGGAATTATTCGCCCTTCATCTAGCAACCATTCATCGCCGCTGCACATGGTGCCTAAACACGACGGGGACGACTGGCGCCCGTGCGGAGATATACAGGGCCTTGAACGCATCAACAACGCCAGACCAGTATCCTCTGGCACACACTCACGATTCTAGTGCGCGGCTGGCAGGTACAAAAATATACAGCAAGATCTACCTCGTAATGGTATACCACCAAATCCTCGTGGAACCGGTAGACATACCAAAAAACAGCCATAACCACTCCATTCGGCCTGTTTGAGTGGGTCCCTATGCCCTACGGCTTGAAAAATGCAGCACAGACCTGAGTTGACGATACTGAAAGGTGGGGGATCTTTACTCGTGCTTTCGGAGGTTTGCACTTTGGAGGTTGCACTTCCCTACGTCCAGGGCAAGATATCCTGCGATACCTACCAGGCAACCCCCCGACGTTTCCTCCCACTGAATTTTCGCCGAGTGGTATTCAACACATTCGACTCCATCAGCCAATCAGGTGTCTGCGCAATCTAGCCGCTGATAACAGAACGCTTCGTTTGGCCCGGCGTCAACGCGGACGTGCGACGTTGGGCTCGGACATGTGAAACGTGTGAGCAAGTGAAGGTGACTCACCACACTAGGGCTGCACTACAGGAATTTCGGACTCCTGAGTCGCGGTTTGACCACGTGCACCTCGACCTCGTCGGAACACTACCACCCTGCCAAGGTTTCAGGTACCTACACACATGCATCCATAGATACAGCCGATGACCCGAAGCTATACCAATTGCGGAGATATGAGCTGAGACCTTCACGCAGGCCTTTATTCAGACATGGGTGTCCCGCTTTGGCTGCACCACCCGCATAACAACTGACCTGGGACGGCAGTTCAAAAGCAACCTCTTTTCGGCACTTTCGACCCTCCTCGACACGAGGCTGTAGCAATGAACCGTCTACCCCCCCCGCCAGCAACGGAATGGTGGAGCGCTTGCACAGGCAACTCAAAGCTGCACTTACAGTGAAACTCGATCGCCAGCACTGGGTGGAAAAGCTCCCGCTCGTTCTTCTTGGCCTACGCTCAACGGTGAACGAAGACCTCGGCTTCAGCGCAGCGGAAATGGTGTACGGCTCAAGAGTGCGCCTCCCAGGAGAATTCTTCTCCGACCAGACACTCTCCGCCCTAGCAGCCTGGACCACATCCAGAAGCTGCGCGCATGGCATGCGCAACACAGGCCAACAGCACCTCGCATCGCCCGCAGCAGAAAGGTTTTGACTTTTCCCGACATGGACTCAGCTACACATGTGTTCGTGTGACACGACGCAACGAAGCCGCTCCTCACTCCACCGTACTATGGCCCTTTCAAAGTTTTGGGACCTAATAACAAGACCACAATAGACATGCGGGGCAAACGAGAAGTCGTCGCCGTGGACCACGCCAAGCCTGCTCATATTGAGGTTTCTGTTCGTGCAGCCTCTCACGTGCGTTTTCAGTGATGACCAGTGGACTCCGATCTTTCACCATTCAGCCGGTAACTTCTGCCTTTCTTTAAAAGCTTCGCTATCTAGAGGGGGGGGGGGAAGCCTTTGTAGCGGAAGCCGCTCGGCTCTCGCGCGCAAGCGGCTCCCGCCGACGAGGACTTTTCCTTTCTCTCAGGCCTGCCGCCGGCTTGATGACAGTGCCTTTGTGGAAGACGCGTATTGGTGACGCCGCCGCCGGCTTTATTCGTGGGTCATTCCCCCACCCTCTTCAACGGCCGCCTTTCGGGGAAGCGCTTAACTTGTTGCCTGGCTGACACCTGGCATTTGTCATGGCGCCGTTGTCGTCTGCTCGCTTTGGGGGGCCTTCTTCCTCTCTCTCTTGAAAGATGAGGGGGTTCCCCTTCTTTCCCTTGTCAGAAGAAGATCTCGCCGTACGTATCTTTTGGAAATAAAGTATTGTCTTGAAAGTGCAAACCAGCTCTACGTATGCTTTCTCGCCTCTTTCAGCAGCCGACATTCGAGGCTGCTGAAAGGCCTCGAATGTCGGCCTCGAAAGAGGCCTCGAGGCTTTTTCAGTAAACCATCGAGCAAGTCAATCCTTTTTGCGAGTTGCACATTCGTCGGCATCATTCAGTACAGAGCAAGTAAGGCAAAAACAGTGATCTGGGCAGTAGTTGCGGCGTAAGCAAACAATAAAGAGACGTCTGAACCTCGAATTCTTAGAACCAACCTGGATTGCAGAGCGCGAGAATTGGATGCGTGGACTAGAGTGAGACGGAGTGCCTTCCAGGGACCTTTTATGGCGTGGCCAACAGTAGCTCGCGCTGCCGCATGGAGCTGCGTCGAAGACGAGGTTGGCAACGGCGATGCGCAGTGGTGTGGCCACACGTGGAAGTTAGCCACGCACGGCGATGAAACTGCGCTGATATGGCAGGAAACCATGCCGCGTCACATCAGGGCAGGGCAGGGAGGCAAAATGTAGTCCCGTTGTGGGCCCTGTGATCGTTCATCGAAGCACGTGTCGTCGCGGAATCGTAGACCACCTCTTGTCGCCTTTGGGAATGGTCTGCGAATTTCTGCTGGTGGCTGCCATGGCCAATCCACCTGGGTGACTACTTACAAACTTTCAATGGATAGGGGGACGTTACAGGTTCTTTCTCCATCGGCCTCTACCACTTGCAGAAATTTTCTGAGCTCGGACAGCTGACAGATGCTTGGATTACTGAATTCGAATAGCAGGCAGTGGGTCTCAGATGAATACAAAAAATAAACCTAATTTCATCTGGAAGCATTCGTTGTCTTATCTTCCTGCGTTCGCAAAATTCGTTTTAGGCAAATATGACTTTGTCGCCTGCACAGTGGGGGCCACTGAAATACTAAGAACAAATTATTGGCAGACGCCAGACGGAGTGCGAGAATCATCAGGGAATTCAGCTCCTGATCCACAACAAGTGCCACCAGAAATGATCTATATTGTAATGCATGATGGCCGCCTTGGGACCAGTCATCGCTGATTTCATCCGATTAGCCGAAGCGCTTCTATGCCATTGAGGCTCGACACCAGCGGGCGGTATAATCCCACAGATGAGAACTTCAGAGAAGAGCTACAAATCAAATACATTTGATTATTCGAATTATACCGGCGAGTTGCCGTACCCAATATCCGGCCGTTCGTCAAAATACAATCGCTTTATTGAAGTGAGCCTGCTTAAAACCAAACCGATCATCTGCGTCTGGAAAACGACATATTCTTCGCACAGCAACACCTCGAGCACCAAGGTCCCAGCCGATGTTTTACTAGTTTGCTTTGCCTCGTTATTGAGGGCACTGTGAGTGTGGAGGTACGGACATTAAACATTTTTGTGGCACTTTTTTATGGTTAAGTGGTTTTATAGGTGACAGCCCGTCGATGCATCTCAGACATCACTGCTACACCATGTTTCCGCCACTGTATTCATTTATGTTCCTTTGTTTTTCGTGGAAATCCCTACACTGGCCAACTGGCCCAACTTCAAGCGACAACTTGACCATAAGTAGAGCACCAGTGATATGCGTGCACTTGGTCCACTCAAGTGCAATCATGCTCACTAGACGTGTTGTAGTGAAACCCTCGTACCACCACAAGCGAACAAGCTGTGATAACGCCGTGGTGAACCATTCTGGTTTCATTATGAAGAGCCGAGTTCAAATCCCTTATTCACCCAAATGTGTTGTTATTATATATTTGGGCACTGGGACTTTCGAAGGAGAAACAAACTATCTTTTGCAATGCAGCTTAATACAATTAACTGAGTTGTAAATCAGGCCAGACTGTGCTGATGCGTCCTCAGACTGAACTGCGCGGTTGCGTCTAGGGCAAAAATTGGCCGCGTATCTGCTCTTTCTGTTTCAAATGTCGTCAAAAGACGATTGTCTTTCGTCGACATTTGTCAACTAAATGCCTCCTTTGCTTTCCCGCTCCTTTCTCATGCTGTTCCTCTTCCGTCGCGCTCCTCCCAACGCAAATGAAACACGCTGGAGGTTTGCTCAGGTCAATTTAAATTTACCGCGTTAAACTGCTCCAGGCCGGGTGCCCCAATGGCAGCGCTGCCGTACGGCAGAGACGCGCATGAATCCAGGTGCCCTACTTGATCGTTTATAGAACCACGTTACCTAGATTCTTTCCACGAGCGTGGAAAGAATTTAGTGAAACCTTTCGTAACTGTTGCCGCTTGATTTCTTAAAATGCCGCCAGAAACTTTAGTGCGCGGGCGACAGGAGGCGATGGAGTAAATTTTTTTCTGCTGTGGATGTAGTATTTCATTTCGCTAAAGTCAGGCATCCATGAAGTTTTCTATAAAGGAACACTGTAGATATCACTTATGCATTGATCTTCTGCCTTATATTTGCGTAATGCCTTGTCCATGTTCAATAATGTTGACAAGTAGGAATATTAACCACTCAATAATCTGGAAAATCTGGAATTAAAGGCGTTACCAACAAGTTTTAAAGTTACCCAAACATCCGGAAACAGCTTGTACGCCTTGGGGGGAATAGGTCAGGTTGATTAAAAATTAAGTGAGGTATACCACATAGCTCAAAAATGGTACGCCTACTCTTTTTGGTTTGTAATATTGACATCACTTTAGTTACGAATTCAGCGAGCTAATAACAAAACCAATGCCTTTTCCACATAGAAAACGCAATTTTTCCTGTTAAAATACGTAAACCAGTATCTTTCATCGCGGTCCTTGTGGCTTCGGCACAATAACCTGCAACTGAAATCTGAAAATACAAAATATGTAATATTTCAACCAACGAGCAAACCATTGATACCAGAGCCAACATTATGTTTAAACGGCCTAAAATCTAGAGGACACGTGAGAAGAAATTTGTAGGAGTTGAGTTGAAGGAAAATTTAACTTAGAACACTCCCATTACAGAATTAAACAATAAACTGGCCCGAACTTTTCTAATTTTGTACGGAATCGTGCAACTCGTTCCGCGGTGGTTCAAAAAACAGCTGTATAACATCCTTTTGTACTGTAAGGTATGCTATGGTGCCGTTAAATGGGGAACCACCACTGCTTCAAATTACAAAAAAAAACCTTGCAGAACAGTATTCTAAGGATTTATGTTCAAAATCCCCACCCTCTCCTCTCCTTTTGTCAAAGGGTTTTCTGCAGTGTGCTTAGTCGATAAATCTCCACGACACTTATTTGCAGCGTCAATATATTTTAACAAAATTTCGCGAGTAAGCACCCGATGTGAGGTGAAGAGAGTGGTATTTTGCAAGCGACAAAAGTGCTGTTCCCTGTTTGCAGCCACAGTTATCGCAAACTATACAGACCTAACTTACGTGTACTGCGGACTTTCTTTTGAGAACTGATTTTTTACCCTTATTGGTTAGGAAACGCGCAATATTTTATTAGAATGTGCAAATTTGTTTAAGGGGTTTTAATATATGGAAAAGACAGAATGAGAAAAATGTACTAGAAATTGTAAATTTAGCCTTTAAACGTAAGCAAATCGTGAAATAAAAATCACGCGGATATTTTCCCTGCGCTCGAAACTTAATTCGGCTGTTTTCTATAAACAATAAATGTTTTACCAAGAGCAGTTTTCTGCGTTTTGTTTAAATGTCATTTTGGCGCATTTACCTTTTTAGCAATTTTTGACTCTAACTGGGCAGAGCAGTGTGTCGACGTTGTAAATTCCTCTGTTCTATCGTGTGGTGGTTGTTATACAAATCAGTCCGAGTTTTATCTGATTGAGCCTGATATTTGTGGTGTCTATAGTGATGACTTAATGAGTCGCCGTTGTAATTCAATCTGTTCCATCGTGTGGTAGTCGCTGTACTGATATCGTCTGGATATTTTCTCATGTGTTGAGCACTGATATTTGTCCTGTCCTTGTGATGACGGCTTCTGGAAGATGGGGTGACATGTCCAGATGATGTGTAGACATCCACGAGCAACGGTGCAGTTTTTTATTTTTTTTGTCATTAACACGTCTTAGATCACTTGTAATGAAGGGTCACTGAAAGTGGTTGTAAACTTTATAATTGCGTTCCAGTTTGAAGTTTTGAATTCATAGAGTAAGTTTAAATTTTAGCAATCGATGTCGCAAAGTCTACCAGCGAATTTGTATGCGTAAGAGAGACCGGAAGACTTTCTCAGAGATGTCTTTTTTGGATCTTCGGCAGACCCCACTCAAAAAAAAAAAAATCCGGGCCTTCTCCACTAACATGAAACCAGGGATCGGGGGAGCTTGCAGTGTATAGGCTCATTCAAAGTTTTTAAGCCTCTCTCTTGCCACAAGGCGCGTGCAGTTTGTTCGCCGGAGAAGCGTCGGTGGGAGGAAAAATCGAGCGCTGGTAGAGGAGGTGGCACCAACTTTTGTTGAATCGTATTTAAGCAATTAAATTAGAGACAGACTGGCCGTAAGTTGCGTTCGTGTCACAGGCCCCATCACGCTAAGAAGTATGCTTTACAAGAGAGAACCTACCTTTTGAAATCAAATTTGAGACGAAATTTACAAATTGCGGTTATTATTGAAATAAACCCTTAATATTATTGCATTTAAATCTAGTTTGAATAATTTTAGTTTATTTGAACCGGTTTTATTTATTGTGCACTTATTTATCTATCTTCGTTTGACAACTTGCCTAACCGTAATGACATGAGACAACGACCCGGGACGCGGACAGCCCGAGCCCCTACGCTGCTTCGCCCGTAAAAACTGCACAAATCTAATGGCTTACACTTGCATGTGCCAGGTTGCTATTGCTCGCCTTAACACGTGCTGTGTCACCGCAACAATTCCGATAATTATACGGAGAGATGCAAATGGCGCTACATTGCAGCTGCCACTAAGGTCCCTGTAATTTTAGACACCTTAGCTGCCCCTCCACATCACTTAATCGGGCAATCTCCGAATAATCCTCCGGTCCCGGAATGAGAAGAGGCAGGGCCCAGTTAATACATATTCTCGGGGCGGAAGCTGCTCTCTCCCAACTGGCAGAGTACGCCGCAGCGACCACGGGGTCGTGACCGTCTTCTAATGAGAGGAAGACACCAGACACTTTCGAACGGCACACTCGTAGTTCACTGGCGGTGACTATAAACTGTATTCTGTCTGCTTATTCCGCGTGCTACTCAACGCCAACGTACGAGCGGTCCCAAATCGGGACGGGATGTTGAAGTAGCCCGGTGGGCTCACATGGTTACATTCACCGTATACGGTTGGCCCTGCCCATTTAGAAACGGTACTACTGCTTGCCCACGCTGCCCATTTTAAAAAACAATTCCAAATCATGATTATCAAAACTCAATTTGACAAATTCTATGACACTGCAATGCGGAAAGAAATTGATATCTTTTGGAAGTGTTATGTCGTCATGCTACTTGAATGATTACCGGGTGCAGGTTTAACGTAGTTGGTGTGAAGCTGGCGGTAGTAAGGCACAACTCCTCGGTGAAAAACCCACCGTGGAATTGGAATCTCCTTGGGCCTTTTCGATGGTACAACTGCAGTTTTTCTGAGCTTCAGGTTATCTACTCAGAAACATGCTTATTCACATAATAGAAACAATTTAGTTTCGCTTCTTCATCTACATTGCCTGCCCCGGCTAATGAGGTTTTCTGTTTCGCCCTTGGTTGGCTGAGTATTCCAATCACCTTACAATGTGGAATAATTGGAGCCAATTAAAAAAAAATGTAGCCACTCTTGGGCCGCCTAAAACCTGAAATTTTTGGTCTGTTCCTCTGTCCCTCGTTTCGGGCACCAGGTCAAAATTTCAAAGAATTCTGCAGAGATGTTTATATACGCAAGACATTTACAAACTACTAAATATGGTATCATATTTCACATTTGTCAAAATTGTGCGGCAGAAGAGAAAAAATGTTTACGTGATGCAACATATGCGTACATAACTGATACTGAAACTGTTCTTCAAAACATAAATACTTGAAGCATAGATTTGTCCGGTTATCAATACAATGCAAAGACGAAAATTTTACCGGTCGATCACTGGAGTCGATTATTGCGGCGCCCCTTTCTCCAGCATTTTTCTGTGGCAAATGTTGTAACAACACTATTGCCCGCACAAATGCGGAGACAGGCGTTGTGTTTGTTGTGGCATTTTATTCGCAATGACTGCCTGTAGTGTAGGCGAGTTGGATGCAGCCACGTACATTTCTCGAAGCGCTGAGAAATTGTACTCAAGGGAAGTATCATAAACCCTACTTTGCAATGAATTTCGAAGTAAAAAGTCAGGTATCTTATTTCTTCTATGGCTATATAGGATCCCATTAAAGCAGCCAAGTAAGCGACTAAATGAGGTTTAAAAATATTCTACACAATTGCTGCTTTTCCTTCTATGAAATAGGCAACAATAAACAATCACAAAATAAAAACATTTGCAGCACGCTTTGGCAAGCGGCCTTGCGAAGCCGATTAGGTGCTCTGCAATGCGTTTTTTAAGGATGTTTTATTATTCTGTATTGCCCTAATATAATTATTAAGAAGCTCTCTTCGAATCAGCTATAATGCTGATGGGACCCACGGCGTTTAGTTCTCTTTTTTGTGGCGTGCAAAAGTATTGTGAGGAGAAATGGCTTAGTGAGGTCGGTTCTCTCACGCATTGTTATAAACTTTCGCCTCAAAATAAATATCGAGTTATTTAGCCTACATGATATTCGGATAGGACTTTTTTCTGTTTTTTTTTATTTATTGCACTAGTAAGTTGATTTTCGGGGTGAAAGCAGATGGCGTGGCCGCTTATGACCGTCACAACCTTGGGATACAAGAATATCTATCGATAGTTGTTTTTAGGATATCGGGATTTAGAGAAGCCGTTAAATAATATTTCTGCAATACCTACAGGATGCTAATGCCGTGAGAAAATATCCTTCCTGTAAAGCGCACTTCGCTCCCACGTAATCTTCTGACAAAATTGGCTGCATTCATTGCTCTTTTTGTGAGGGCCGGATTAATGTTGTAAAATACCTTTGTCAACTATGTAGCCTGTAACAGGTGCGTTTTTAGATTAACTGCAAAGGTTTATTATTTCACTATCCCTGGAGAACATGACGGAAAACGGACGACTTCGAAAGATAACTGCAAGGCACTATCACCCAGTTTTACCTGGTGCACCATATATAAGCTGGGAGTCGCTGAAAAGGCCTTAAGTAAAATAAACATAAAACCTGCCCTCACAATGGTCGAGGAAGCCCGCAAGGACTGAAGTGAGCTTCAAGGCACGTTAAAAGTTTTGAACATGGCAGAGACGCAGCGTGAAGATACCTATTTACTTGACGAATTGTGCAAATAAAGCAGGCTTAACATGAAGATATTGAAAAGGCAGATGATATACTGTTTGTCAGCTCTCAGGGGCTATATGACAGCGGGCCTGAGCCGCATATCTAAACTCTTTCAAAATTGGGGTACACAGAGAAGGCTCCAAAAAGTCATTGCCTAATAGAATATTTCAGCGAATGGGGTTTGTTGAACTGTGGTTGTCAAAAAAATGTATTCGAGAATTTTGCGGTAGTGACTGTTGTGAGAGCAGTGCTGCAGTGTCATATTCACTGCGAAATTTGCTTTTTCACTATGAAAAACAGCGCCAACGACGGGACGAAGAAAGGTATGCAAAACCGAAGGTGCTTTTTCGTATGGTTAGATGTGCTGTGAGAAAAATCGTTCACTTGTCGTGTTTACTGAGAATGGCTTTAAAAGCAAAGCTTTCCATTTGTCACTGATCGAGTATCAAGCCTCGAAACACATTGCAGGAAAGCTAACCTTCTATGCCACTGAAGGTCATCGTTGGTCAAGTTAAAAAAAAGGATGCCATTACACTGAGCTTGAAATCTGTGGCAAGTAGGGCACAGGAAATGGGCAGTGCGTCCATGGTGTTATCATGGTAGAAAATGCAAAACCTGCTACCATGATCCGCTGAGAATCAATATACCTCTAGCGCAGTGCACTGAACCAGCACACAATATTTTAGGGAGGTCTGGTACTGGTTATAGCTCAAAAATGCTTTAGTAGAAGTAGAGCACTAATGTCAGAAACTGGCATCATCCTTGCAAGCTCTTTCAGAAACTTAAGTTTATTGCTAGCTGGCATTCCATTCTCTTTGCTCGGAGTATCGAGAATGGCTTGGTTTCTCTCTCCTTTTTGTAGTGAAGTGAAGCTGTGTCAGGCTAGTTCTTTCATTTTGTGTCTGTGTGCGATAAAGATGACTTGTTATTCAGCGCTTCAGTTTGTATTCGTTTTTTCTTCGTTTGTTCGTTTAGTTAGTGTGTGCACCGGCCTTTAGATGGCCTTGCTTCAGCTTACGAGCACGGAATTCTGTTCACTTGAAAGAACTGCTTTCACCTATTCGAGATAGAACGTAAGTACGCGTTTGCTCCTTGCGGGATTCCCTGTATTCCACAACTGTTCTACAGTTGGTATTGTATACAGTTGACTCCAACCTCAACAAAAGTTATGCACTGCAAGGGATATTGATTCGTTTGATACGATGTTTAATACGCCGACGCTACACAGGCGATGAGGCGCGCAGTAATAGAGGGCTCCGGATGAATTTTCAGCACCCGAGCCTGGTATATTTAACGTGCGGCGAAATTTCGAACACACGGGCGTGTTCGTTTTCGCCTCCATCAGGAAAGCGGCCTTAGCGGCAAGGAATCGAAATCGCGTCCTTGGGCTATGCAGCAAAGCACTTTATCCACTGAGCCACCGCGGCAGGGTGTGCTAGGGTTAACTGGAGCTCTGACTTATCTAATGAAGTTCACTAGCGAACGATGATGAGGCCAAGCTTGTGTCCATTTAATTTAAAGCGTTGCTTTCAAATTCCGCTATATCAGAAAATTTCATTGTAGGTCGTGTTTCGACGTGTAGTGGTTTAGACCAAACGTTTTCTTTTTTTGTTTCTGAGTATGCATAGGCGTCTTTTTCTCACTGGAATATTCTTGTAGCGTTCGGGTTTGGGATATAAGTAAGCATTTCTGCAAAACAGTGCAGTTAGTATCATGCGTCCCCGGAGGAACACTGAATCGTCACACTAGAATGCGATGTCACATATGCGTCTCGTAAACGTAGAACATGAAATCGCTCCATCAACCGCGGACCACGACGTATGACAACATTACATGTTTTAAAAAGAGTAGGGGGAGTGATTTTTTTTGCCCGCAAAACTGGCGCCCGACATATGTGCAGCACCCCCATCCTCCAGCCTTCCCGTTTTTTCCCGCCCGAGATATGCATGCTTCCGCGCCAACTTTTCCCAAAGACTGAATTTGAATATCTCCACTGCCCCTAAATCGCGCAAAAGCTGAAACTTAGCACTACTGGAGATTGCTCCCCGTTTCTCTCAATGCGTGGTGAGGTATCACCCTCAAGACCGTTTTTTTTGTTTAAAGAAGAAAATGAGCGGGTGGGGCAGAGAACCGATTCCATGAGAGTCAAGTGAAAAAAGAGATGCGCTGCTAGTGCCCTGTCAATGTTTATTTGCTCCATTGTTTTGTGCAGGCCATGATGCGGCAATAGTTGAGGAAACTAATTCAAAAATTACCAATAATAATTGATTTGCCCACTTGGGAAGGTGTAATTAAAATTTGTACAAAGATGCTGCTGGTAAATTTTACTGGATTGCACTAATGAGTTTTTATGAGTAGAAACTTTATTCAGTTTCAATTAACGGAAGTATTTGGATATTCTGTTGAGTTTTTTTAAATTAAAACCTTGTTGACGTTTTGTTGAGAGCACTCATTAGAAATATGAACGTAGTATAAAAGAGGATAAAAGTAGCCTAGTAGTCTAAATATTATAGAATTCCCTAGATACAGTGGGAAGCGCTTAAAAAAACTGAACTTCAAAGGTATATGTTTTAGCCTGATTAGTTTTGTCAATTGGTTCTCGAAAGAGTTTCAATAGACTGTTGTCATTAGGTTTTGTGTTGGGTTTTATCAATACAAATTCTTTTCATTTTTTGATGACAAATCTTCAGAGCCATCGAGTTTGAATTAATTTTTACATAGTGAATAAAAACTCAAAATTAACTGAATTTAAAATGAAAATACATTTCTGTATGTGCCTGCCGTTCCCAGTTGGCCGCGGTAGAAGACGTCGTATTCGGAACTACCGGCACTGCAGCGAACTCACGGCCAGAAGAGGTCATTTTGCTCCGGTTAAGATATGAACCAGAAGGTCTTCAACGGAATGGAAGGTTCTCGCAATAGTTTCGTAGTGTAGGGGAGCCTGCGGGGAACATAAAATCCAACAAGATAGCTCGCGACGGGCTTTACAATGGGGTCTCCTCCAACATCTCGCTTGTCAACTTCCGTTTCTGGGAATATGAATTGTCGATGTGACTATTCCTGGCGAAATTTTGCATCAACCGCCATCCCTGTGTTTGCATGCGTAACTTCGTTATTATAGTTGGGCAGGCAGCAACAAGATGCGGTGCAGTGGCCGGCATGGATTCATGTGTGCAGGCCAGGGATACGGCCGGCTATCGCCGCGTCGAACGGAACTGCTGGTTCCGGGTCACTGGTGGCCGGTGAGCGTAGAGAGCATACGTTTTAGCGATGCGGCAAATACGCAGTTTTAGAGAACCGGAACCTAACGTTGTGGGTGGCCCCAAAATTACGGAAACGCAAATGCAACACGCGCGCGCGTGACGACATTGGAAAAGTGTCTTCCCCACCAGCTCGCCGCCGGTTTGGGTTGCTCGGGTGGGCTGGGATTTTGGGAATTTTACCCTTAGCATCGACGCAGATACCGAACTAAACAATGTAATATTTGAACTTAAAATACATTTCTGACCGATTTTTAAAGCACTTCAGTCGCCTTTTAAGTCAGCTTTCCTGCTTTGAAAGTGAAAGCATAATCGCTCCAACTTACTATTCTTAGAGACAATGTGTCTTCATACATCGTGTCCATGTGGTATTCTTGGCTTTTGTTCGCCTTTTTGCGCTGGTTGCATCAGCAGGCGCTGTGGCATTAACTCAAACCACAGCTTCGGCCATGTCAGAGTCCTCCGTGGCAGGTGTGCACCTGTTATAATGACGTGTGATCACGTTCACCGGTAACGCTGCACAGTCTACGATATATTTTTTAGAGGTGTCAAGGTGCTCAGTTAGCGTGGTGGTAACGGACTTAGCTCCTACTTTGGATTTTGTACTAGACTCGCATTGCGAACTCAAATGTGTTTTTTTCTCACTCTTGACGGTGCAAATTGTGGGCACTAAACCGGACGAATAACCACTAATACTAGTGCCAGTTGTACAAAATGCGCCTGCTTTTATTCCAATAAAGCACCTGAAGTTTTTTTGTTTATAGTGGCGTTTTAAATTTTATGCACCGGTTCAACACGCTAGCAGTTTTTTAATTCAACCCAGTGAATTGCCTTGTGTGTCGTCATGCCGTAAATAAATAAGAAAAAGAAAAAGCGCAGGCCTTAGATAATTTTTTCTTGTATACAATGTCTTTAAATCGGGCAAAAAACTAACACGACGTACGTATTTTATATTGAAATATGGTAGAATGTGGTAGAATAGTTCATTAATGCTTACACAAGTCAGTTGACCTAGAGCTCAAAAGGTGGCCTACGCTAAATGCAGGCTGAGTACGTTTGAAGCTCCATCTTTAAGGGCTACCACGATTCCGAACCACTGGTATGTTCCTATCAACCTTACTTCAAGGCTTGAAGCTACGTATACTCGAAATTCGAAGTACGCCCAGCATCTAAAACTCATATTACCTGTTCGAACATTACAGGATAATTACCCTTTCTCCATTCTGACACCAGCGGTAACTCGCGCGTACGTTCTACATAAGGTGGAGTAATTATTGTGAGTGTGTTTTGTTTGAAAGGAAGGAATATTGGAAACATTTCTGAAAAGGTACCGAGACAATACCGAGGAATCTCGAAATTTCTAGTGCCATTTATTAACGGAAGCTTGTTCTCGTTGTTAACCTGCAATCCGTGGAGTCACAGATTGGCAGCTAGGACGGCCGCACTGGTAAATTTTCTAATTCACTATATATAATTCAAACCCCATGGCGGTACTGAAACTTAGCCATACCCCTTTGTCAAAGGCGATGTGAGTGACGATTTTTAGTAAACGACATAAAGGTGACATTAAATGTAGGTGAAAGGAATCAGGAAATTTGATCCCCAGTGAGCGTTGATGGTCGCCATCTCTATGAGAAACATACATATGCGCACAGGATCATATTTTCACCTTAGTGATCATGCAAAGTTCGTGTATTTACAACTGATTCACTGAAATGGCATACCAACTGATTTTTTGCAAATTATGCATATTATTAACTAATCACCTGAAGAAGCATCCCAAAATGATGCGCGATTTGAGGTCCAAACTAGGTTTTGAATAGCGTGCGACTGTGTGGTATGCGCGCTTTTAACACACACACATACACGCACACGCACGCGCGCGCACACACACACACACACCAATACGTTTTGTTTTGCAACAACTCGCGGAATAGAACGACTCGCTATTCGAAGACATGTGGTGGAGGGTCGGTACCTTTCGATCGCAGACACAAATAATTCATGTACGTTGTGCCAAAACATTTGTTTTGTCACACTACATCAGACATTCACATCAAAGATAATCCGAATGAGCCTACATACTTCGACAACGACAGTTGCATTGTTTCCAAATGATTGGACGCAAGAGGAACAAAACAAATAATGAGAAATTTGTTTCCCTAATATCATGAAAATAAAGAGTATAAACAATTGCTTTCCAAAACATTTAGTGCAAAAACAAGACAACATTGTCATTTAAACTAGTAATGTGCAGTAAGTTTTATTTTAGATTCTGTTTCAAATAATAAAAAAATACAACTTTAAACAACTAATGTACATGTTTTGCAAATTAATTTTTTTAATATTCCTTGTTGTTTAATGGGCCATTCTTTATGGTAGACAATACACAGTACTCAGTTATTCCAGTTTGAATTCAACATCAAGAAAGTGTTTATGAAGATATGTTTCACTACAGTTTATAGCCCTTCGCCTAAGGTGTAGGGCTGCGTCCTTGGGGCCTACTTTTCCGAACGAAACACACAGCACGTTTTGCGAGTGGACCACCACGCCAGAACCCAAAGCCAGTCTGTATTTGAGGTGCAAAGGGTATTAAAACTACGCTTGCCACAGGAAAATGCAGCAAAAGGTTTGATTGCGGAAACGATCGACTAAGTGAATCGTTGCAGCAGATCTTTCTTTCGCTCTGGATTGATAAATACCAAAGTCTGTCAGAAATGGGGAGCATTGTTCAACCAGGTGCCTCCTGATCCGACATATGCGGATAGGCGTGTAGTTCGCAAGAGCAAGGTGGTTTTTTTTACCACTCACCCCCACGCCACGAAAGTCACGCACGTCCGGAATGAAGACGGAAGCCACGCTTTCCGATTAGAACTCGGATGCTCATCAATTCGTCTATCTGGTATCCTGTGCTTTCCGTCATTTTCGGAAGTTTTGATATCGTACTACAATTCGTCTTTTGACCGCCCTCTGTTCTTGTTAAGCACTATTACGAACGATGTTTAAATATTTGCTTATGTACATTAAGTGAAATAAGCTGAATGTCTATATGGTTAGATTTTTCGAGATCTCATTGGTTGACATTGAAACTGCATATATTTTGGGCTTTATCATCCCGATTATGTATATGTGAATACAGTTTCCAAAACCAAGCACACTTTAAAATATTCCTTCGTTATTTTTGCTGCGTGATATAGCTAGAAAATTGAATGCGCAGCCAGTGTTTGCCGGTCAGGCACGACCCACTTCCAAGGTTGCTTAAGTATTTCCCCGAACGAAGTACTTCGCTGCAAAGGCGAACATTATATTCCTTGTTTGATTATTGTCGAAGGAAGCGGCGACCTGTCGACCAGTACACCACACAACCACCCCTTACAAAAATGGATTTTGAGTTTCAATTCAGTTCCTGTTGAGTTTTTATTGAGTCAACAGAAACCTAATTCAAACTCATTTGGGTATTGAGATGTGTCAGCAGAAACTCAAAACGATTTTATTGAGAAAACACAATACAAAACCAGTTGACACCAGTCTATTGAAACTCTCTGGAGTACCAATTGACAAAACTCATCAGGCTGAAACATAAACTTTGAAGGGCTATTTTTTTCAGCGCTGCCCACTGTCTCTACAGAATTAAGACTACTAGGTTACTTTTATGTTTTTTTATTCTACATTGACATTTCTGTTGAGTGCAGTCAATAAAAAGTCAACAAGGTTTCAATAGACAAAACTCAACAGAATATCAAATGACTTCGTTTAATTGAAACTCAATAGAGTTTCTACTGACAAAAATCAAGTAAAATTGAGAGTCGAGCTAGTTGGTGAACATACGTTGTTGAAAATTATACCAGTGTCCTTCTTTTTTGTCCATGTTTTATGGTTCGAGCTTAATTTTCAAAACTGATAAAACTCCTTAGGCCAGCAGCCTTTACCAGCAGCATCTTGGCACAAATAATAATTATACCTGCTAAGTGGGGAAATCAATTATATTGGACAATGTTTGACTGCATTTCTTCAAATACTGCCGCAACATGCTTTGCACAAAACAATGGAGGAAATAAACATTGACAAAACTCTAGTGACTCATCTCTTCTGGCACGTGACTCCCGCGGAATCGTGTCCTTGCTATAGCAGCTGATTTTCTTCTTTATACCTTAGCACGCATTGACATAATGGGTGAGCAATCTCCACTACTGCTAAGCTTCCGCTTTAGCGGCAGTGGACATATTCGAAGTCAGTCTTCCGGGAAAGTTGGAGCGGAATCATGAAGCCTGCATATCTCGGCCGGGCAAAAACGAAAAGGCGGGGGGGGGGGGGGCAGGAGGCTACACATCTCGGGTCCAAGTTCTGGGGACAAAAAAAAGTCGTCACTCCCCCTACCTCTTTTAACACATACAATGCTGTGATACCTTGTGTTCCGGGAAGGGGATGTGGGGAGGAGGTACATTTAAAACGCGATTTCATCTGCTACATCTACAAAAGCCATATGTGACATCGCATCCTAGTGCGATGATTCAGTGTTTTTCTGTGGAGGCACGATACTAACAGCGCTGTTTTGTAGAAATGAATACTTATCTCACAAACCCAAACGCACAAGAATATTCCAGTGACGAAATTGTGCCTATAAATACTCAGAAAAAAAACAGAAAAACTTTGGTGTAAATCCCTACACGTCGAAAAAAGAACAATTAAATTTTTGTACACAGCGAACTTTTAAAACAAGCCTTCAAATCAAGCGAACGCAGGCTTGGCCTCATCGTCCTTCACTCGTGAACTTCATTACTCCAGTTATCACTCGCACACCCCGCCGTGGTCTGAGCTCAAGGACGCGAGTTCTATTCCCCGTCATACATAACTTTCCTTGAGGATACCGTGAACTGCCTATGATAACAACAGTAGAACAGCAATGTGGAATGCAGAAAATCCCACAAAGAGCAAACGCGCATCTACGGTCTATTAAAACAGGTGAAAACAGTTCTTTTACGGCAAAAGAACTCCGTACGCCAGTCCAAGGCGCCGCCGCGCACACGAACTGAACGAACAACGAAGAAAGACAAACTGAAGCGCTGATTGGGAACTCATCTTTACTGCACAGGGTCACAAAAAGTAAGAACGAGCCTGACACTGATTCACGCCACTACAAAAAAAAAAGACAAAGAAATCGAACAAATTAGTGGGCTGGCGTGCCGCTTGTTACACTCCGAACCGCTCTCTCGCTAAGGAAAGCATGTCTTTTAACACGTCTGCGGACTACGTTTCTCAAACACAAGCGCCTCGCAAATATTCTGCGCCCGCAAGCAGATCAAGAACTTTGAAGCTGTTTTCAAGGATTGGACTTTCTAGAATTCTTCCGTCCTCTCTCCTGCTGCCGTTCGCCGAAGCGGGTGCCCGGACACAAAAGACGGGCCATCCACCTCCACCATCGCCTCCTCTAAAAAGATGCCTGTCACACCAGCGGCCCCCGTCCTGCCAAACCCTCTCCTGTTTCTCTCTCTTTTTTGGCGGAAGCTACCGCCAGAGGCGCTGGCGTCTCACACTATCCAGCCACGCCGGCCCACGCCCGGCCCGCCTGGTTTTAGTGGCTACGTTGTTGCCTGTCGCCCCTTTGTCTTGTTTGAGCTCGTTTTCCTTGCGTTGTGTTCAGTTTGTGGTGTTAGTGACTGGTATGTGCTAACGTGTCCAGCCATGCGGTATTGTTGCGTGCCTCATTGCACGCAAAGCCAAAGAAAAAAGGAGCCCGGTGTCTCGTTTCACGAGATACCCGCCGATCTTGACGCACGCGGACGATGGCTCAAGGTCATTTCCAGGAAGGATTGGGTGCCCAACAGCACTTCGAACTACTCCGTTGTGTGCAGTTTGCACTTTCAAGCATGTGACTTTAAAGAAAACTGCAAGAACCGACAGCTGAAGCCAGGTGTTGTGCCAAGTATTTTTCCCGGCTACCCATCGTACATGACGAAGCCTCCGTTCACCGCACGAAGTGAAGCCAGCATACGCAAACGTAAGCGTGAGCCCTCATCCATCACCTCAACAAACGCTGTATCGCTAAGCGGATGCACATTGGATAACGGGAAGGCCGGCACGTCAAGCGAATGTCAGAGTGAACCTGGTACTGCCGATGCATCGGATCCGAGGATCTCTCCTGATCAACTTGCGGAAAGGGGAGATTGCAACGACGAACCTAACGACCCAACGGGTGTTTGCATGCCTGAACCAGCCAACGAAACAACTCCGGGCCCTAGAGTGTTTGTAAAGCGTTCCTGCGGTACGCAAACGGCGAAACCTGTCTCGTCGAGTTTTTTCATTGCCCGAAAGCGGTGGCGTGAAAAAGAACGGGCGTTGAAACTAAAGAACGAAAGGCTGGCCAAGACTGTCGACTCTTACAAAGAAGAACTCCGGAGGCTTAAAGAAGAATGTCATGTGAGTTCCTTTCTCAAAGTTGCGTCCGACGCTGAGGAGGGTGACGTTAAGGCGGCATTTCTTTTTGACCAGTTCAAGAACTACAAGAAAAAAACGCCGCGGTGGGCAGAGTTAACAGTAAGGCATTGCATCATCCTCAGGAACCTGTCAGCTAAAGCTTACGAGCATTTAAGGTCTGAGGAGCTGCTCAGGCTTCCATGCAGAAATACACTCCAAAAATACATTGGCAGTATTTCTGGAGAAGTTGGCTTCAGTGAATTGGTTCGCTGTCGTTTGCAAACAGAATTGCAAGCACTGGATTCTCCACAGGCCAAGGTGTGCGGACTCGTTGTAGACGAAATGCGAATCCAGCAGAAACTGGAGTACCACAAGCAAAGGGATGCTTTTGTAGGAGATGTTGACATGAGCATCGATCTTGAACACCTGATTCCCACATCGGAAAGTGGAGCCCTGGCAGACTCACTTTTGTGTTTTCTTCTTTGTGGCCTTCACGCAAGGTTGAAGATACCTGTGGCCTATTTTTTCACCAAAGGATGTACCGGTGAGCAGCTTGCTGCGTGTATTCGTCATGTGGTTTGTAAAACAGAAGAAGTGGGTTTTGATGTGGTCCGTCTTGTCACTGACAACCACAAAGTTAATGTTGTTGCTATGAACATTTTGTGTGGCGGTGAAGCACGTATTCAGGCCCCACATCCTGCAGATTCTTCAAAACCCTTCTTTCTTGCCTTTGACCAGAGCCATATTGTGAAAAACATCAGGTCGCAGTTCCTGGCCAAGGACCTTGGTGGTGATCAAGAGGTATCGTCAAAATACTTGAAAAGGCTATACAAGATGCAACAACGCTCGACTGTCAAGCCAGTAAGATTTCTCACTCGCAAACATCTCTATCCCTCCAACATTGAAAAGATGGATGTGAGATCTGCTGTACAGCTATTCTGCGCTGCAGTTACAGCTGCACTGAGCTATCTCAAGGACCAAGCAGGTCACTCATGTGATATAGAGTTTGCTACTGCAGGACCGACAATTCATTTCATGAAGATCATTCAGAAGTGGTTTACACTCATGGATGTCAGCAACTGCCAGAAGCACATCCACTTGAACAATGCTGATGCTCGCCAGTTTACGACAGCAGATGACGAGAGGCTAGAGTGGCTTGAACTTGTGTTCCTTACGTACATTGAAGACCTCAAAGATGAGAGTCTGGTGGAGAATTTTTTCAGCAAAGAAACGTACCACGCCCTTGTCTTTACAACCCATTCAAATGTTGAGTGCATCCGCTTTTTGCTCACAGAGAAGATGTTCAAGTTTGTCCTGACACGCAAAATGTCAAGCGACCCAATAGAATCTATGTTTGGGTTCTTGCGTCGCAGTTCAGGGTGCAATGATGCACTTGACGTTAAAAGTGCTGTACACGGGTTGGAGAAGATGTTGAAGACTGGCATTGTTGCTTCCTCTTCAAATAGCAATGTTCTAAGTTCGTCCTCTTTCTCCTCCCAGAAGCTTGTTTCGGCCCCTCAAAGTTGCCGTCAGGACTCTGAAGCAGTGACTACGTTGATGAAAACTGCCCAAAAAGAGCTAGCGGAGCGCTGCACCACAACAAGAGCATGCCCCTCCAATCCAGAAGTGGCCAGCGTAGCGCTTATTGGCGGCTACATTGCTCGAGCTGCGAACGAACGCATTCCCTGTGAGAGCTGCACTTGCTTACTTCAGGGACCAAAGAGCAACGCTCCCATTCTTGGGCTCATTGCGCACCAGGACCGTGGTGGGCTCTTTTATCCGAGCCAAGAACTGGTAAAAGTACTGCTTGGGCTGCGGAAGTTTGCAGACACTGTACTTGATAACCGGAAGTCGGTGTTCAAGCCACTGCAAATCAGCGTGGAAAAAAGTGTCGAAACACTCATGGACCTCCCTGTTTTCCTTTGCAACAACAAGGACAAAAGCACAGAAAGTCTATTTTACAGCTGATTATGCAGCCGGTGTTACAGACCGTAACAGGGTGGCCAAGCTTCTTGAGCGAAAGCCATTGTCCCGCAAGGTGCTGAAGTTGTAGGTCACTTCTGGGTCGTCGCTGTGATACGTACATTTGTGTGTGGTTGAAGTGGTCACTGGATTTTTTTTTTGGGCATCATGAAACATTGTTGTACTGTTAGTAGTTCCGCCAGAATATCACTGATGTGGTATCCGTCTAATAAACTGGCGAAAATAACATTTCTGTGTCGTGCCTCCCAGACATAGCTCTAACGTGCTACCCACTCTTTTACACTCACTACTCGCTTCCTGCGGTCCCCCCCCCCTCATTTCTCCAACCCTCTTGCACTCTCCGCGACTTCCCTCTATTTCATGTTATTCCACGTAGGCTTCACCACGAATCACAAAGTGACTTTCATTTTCCGATTCATCATCCCATTCGGCTACTGAGGTTGGACGAGAGCCCGAAGTTAGTTTTTCCCGCGTAGCTACCCGTCACTTCATCAGGGGTACCAGGTTGCCATTGGTTTACTCGGGGTGAGCATCTCTGGCACCCCATAAGCTGCCAGAACCAACGTTACTAGCCAGAACCCCCACGAAGTTGTTTGCACGGCAGCCAGCTGGCTCCGAGAACGCTGTGAATGGGAGACTCGGAGCGCACTAACCTAAAGACTCAGCAGTAGCATTGCTAGCTGTTCAGATGGTTGATGGACAGACCAAAATTTTTACGTTCGCCTAGCGTAAGAAAAATATTGAAAATGCGCACTCAAGCCTGCTCTGCAGCGACAACCCATGCTACGCGCTTGGGAAAGCCGCCGAAGCTAGTGTCAGACGCCAGCGCCGCCGCGTGGCGGACAGGCGCACCATAACGGCCGTCCCGACTACAATGGCCGACCGAGCGAGCTGCCAGGCATCTTTTTAGAGGAGGCGATGCCTCCACACCCGGCGATAACCAGTTCTTTTGGTTCCTCTGGCACCCTCCCACGCTTAGCTAAAGTGACCGCGCTGTCACGAATGTCTAGTACGCGGCGTTGCCACTGCCGCCAGTGGCGCTGACAGCCAACATCGCGACCTCGGCGGAGTTCGGTTATCTGCAATATAATATTACTGCTGCTAGAGGGGTTGGTAATAATTCCATAAAAAAATGATTGTAAATATTAACATAGGACTCACAAGCCGCCGTAGGTTTTTTTGATATCTCGTGTCAATGTTTTCACGCTCAGTATTCACAAAAATGCGTAGCTGTGGCATAGCCATCGCAAACCGACTTGAAACCAAGTCAATGTCGCTTGTTCGAAATCGCCATCCCGGATGTGCGGGCGCAATCGCGGTGCGGTCTTTCTCACTGTTCTGTGCAAATTTACAGCTTTGCTCGTGTTGTTGGCGATTTGTGTGCCGTGTGCGAATCATTTCAACCAGCATCGAAGGTCAGACATTGCAGTGCAGCTGGCGATACATCGAATTTATTGAAGGAAAAGCCATCGTATGCGCTCTTCTGCCGCCGGTGAACATCCTTTGTGTGTCGTGTTGTGTTTGTGCGCTGTGATCGTACGGTGAAGAAGCTTGCGAAGTGAGGTGTTACCATACCTGTTAGCCACGCTTTGGAATCCGTCAAATTCACCACGCTGGGAGCCCCGCTGGGAGCGACATTGTTATAAGGTAAGTTCATTCTTTCCGAGCGCTCCTGTACATTTCATCATGACTAACGTTGTGCAGGCCTACCTGAATGGCTATACTCACGACTTGGTTATTTGTCGCTATATAAACAGTGTTTTTATGCATGCCGTCTCGAGATCGACCTAAAGGGTACGATTTCACCTCAGCTTTCAAAAATACTGTACGTAAATGTAACAAATTCACGGCCCACAGTTTGACATCAATCGGTAGTTTACTGTCTTCTGCGCTGCTGTATTGCTTTCGCGTGTAATATATTTGTATGTGTCTTAAGCTAAAGGTCTAACAAAACCTTTGAAGGTAAATGACGAACGAATAAAATTCTAGACGCAGTGCCGCTACAGAACGGAGCAGCAGCCCTGTATTGCCTGGCAGTAAGTGTCATAAAAAAGAAAGAACACCACGATTAAGGTAAATAAAATGTTTGACGAACCAAGTTAACGAAAATGAAAAAAAAATGAAGGAGGTCGAATCGAACAAGTGCCTGTCGGATCAATAACACACGCACGAATACTGCGCTATGCAAACACACCTGACAGCGCTAGGCTGAGAGGCAGATCTACCAGTCACAAACAGTATAGTGTGTTCAACCAGTTAGGAGACATGGCGGTAAAATATACTTACAAGCTAAAGTGTTGGCTGCCGGCAATATATTTGCTCCCTAATTTGAACGATTGTTTGGAGAAAGTGCGTTCCCTGAGTGCAGAGCAGTGGCTCAGGTGACAAACGTGGCATAAAACGTACTTCATTCCAGCTAAAGAAATAATGCCAAAGAATATAACAAATTCATTTATCACTTTTGGAAAATAGAGACTGTGTATCCGCAGAAGCTAGGGTTTGAACGCAAAGCATCTTTACACAAGTCTGATGCGTTACCTTGACACCCTAAAGGCAAGCAGACACTTTGGTTTTAAAACCAATGAAGAAAAAAATGTGCTGCGTAAGGAGTAGTTGGAAACAGACTGCACACTGTTATATATTAGTCTTTTACCACAAAGTGCCAATTCTCTCCACATATCTTTCTGGGAATTTCTCATTTGCCAATTTTTGTCTCAGGTGCTAGGCAGCTTGCGCTAGAACATGCACAGGCGTCAAACTTTCAAACTGATGAATACCGGTTTTGACTAAGCACTTGCTCGACTTGCTAGCATAAATTGAAATTTGCCATTGCTTATAATCACAACCTGCTGATTGCCTTTCTCGGAGCAGTTTTGAATAAGTTGGGCTGAATGTGGTGTGAGTAATAGCAAAATCACTGAATAACATTTTGGCTGAACGTGGCATCAGACGTGCCACTGACTGATGCTACACCGGCATTGCGCGAGGGCTTAGTCGATCTGTTGTGACAAATGTTCTGCCTCTAGGAATTACCCAAATGATTGGTCGGCACGGTATCACTGTACTGTTTTACTGCTGCGGCTGTATAGAAAATCTCGCCAAGCAAAGGGAAAAAAAGGTTTTACATTTTTTCTCATTTACAGCAACTCTGCTGTTTTTTCCTCTCACCAAACAAAACTGTTTCGTGTTCTCGTTGTGTGTAAACTGGCATCACGACCTTGTTATACTGGGACACTCCTCTGGCATTGTTACGATTAAGGCAAAAATGTGGATATACCCATATCTCATATGATCCCTTCAAGCCGCTGCTTAGTGCTACTTGTTTGTTATACGTACTGCAAGGCACACACCATACTTCAGCGTTACAAGAGTGTGAAAGACTGCGAAATTCAACTTACGTATTTTTTTCTGTCACGTTCTTTCTGGCAATTTTTTTTTCTTTCACGGTTCATGTAATTTTTTTCCACTAGTCGGTAAGCACAAAGTATTATGCGCTCATTCATTCATAAAGCCATTTGCAATGATTGCCTGTTGTAGTAACTTTAGTTTACAGTACCATCTGACACTAGTTTTTTTTAATCAAGGCTACGATTTTGTAAACCAACTCATGCAAGTTGACAGTTATCTAATTTTGTTTTGACATTTCCAGCATTGAAATTTCACAAAACAAAATCCACAGGTTGACAGGTATGCTTTTGGACAGGTTTGGTAGTGGCTCACCCAGTCTTGATAGGCCTAAGCGGATTTCTTTTGGGCCTCAAAGATGTGGAAGACACGATAACTAGCCCATGCGGGTGATTTTGTGGCTCCCTGCGGGCATAGTCGTTCCTCTAGATTTAAGGTGCTTTAATGCGGAAGGCATTCAAGTGAAGGCGTTCCACTCCCTACCCATTGTAGAATTAATTAATGTTGTTAGCTTGCATTGATGCATTAAAACCTGAAACAAGCTTATACATTTGTTGAACTGCTGTCTCCTTGCCTTGCTTTCCAAAAATACAAACCATCTAACATATAAAATAGCAAGCTACTTAACAATGAAATAACAAGGGACGCAATCATTTCGTACTTACTGGTGGAAACAAACAAGTCTGTTTCTTGTATTTTGCAGGCTACGCAGTCAAGTAGCCAAGTGGACCCTGCAAGGCTCCAGTCCTCCCGTGCTGCTTTCGTGAGCAATAAAGCAAGCGTTGCCATGAAACACCTCTCTATTTCACCTGCTCAATGCACACCTTGATTTTTTGCATTATTAAAGCAGACTCACTATATATTTAGTACAGTCAACTGAACTTTACGAGGCATTGTTGAAATAACTTGATAAAAAACTAAAATGAAATCAAACGGGCTGTCGTGAATATGCTCAATAAGTTTTCATTTGGCATTTCTCAACAGAACTCAACAGGAGAATCAATAGATAGTCAACACAGACTCAACTGGAACTCCACTGACTTTTCTCAATAGAATTTCAATTGATACATCACAACAGAAACTCAACAGGAAAAGTGTATTGAGAGTCAACAGAAAGTAAATTGGAAATCAACAGACATGTTGACTATAGTCAATAGACTTTTAATTGAAGCACAGCGTTGAGTTTCAATTGAAACACGGCGGCCAATTTTCAATGAGAACTCAATACAAAATTTCTATTCAATGTCAATTGACTGTCAACACATTGTACTGAGTATAGTAAATTGGCTTTCAATTCAATCTCAATAACCATTTTGTAAGGGACTGGACGGCCATAAGTTTAAAAATGAAAGTTTTTCACCTATACCTTATTCTTGTACCAAAGTTTCTGTGTTGCCGGTCGGAATACACATATTGAGTAGATTTAGCCTTACTAACAGTTTATCAATCCGCATCTTTTCGGCTTAACTTGGCTATCTCGGAGGCTATGTGGGTATGACATTTTCGCAAGTCCTTGGGATCCAGCTAAATGTTCAATGAAGTTGTTGTAAAAGACAGAAATCAAAAATCATTTTACCACGACGACGGTTGGCGCGTAGCTCTGCCGTCAATGACTCGTTAATGGTTGTCTGAGTTTGGAGTTTTGCGTCGTTGAGCTTTCACTTTGATTCGCACACAGTTTAGACTTTTGATCGCACCGGCTCTGACTTTACACATGTTGCCATAAAGTTTCGCCCGAAAAAGCTTCGCGGTCAACTCTCGTCGTGGTTGCACGGAGGGGTACACTATTTTTCTTTCTAGTATTGCATGCTCAAGCACCTATTTCAAACTCCGCACTTCCGTTGTAGTGTCGAAATGGCGCCATCAGATGGACGTCGGCATCATAACAAGAGCGACCTAGGTTCAATTCCAACCACGGGAAGCATTGTCCTTTCACTTCATCCACGGTTATTCTGATCGTCAGTGAAAGCTGGCTTGTTCTCAAATGACATACGCCATTATTAAAACATCGAAAGTTTTGCTTTAAAAAGAGAGTTAGTGTGAGCGAGGTCATACTTTTTCTCTCAGGAACTTTACCTTACGAAAAATGCGAATTAGGCATTCAAAATAGCAATGTAGCGCTATTCCAGCGAAAGCCGCAAAAGACTTTACGGTGCTTCGAGGTCTATAATTAAATTCTGCACAGACTCCGAGAAACAGTATCTGCATCTAAATTTTACGAACGGAATTACAAAAATTTTCTTTGCTGTAAAATGCTTACAAACAATGCATTCTCTTTGTAGCCGGTTTCTACTTTAAGGTCAGGAGCTTGTATACAATTTTGAAAGGGTTTCAAGATACGGGAGCTGGATGCTGCTAAATAACACTTTAACGCTACCATTGAATACATCTACTGTCTTTCCTATTTGTTGATGTTACGCCTACTGTACTGGCACACTTATCGTTAAGCTGTATCTTCGCTTCTGCCCGTGCTGCTGTTCACAAGGTGTGTACAGCCCTGACGATCCATTAAGTCCTTACTAACTTCTTGTGTACGGGATCTTTTACATTCATTTTACCTAAATGCGTTTTCAGTGAGCGCCCGCACACACAATGGCCAACACGCAAAACACAAAATGGGGAGCTCTCGAAGACGTCCATTTGCCGCTATGTCCTTCATCATCATCATCATCACCACCAGCCTATCTACGCCCACTGCAGGGCAAAGCCTCTCCCATTATTCTCCAATTGCCTTGGTCCTGTGCCAACTGTGACCAGTTTATCCCCGCAAACTTCTTGATCTCATCTGCCATCTAACTTTCTGCCGCCCCCTGCAACGCTTGCCTCTCTAGGGATCCACTCTGTTACCCTTAATGACCAGCGGTTATCTTGCCTTCGCATTACATGCCCTGCCCACGTCCATTTCTTCTTCTTAATTTCTACTAATATGTCTTTAACACCAGTTTTGCTCCCTGACCCACTCCGCTTCTCTTCTTGTCCCTTAATGTTACACCTATCATTTTCCGCTCCATTGCCCGCTGAGTCGTTCTCAATTTAAGTTGAACCCTCTTAGTGAGCCTCCAAGTTTCTGCCCCGTAGGTGAGTACCGATAAGATGCATATGTCGTACACTTTCTTCTTCAGCGACAATGGTAGGCTGCTATTCATTATCTGAGAATGTCTGCCATATGTACCCCATCCCCATTCTGATCCTTCTAATTATCTCTGCCTCATGGTTGGGATCTGGGGTCACAAGTTGGCCTAAGTAGATATATTCGCTTACCACTTCCACTGCTTCGCCACCTATCTCAAACCGCTGTGCTGTCCCGAGGTTATTGATCATTACTTAGTTTTCTGCATATTAATTTTCATGCCCACAGTTCCTACTCTGTTCGCCCAGTGCGGAAAGCATGCTTTGCAATTCGTCCCCCGAGTTACTTAGCAAGGCAAACGTCATCAGCAAATCTGAGGTTACTGAGGTATTCTTCATTAACCCTTACTCCCACCTGTTCCCAATCCAACGTTCTGAATACTTCTTGTAAACATGCTGTGAATAGCATTGGAGAGATTGTGTCTCCTTGTCTGACACCCTTTCTTATAGGTATTTTGCTGCTCTCCCTATGGAGGATGATCGTAGCTGTAGACCCATTGTAGATATCCTCTAGTATTCTTACATAATGCCCATCTACCTCCTGGTTCCGTAATGCCTGAATGACTGCTAGGGTTTCGACCGAGTCAAATGCTTTCTCATAATCTATGAAGGCTATATATAGGGTTCAGTATACTCAGCGCACTTCTCTATCACCTGATTGATCGTGTGAATATGGTCCATTGTTGAATAACCTTTACGGAACCCTGCTTTGTCTTTAGGTTGACTGAAATCTAAGGTTGCAGAAATTCGGTTAGCGATTACCTTAATAAATACCTTGTAGACGACTGACAGTAAGCTGATCGGCATGTAATTTTTGAAGTCCTTCATGTCGCCTTTCTTATGAATTAGGATGATGTTCGCGTTCTTCCAAGATTCTAGTACCATTGCGGTCATTAGGCATTGCGTATACAGGTTTGCCAGTTTTTCAAGGACAATTTCTCCGCATCCTTCAAGAGGTCTGCTGTTATCTGATCGTCACCAGGTGCTTTGCCCCCTTTCATTTCTTTCAAAGCCTTCCTTACTTCTTCTGTCGTTACTGGTGGGATGTCTATCTCCTCTGAACTACTGTCTCGTTCGGCATTATCCTGTATGTTCTGGCTACTGAACAGATCCCTATAGAACTCCTCGGCCACTGTGACTATTTTATCCCTAATTGTGATGACATTGCCTTGCTTATCCTTAAGTGCATACATCTGATTTTTCCCCACGCCAAGACGTCTCTTCACTGCTTTCAGGCTACCTCCGTTCTTTACAGGCGTATTCGATCCTCTCCATATTATACTTCCGTATGTCAGCTGTCTTACGCTTATTGATTAACTTCTAGAGCTCCGCTAGTTCTATCCTGTCAGCTGCGGTGGAGATTCTCATGATTTGCCGTTTCCTGATTAGATCTTTCGTCTCCAGTGAAAGTTTACCGGTATCCTGTCTAGCCTTAGTGCCCCCGACTTCTACTGCACATTTCGTGATAATGCGTGTAAGGTTGTCGGTGGCTTCCTGTGTCGTAAACTCGGCTTCCTCGTTAAGAGCGGAATATCGGTTCTGCAGCGCGATCCTGAATTCTTCTACTTTACGTCTTACTGTTAGCTCATTTATCGGCTTCTTTCGTACTAGCTTGTTGCGGTCCCTCCTGAAATCTAGCCTAATTCGGGATATTACGATACGGTGGTCACTACACCCTTACCCTTCCGAGCACTTTGACATCCTGCACGACGCCAGGGTTATCGCATAATATGAAGTCTATTTCATTTTTGTGCTCCCCATTCGGGCTCCTCCAGGTCCACTTCCGACTCTTCCGTTTACAGAAGAAGGTATTCATTATGCGTAGGTTATTCCGTTCTGCAAACTCAACTAGAAGGTCCCCCCTGCTATTTCTACAGGTCCTTCAGGTAGGGCCAAATAATCGAACTTTGCGGCCATATTCAAAAACGCTCAAAAAGGATTAGTTGACATTGTTTCTGATCACCAAGAACTCTAATCCTGTTTCAAATTGGCCCCACGTGCGTGAAATGGCACGTAGAAGGGGTCGACCCTCGGCTCGACTCCTTGTAGAGGTGACAAACCAAGGCAAAGAAGAAAGATTCTCGATCGCCGTGTTACCATTGTTCAAAAACCAGTGGCACTCTGGCCTAGTGCGAAGCACGATATCATATTTACGGACCAGTGTGCAACACTAGAGTCTCTAGAGAAGCAAGGCTCCCTAGAGAAAATAGAGAAACAAGCCTTACTAGAGAAAACAGAGAAACAAGCCTCATTAGCGAAACACGCCTCACACTACAAAGACTAGCCTCCCTAGAAAGCCTGGCCTCGCAGGGCTTAACGGGGGACACTGGTCTTAAAACAAGTTCTTTTAATTTTCAAGTACGCTTTCTAAAACTTTGTGAAACTTGTCAGTCTTGCTGCTTTTTCCTGCTGATTTGAAATGGGACATTTTTTTCGATTGGTCAATTGGTTCCCGAGATAATTAGAGATAATTAGCCATTTTAGTCAAAACAATAGACAAAGAAGTATTGGTCATAAAACTGTAATCTTTATATTTTTCAATACTATGAACCCAGGTGAATGCAATAATCGAAGCAGTCTTTTGATGCAACTGTTGGAACTAATTTTCAGCTCTTTGAACTTCGGTCGCACCAGTGGCAAGGAACTATTTTCAGTGTGCATTTCAAACAATGAGGTTTAATGCGCCGTAAAATTAGTTTCAGGTGATGTATAAAAAAACTGCTTCTATTATTGCATTCAACAGGGTTAGCAGTATTGGAAATAGTAAAGATTACAGTTTTATGACCAACACTGTTTTTGTATTGCTTGGCTCAAAATGTCTTATTATATTTATTTATCTTGAAAGCTAATTGACCAAATAAAAAATAATGGCATATTTTAAATCAGCGTGCAAAAAGCAACAAGGTAGAAAAGTTTCTCAAAGTTTACTTGAATTTTAAAATAAGTTGTTTTCAGACCAGTGTCCATCTTTAATAACAAGGTAGGATTTTATAGCAAACTAACCTCTCTGTGTAGAGTTAAGTGTGTAGCTCCTGGCTTCCACATTAAGGAATGCCGTTGGTTTATGAGAAAAAAGCATTTTATTTTACACTAAAGGCATGTGCTTCTTCCATGCACCTGTCCCACAACATCCTATTTGGATTGCCTAGAAAAAAGACAGACATCAAATTGAAGCAGCCACTCCATGTTATGGAGTTGCGACTCACTACCAAAAGGATACTCTATAATATGTAAATTTTCTAGCAAACATAAATGTCACTCCCAAACCTCACATGCACGAAACAGGGCCAAGTGACATACCTTCCACGTTTATATCATCCAAATGCGCTTCTCGTCTCCTCCAGTCCTCGTTTAGAAAGAAGTTAGTGTCAGTATCGAACGAGTATGTTCATTTGATACGCACATAATGCAAAGATATGTCCTTCCTCTACTTCAAATGTACACTCCGGAAAAGAGAGTACCTATGCAGACACTGCTAACTGCCTCTGCTTCATGCTTTGAACAGCCTGCACCATAGTTACTATCTGATCAAACTGCTGGGAGTTGTGCCCTTGAGTGTGCACCTCACTTCTTAGTTTTAGTTTTTAAAGCTTTTGTTATACTAGCACTGCACCTGTTTCAACTGCAAGCATACTCCTCCAGCGAAAAAAGGTAAGAAGTGAGTCAGCAACCATGTTTTTTAGCAGAAATAATTACCTACCAAGGTTTTTTGTTGCGGTCTAATTTTGTGTTGAAGGCTACTTTCAGCATAATTATTACAAAATTAAGTTCAGGTGGGCGAAGGGATATCGAGTAGTCAGGACACAGCGCAAGGAACAACTCTGAATTTGTAATGTGATTTAGCTGACTTCAAAGAGGTGCAAATGCAAGCAATGAGCAATAAAGTAAAGCACCGACAATCTAAAATCTAGAAAGTTTAGGGTGAAGGTGTGTGACATGAAAAGGCGGTGATAAAAAGGCGCTCGTGCATAGTGAAGCCTAATGATCGGATAACAACTTCAGTTCGACATGGAAGCAGTGCTAATGCATTTGTTATCGAAAGAAACTATATGGCGGGCCTCAATGTTTCTCTAGTCAACTGATCACTGCGTCAAGCTACAATGGTTGTCTTACTTTCAGTAATACCACCATTGGTCAGCTTACCGACACAGTCCTTGCAGCAAATGGAAAAGTCCTGCAATGTACATCAGGAAAAAAATGGCATTTTTTTGTTGAAACGTGGAACAAATGATGAATGCACATTTGGATCCTTTTACAATGAGTACTAAGACCTTCGTGAATTATTTTTTACACAAAAAAGGTAGTTAGTTATATGGCATTAGGGCATTATTCAAGGGACTGTACATGTAAGCCACTTTTGAATAAACTTCCTCGCCCCCCCCCCCTTCGCAGTAGCTTGAAGCGGAGATCAGTCGATAACGGAAATCATCAAGGCCCATGGAATAGTTTCTCTTACTGACTAATGCATTAGCAGCGCTTCTATTCAATAGACATAAATAATTGCAGTTGTTATCCAATCACGACCTTTCACCAAGCACGGGTCTCTTTTTACAGTCGTATTTTATGTCACCCACTTTTGCCCTCAACTTTCTAGATTATATTGTTTGTGCTTTCCCTTTCATTTGCTGTGTTGACACCTGTATAGAACTGACCAACTCTCAGTGAAAACAAACAGTTAGTAGCACAGTGTCCTGTCTACTCTGTGTGTCCCTCGTCTCCCTGTACTTAAGTTTTGCTGTAATTGACCACTTCCCTTTAGAGACTGCGCCTATGATTAAAGGCCAACTGCAGTCAAATTTTTGACAAGGTCAAAATAATGCCACACATAAAAAGAGTGCTAAATGAAAAATACTACGTTTTAAACATCAATGTCAGCGACGCAAACGGCTAATGTCACTGGTGGTTCCGGAACCGAAACAGAATAGAAAAGGCGGCCATTACCGGCGGCCGGACGTGACGTACGTGATGGAATGAAAGCGGCCGTGCTAGAACCGGCGGCCGCTAAGAGCCGCCTTCGACTGCGCGTGGTAGCGTCGCGTTTCTCAATATTATTTACCCAGAACAACTCCCACTAACGTTTGGTCAGGATAATAGAGCTAGGCAAACTTTCCACATCGTGTTGCTATCAATAGAGGTGAAATGGACCTTACGAGAGTTTTTTTTCGATCAGAATAACTGCCGTTGTAGCAATCCTTATATTTGCGAGTAAAAAAGCGGGCCCTGATTTACAAAGCTAGTTGCTCGTACGATATCGAAAAGCAGCTTTGGTTTGCCGGCGCCTCGGCTGTCCCATCGCTCTCTGATGGGAATAAACCGCACGTTGGCGGAGATCGATCACTATTTTTACCATACAATACGCGCAAATAGCTTCTTGAATATCATCCCAGCATTCTCCGCCTTGCTGCACAACGAGAATCGATATTTAAAAGGGATCTAAAACTATGCAATAAGCTAAATGATGCAATAAAACACGAAAAAGTTACCTATCTACCGCTTTTTTGTACTTTCACCAAACACATGTGCTGTTGAAAACATTTTACTGTCAAGTGAACTAAATCTAGTGCTCTACTTACTTCATTTAGGAATTGAAATAAAATTGAAGTTTTTTGTTTATGAGAGGAACAGTTTTGTTAGCTTTGGCACTTTGCGAAGACGACGGCCGATATTTGTGCTAATGCAAGGCTGATTTTGGTTCGCACAAGCAAGGCTGATTTTGGTTCGCTTAGCGAGTGAAGCAAAAGTCGCACAAATGTGTGTTCCCGCGTGTACAACTTGTCCAGTTATGTCGTCACACTAATGAAAAGGTCTAAGGGATGGAGGCAGCCTTGGGCCAGCTAAATGTGGCAATACTATATTGGACGCGGATGTGCAAGTGGTAAAGAATTGATAAAAGATCTGTTTTTTCGGTTACAGATGTAATACCCCTGCTACACTAGGGTCCAAATGTCATTTGAACCAAATGTCATTTGACTGAAATGGGTGGCTTCGAATGCCATTCAGAATCCGCCGTGCTACACTACAATTTCGATGGCATTTGAAAGCTTTCACAACTGTTCGCTGTGCTGTAGTGGCGCTGTTGTAGCCTCGTTCCGTTTTCATAGACTAATACAACAATCAAACTTAGGAGCAGTCCGAGGCAGTAAAATGATGTCAAACTAGAAGAGACACCAGTTTTTGACTCTAAATAGGGCTGTCTTGCGTTGTTTTTTTTTTGAAACTGACCCACTGGTTGTGAGAGTATGAAAATTAAATATGTCGATTTCGTAATATAAGTAAATAAACAGTGAACAAAGTTCCACAAACAACAATATTTTGTTTGTTTTACGTGCGGAAGTGTTATATTTTTTGTTGCCGATCGAAGACGCTGTGTCCGAGAGTGCTGGAAATGGAATTTGAAATCTTAAATGTCTCTCTCGTTGCTCATTTGGCTCGAATGTCATTTGAGCCAAATGGCATTTGAAAACATAGTGTAGCAGCACAGCTTGGCATTTGAGTCAAATGGCATTTGGTTTAAATGACATTTGGGCCCTTTGTCATTTGTTGGGACCTTTGCCATTTGTCATTCCAGGGGTATAACAGGAATGACAAATGGAAGGGAAGTGGGCGTGTCGCGCTATTGTTTTTTTAGTATAAATAATATTTTCAAGTAAAAAGAGTTTTGCTAGCTCCACGACGATTGCAAGCGTGTTAATAGTTCGTATGCTTCAAATCTATTTTATTGCACTGAGAAAATGAGAAAAGGGCGGATATTGCTACCTATGCGGTTAGTTTGAAACGTGGTGGCGACGGCGGTACCCCGCGGTGGTGTAGCAGAGAAATCTCTGGCGAACGCGTCCCTGCGCCCGGCGGAGCGCCGTGCAAGTCGCCGCAGAAGTGCGAGCTTCACGGACCAGGTTCCGCAACCTCCGTCACAGGCCGCTCGGAATTCGTTCCGGTGATTCTCCGCCAGGTGCAAACGTCGTCTGCACGGAGCTACTTTGAACGACGGTACCTAATGTTCTGTGTGCTTACGAAGCTCAGGATTTCGGCATGGGGATTTTAAGAACATAGACTTATTATTTGGATAAAATTTTAACAAAGAAAATTGAGTGAAGTTTGCCTTTAATGGAGTTGCAACCAGTGGTGTAAGCACAATTTCATTCTGGGAAGGGGGAAGGGAAGACCTATGAAAATAGGACAGGGTAAAAATGTTTTTTTAGAATACACACAGAGAAAAAGCAACTTTAAACAAGGAAGGGATTGAAATTTTAAAATTTAGGATGATGTGGGTACACTGTACATCTTGGCGTTCCAACTGGTTTTCTAATTCGTTTTCATTCAGTGGCATAGCCAAATGGCTGACCACCACGGTGAAGGTAGACTTTAAGGGTGAAAGCTGAGTTTTAAGGGCCAGCCACATGGACGCGAAATCACGCGTCGCGTGAGTGTCGGCGTCGTTCAGCGGCAATGCGCAGACACGCAGGAGAGGGCAAGTAACCACATGACACCGGCGAAGTGACGTGTCAGCCGCTGCGCCGACTCCTGCATCAGCCGCTGCATCGCTGCGTTGCTGCACACTATTGTATGAACTCTGCTGTCTTTTTAAAGTTTTTTATTCTTTATGAGCAATCATTTTTTATTGTTTAAGTGCAGTAATAGGTACCTTAGCTTCGCCATTAAAAAAACACTTGCCCATCTCTATGCTCTGCTGAGAATATTTGGAGGCGAATTTTGAAATGCTGCGAAATGTAGTTCAATCCATGACCACCACGTAACAAGACAGACAGCATGATGTAGAAAAACGCACTCTGAGCAGCTTCCTCCCTCGATACTTGATTTCTTACCTCGATGTTATGTGCAGTTTGCTTCATGAAATCAAAGCATGAACTGAAACAAATTTGAGCGCTGCTTTGCTACTGAGGTGTGAGTCGAAAGTCACTCACAAATTGAAAGGGGAGGAGCAGGCACATACCGTGGTAAAAAATAGAAACTTATAAGACCATTACCAAAAAAAGCAAACTCTCGGTAAGTTTTGCCAAGATTTGAACCATGGTCTTTCAAATAAGAACACGAACATTCACCCCTCGGCCATTCCCGCAAGGCAGGTGTGGCAGCCCAGAATTCGGCATACTAACCTTGGTCGCCATTGAATATTCTCGGGTCTGTCTAGTTTTGGCTATATACAAGAAATTTTGGCCCTGATAAACGTTGTTTCTCATGCACCAAGCTTGCAAACGGGGCCGATCATGCTCGTACTACAAGCGGCAGCCAGTAACCTTCAGTATGTGCAATTGCACACGTATTTTTTGTGCCTCTTACCAAGTGGCAGCCCCTCACAGGAACGCTCGGCTATGCGTGGCTTGGAGGTGCGGCACGTGATAACCGTGCCGTCTGGGGGGCCACCATATCAAGACACGAACTCAGAAAGAGCCTTTTTAACTCGCTTTTAATCTTTGTGGCGTAAGCGGAAGCCAATCAGCACAGACTTTCAAGAAAATGGTTGTGAGCAAGTAAAGTCGAGAATAGCACCCCGTCTTGCTCACAGCATTCAGTGATGGTCTCTTCAACGTCACAACAATAGGAGAAATGTGAGATAAAGTAATACCAGCATTTTTTTTGTCCAGCATTGAAGTCATCATTGTCGTCCATCAGAAGCTGGGAGAGCTGTGAAACTGGGGTTCTTTTGTTCTTTCAGGTGCAATATAAAATTATTTGGATTTTGGTATTTGATTGGCCATTCTGACTCCTTAGCTTAGAGTACATCGAGGTGGAGACCACCCCCATTCCAAGCGAGAGGAGTTGCTCCCAAAGCTGATCTTGGAGCAGTGGAAGACCGTGGCATCGGGGCACGGCCAGCACGTAAAGAGCCAGGTGATTTCAACAAAAAGTTGCTAGCGAACCTCGAATTCACTTGAAGACGAGTCCCACGTTCGGGCGCCAAAAATGTGGGGACCAGCGTTCTTACGGCGGCCTAGCTCTATCTTCGAGATTCAGTCGCAAGTTCCCTGCCAAAGAGCGACTCCGAGACGCCTGGCTGCACATCTCCCACCAAGGGATCCACAAGGGCAGCCAATGGAAGCCGAACTCCAGATCGGTCGTTTGCTCGCTGCACTTCAAAGAGGGTGACTACATGGTGGAATTGAAGCGCAAATTGTTGCTGCCAAGAGCTGTGTCGGGATGATTTCCGCCGTACCCAATGCACATGCAGCCGGGAAGCCCAAAAAGGAGGAGGGCGCTTGTTCGGCCGCTGCTCGATGCGTGTGCGTCGGCATCTCAAGTATGCAGTCAAGGGCAAGTGAGCACAATGGTTGCAGAAAATGAAACGATTAAACGTTCAATTCTGGGCCTAACTGGTAATAAAGAAAGAGGTCAACCGCACTCACCGACAGAGGCAGACCCAATCCTGTACGCTCTCACGGACATGCAATCATGCGGCCAACGTAATTTTGAGACTCGAGAATGCCAGACTTCGTTTTATCAGACAGGCTTTTTTGATAACACCAAGAGAAATGGCCGCCGCCCTAAAATAAAAGCAAACAGACTAAATGGAAAACTAGAACAACTGCAAAAACGCTGCAACGAATTTCGCGAACGAGTGAAGAAGTTCGAGGAGGATCGCGTTGTACAGGCAGTTCGGCACCGCGGACAAATTTGTAAGCTCCTTTCAAACACATCGCAGACTGACCGCTGATGTGGTGCGCCATCAACAGGGACCCGTACCACTACCATGAGCTGTGCGAAATGTTCTTGAAAAAATTAGTGCCTTTCCACTCTGTGAAGAAGGATGACCTGCAAAGCTGGACGCAGTCATGGAGCGCACAAAACAAAACACGTTTGTCGTAATTTTCGATGGAGCATATTTCCTAGGCCAATAGCTGAATCACCCTCTGACGGATCCAAGCTTTGTTCTTGCAGATAAACATGGAACTGCCTGTGTCCCTCTCGCGTCGTAAGCATCTTACTGTTTGTGTAAGGCCGGGTTCAGACTGTTGCCCCAACTGTCGCAATGACCTAAAGAGTGACGTTATTTCACGTCTCAGCAGACTGAAGTGCGTGAAATGCCGTTTTTTTACGTCCATAGATCACGATATGGGTTTTGCGTCGGTAATCTGAACTTAGCTTAACACACAAACCCAATCCACTCTACCACTATGGACTCCGGACAGGTCCCATTGGACCGTTTAACGTCCGCGTTTAAATTTCGTACCAGCACAACAGACATACTGTCGCGACGGCGACAGAGAGATGCGAAGACACACGTCTGCACGCTACACCGCCGTGGACCCAAACTGGGGTCCCGCTTATTCCACGCTCGTGCCCAGCGCGCACCGCAAGCGCGTGGCCAGCACTCGCCACTCGTGGCTCAGCCCCAGCGTCATCGTTCCTGGAGCGTGCCCGTTTGCGGCAGCAGACGACGCAATCTGCTGGGGCGCCGCCACAATACCATCCATCACTACGGGCATGAAACCTATAGCTGCGCGTGCACGCCTCCCGTCCTCCCTACCACTATTTTTACTACAAAACTGCGCCCGCTTAAACCGGCAACCGGTCACTTACGCGTGCTTAGAAGTGAAAATCGGCGCGATGGCGGGTTTCAGTCGTTTTAGGGGGTAGCCCTTTAGCAGCCGTTACCTGGGCTTCGCGGGAGCGGCGTCTGTTTATGGCTGCGTAACCCAGTGAGCGAACGCAGCAGCGACGAAAGAAAGAAAACACAGGAGCGTCTAGCCAGTCTAGCGAAGTGGGAAGTGGAGTACGACACGTGCGGCTACCGCGTGATCTCTCTCACCGCCTTTCTTTCACACATGTTTCATGCGTCGGCACCAAGGAGCGCCCCCTACACTTACCCCAGACGCTGTTCCTTTCTCCGCTAATCCAAACTTCTTTACGTTTGCGTGGCAGGTTCAAACACGATATGAAACAACACGCTCGCTGCTCCCTTGCGCGGGGCTAATCTGAACCACGGGAAATTTGCGCGGGAGATTCGACGAACACGATTTGCAATATGCTGGCCTGCGGCGGCGGTGCACTGCAAGGTAGCAGCGGTGTAGCGTATGCCGTCGTACGTTCGCTGATCACGCGAACACTTCCGTAATCGCGGTAGAAATGCGCCGTAACCGAGAAGACTGCAGCTCCTTCATCGCACAATTTGTAGTAATCGTCAGTGCATTTTTACCGCCCATCTGTGCTTCAGTTTATTTTTCGAAATCATCTGATAGCCGCATACCGCCGTTAGCTTCCGCCTGCGCAACTTTACAAGGGGGCATGGCTGGAGGCGAGAAGGAAAATAGTTGTGAAAGGTGCCAACGGTGGGGAGGAGGAGCCCCGGAACGGCGCCGAGTAAATCGATGACACCAGAATGAAAACTGGGGGTGTTAGACATATACTGCTTTGCAGTAAAAGCTATTGAGGACGCTTCTTGCCAACTCGGCTGGCGACGTTAGTAGCTCTTTGGAGAATCTACTGAAGCTTTCCCGGAAACATTTCTCGCCGAAGATTTTCCGCTTGTAAAGCTGATTGCCGGTGAACCACACGCGAAGAGGATATACATATTTTCTGACAAACCCAATAAATTCCTCTTTAAATGTTGTATTAAATTTACCTTTTTATGTCCCACCGACTTAATACAGTTTAATTTACTTTCCAACTGTATATTACGTTGTGCAACTAGTGTAAATTAAAGTACGATTGCCGCAGTTTTACAGCATTCCAACTGCATCCTCGCCTCATTTCCGTGTTTTGGTTCCCATGTAAATAGTGTTCTTGTTGCAATAAATCAGTTCATAGTTGCGTTCGCTCTGTCCACTTCATTCGTGTGTACTCCGTAATTTTGTGTACTCTGTACCTAACGCGCAGTCTCACAATATTTCCAAAGCAAATAAACCAATGGACCCTAAAAGGTATAATTATTATTCCAGTTTTCTTCGAAAACGCAGGTGAAAATATCCAGTCACATTTGTCAAACCCGCATTGAGAAATGGGCGTGTACGACACAGCATGAAACGTTTATGAGATTTTTACGTACGCGCAAGTTATAAGCTATGTAATAAACAGAAATGCGGTTGCTCAGACTAGCTTGCCGCGCCAAATATTATTCCTGAAAGCCCTTCGAAAGTCTTCAGAAACAAATCCGCCTATTCCGCTCGACGTTAGCAATGCGCCACCTGCGAACTTCGCATGCGGCTCGCTATAGGAAAACAAATGCAGCACTGTGCCTACTTCGGAAATACTAGTTTTTTTTTTACGTCCGTGTATCATAATAATAATAATAATAATACTTTATTGATGACATGATTAAAATACAAAACAAGGAACGGGCCTGCCAAAGCCGCAGTGGGCTTGAACGGCAGTGCCTGGCAGACAGCGACAGAGCCATCAATAACAGATAAATTCGCTTGAAAACAGTAGTAAGAAGAAAAGAGAGTGAGAACGCACCACGAAAAACACAAAACACATGACAGGTTTCCGGTCACAGACTAATGCGTCTAAGACCTTTTTTCAGGCTACCTTTCGTTTTAACAACATGTAAGCACCGCGGAAGTGAATTGAATATTTCAGGGACATAATATTTACGGAGTCTTCGACCGTATCTCGTATTACAACGGGGTGTACCATAGGGATTCTTTGGTCTCAGACAACGAGCAGGCACATACGGAATTTTATACTGGCTTGTCCAAAAATGTTTCAAGACAACCGTTTCCAACAGCAGAGAATTGAAATCAGGTAATGACAAGGTTTTGAAAACATCAGAGTAAGGGGGAAGATCATATGCAACATTCTTTAGAATACCTCGAAGAATAGAATTGACCCGGTTTACCAAATGTTGAGCGCCATGACCATAAATAGATATTCCATACCGGATTACACTGTAACACAGGGCATGTACTACGAGCTTTCGGACAGACAATGGCATGCAAAATTTAATACTATATAAAACACAAGACACTGATCGAAGTTTTTGACAAATATGTGCGAAATGAGAATTCCAAGATAAATCGCAGTCGAAAAAGACACCAAGGTATTTAATTGAACGAGTGTATTGCACAGGGTCACACGAACAGGGATTGCAGCATGATGCGTGCAAATATAAAGGGGACGATAAAGTTACTTGCTTCAAAGGGTTATGGAAACAGATAAGTTGGGTTTTGGAAGCATTGATATTGACTACGTTATTCTGAAACCAGTCCATCCTTTTATTGCTGCTGTTTGTAAAAAAGAGATGACGTCGGTATAACTTCGAGCGTATGAAACAAGGACCGTGTCATCACGGTCCTTGTTAGTTAGTCCGTGACGCCTACATTATGAGTTTCCGTCTCACGTATGACCACATATTACTATAACTTATGAAAATGCTGACTTCGGCCGTCAGTGCAGTCATGAACAACTTACACCGCATTGAAACCATGACCGCGGCCCGCGGCCGCCGCTCTTCTTTCACCAATGATTAGCGCCACGACTGACGCTGCGGCGGAAAGGGAAACTAACGCCGTCACCGGCGGTGAGGCGCGTTCGGCAGGCTTGCCCTAGTTTCCATCGAGCGGCCGTGGCTCGACGAACAGTGTCATGTAAGGCAACGTCACCCGCCAATCGGCAAGAGTTGTCTGAGCCAACCCCAAAGCACCGGACTTTTGTGCAGCTATAACAAGCATATGCCCGCTCTCCCAACCGGTAGACGCACGGGGGTTTTATGGTTACGTGAATTTTCGTAACTTACATTGTTTACCCCACCATTTCTTCTGCTATGAAAGGAATATGCATTACATTCAAGGAAAAAACTCATCCTGAAAGCTTAGAAGCCCTGCCTAACTTGCGCTTGCTTTTGCCGGCCTCAGATGTGTATATTACGTCATCGATTCTATTGCGGGTTAAGAGTTAGTGAGTCGCCTGGCCATTCCCCTTTTTCCTAAATATATAGCTTATTCCAGCGAACTTTGTGACAGTAGTAATGTCAGTATGATTCTAATAATACCATGTGCAGCTTTCCCACTCATGGCAGTCCTTTCAACAGCGATTACTCTGTAGTTATTTAGCGTAATGTAAAGTTATTTGGCGCTGCTAATATTGGGGGTGAACACTACCTTTGCAGCACAGTTTCAAGTCTTGCACGTTTTTCGGCTAGGGTTCTGAGCCATGGAAACTATCCCATAGTAATGCATGGGGAGTAAGATTTGAAAGCGAATCGCACATAAACTACTCAGAATCCTGGAAAGTTCTTCTAGTGTTTTTATCTTCACGTTGACTTCTTGCTTTGTGCCAAATATCATTTTCCTAAAGTAATTTTGCTACGTTCCTGAGAGGTCGGAATTTTGAGCGAGAAAGTTGGGTATGCAATCTTTCGAATGCACCAAACTTGCGTTTTCTCAGCAATGCCCGTTTTACTCAGCCAAAGTGGCCTCAGAAGGGCCTGTGATAAGACCTTGCGGGCACATCACTAAAGAATCTGTGTATAAGATGGACTTTGAAATTTTGTGTTGAACAATATGTTGTGGAATGAGTAATATGCCATATATGCATTTTCAATTGAAATTATAATGTGTACACTCATAATTCTGCAGATAGCAACGTTTGCTCAATGAGCAAGTGGGCAAGTTTTTCAAGGCATCACAGTAAAACTCTGCCGGTTAGTGATTAACCAGAAGGACAAGAAGTGGTGCCAAATCGCACTTCTTGGTACTCGGTTTTCAGAAAATGTCATTAAGGATAGATCCCAAGAAATATACTGCAGTTCCTATGGTTGAAAAAGTTGGTAAGAGATGATGTCTAGACATCTAAAAATGAACCAAAGGAGCAGAACCTTCCTCTCTAGCCATCAATGACAAGAAGAAACAAATGGACGATTTAGAAAGAGCTGGGTTGAAGATTAGTCGTCTAGGAAATGATGAAAATAATGCTTATTCAATGATTAATTCTTAACAGCATATACAATATTATGTACATTTGTTGCTGTTCAAACACCATTCGCTGCATTAAACGTAAAGACTCTGCGTGGGGCTAGTGCGGAAAGCGCTTGACGCAAGCCGAATCCCAAAGTGCAGCCCTGGGTAGAGTATCTTTAGCGCTGTTTTTGTGGCTGACCCATCCACGATAGTGCCGTAGTCTAGGCTAGACCCCAACAAGGTGGAATAGACACGCGGGATGAGTTCTTTGTGAGGCAAACTTCGGGATGTATATTGTTTTTAAGCATGTGTGTTTGAATTGTTGTATGTGCGGAATGAATATGAATTTTTCATTAAAGCGTACATCTAAAAACTCGTGTTCCTTTTTTACACCAACCGAGTCACGATTCATACTCGGGTTCCGGGCAGTTTCCGCGCCACTCGGAGAATACTACACGCGTGATCTGTACACGCTTACCATTATAACCGCTTTAACGGCCTAGCGAGCTAGTCTCTTAACACAAAGGTGGATTTGTCGTTCAGATGTGGACATGTTGTAGGGGGACATTACAGATCGGGCTCCCTTGAAGGCACATCCTTGAGGGTGCTCTTTGCTGCTACCCCAACCACCGAGTTCTTCGGGAGCGCTAGAGGGGGTACAAGCGTTGCCGTGGAGGCGGGAGCTGCTGCGAGTACCTCTACGTCCATCTCATCGGCACCCTTAGGTGTCCTGGGGGTCAGAGAAGCGGGCACAAACGGACAGCCACCGCTTCCGTTGCTCTGTGTTGCCACCGCAACCGCTGTGGGTTTGCCCTGCGGTGTGGTGACAAGTTGGACTGCCAGACGAATCCCAGGTAAGAGTGGGTCGGGTAGGGAGGGACCAGGTTGGTCTCTCTGAACTGATTCGCCACCGAAATTAGACAGCGCTCCCCACACCGTTGAGCTGTGTTGGAGTACCTGCGCAAGGATAAAGAGGCGAACCTCTACCGCGTTTCAGGGAACGTAATGCTCTCGTTGACTTTTAGGTTCATTATCTGTTTCTCCTGTTTGAACTTGTCGCATGATCTCGAATAGACTGAATGCGGTTCCTGGCAGTTCGAGCCGGTAAACCTTAGTGACTCGCAATTTTCAGTTGGACGGACTTGCGTGGAACATTTGGCGCACGTCAGTCTGCCGCGGCAACAGTTCGTGCCGTGACCAAACGCTTGCACTTGAAGCTGTGCGCAGGTTCGGTACACTATAGGGTTGGGTCGGACATCTAATGAAGCCTGGTTTGACGGACTCAGGAAGTGTTAAAGGGCTACTGAAGCGCTTTTAAAACGGGCAAAACTATTAGGGCGAAGCTCCTAAAGCCATGGGTCTGTCCACCTTGTTTTTGGTACGTTGCTGTTCGGATTCGCAAAGTGGGCTGTTGCACGCGCAAGAACCGGCTGCAACCGGCCTGGGACCAGCTGTCTTGTTAGGGCGTGAGCACGTGCACTGGGGAGATACGCAATCAGCCACGAACGCGGGCGTTCTCGGAGATAGACAAACCTTTGCTCGTTTCTCTCGTCTTTTGGACAAGTTCCCCCTGAAAAAAAGTTCTTTCTTACCGTTGTGTCCCATCCTACGTGACAAATTGGGGGGGTAGTCCTCGATGGCGCGTCTTCACCAGGTCGCTGGAGCTTTGACCCCGAATAAGTTAATGTACGCACAAGCTCGTCTTTTAATGAGTTGGGCGAACCACGGAGAGTTACCGATATTCCCTCTCGGCTTGACTTATCATTCATTCCGTGGATATGGCGGGATTTTTAAAAGTTACATGGTCAGTTAATCCTATACCTACGCCCCGCCCCACCGCTACCTGCTGCCGCATCTCGGAAGAGCGAGAAAACCGAGAGGCAGGCGACCGGAAGCAGCGTCATATTCGAAAGACGGCCAGCGACGTGCGCCACGGCTTCGCTGTGTCCCAGTTTTTTCGGCGAAGTTCCGAATTAAGCAGGCCTGTAAACTGCGCTTTATTAATCTTTATTGTGTAGAGTTGCTTCCGCGTCGATTTTCAACCGTAATGCTACTGTGTGATTCCCAAAAGCGACTCCTAGGTACAAGAGATTTCCTACCCGAGCGCCCGTGGGCACTACATTGCCTCACGAGTAGTCGCGGAGCCGGCCGTGTCGTCGGTTGCTCTGTGCTTCATCCGTGAAGAGACGGGCTCAAACAAATATGCAGGTACCCCAAGTTCCTGATCTATTATTATAAGGGAACTAGAAAATCTGTGAGACCGCAGCGCTCAGGGCTTCCCGAACTTCTTGCTCGTTTTCCCGATCAACGTTGTTGGCGGTGACGGCAGCTAAGCTGAGTAGCTAGATTTTAGGAAGAAATCAAGCAAGATGAAAGCATGAAGCGTTTTCTGCGCGCCGAAGCGCTCCGCACACTTGCCGGTAGTGCATGCCCGTACGGCGCACGAAACGGCTCGCACCAAGCATGCCGCGGCAGCGACCGCTCTTCGCTGCCGTCCAGAATCAAGGCCGTCGCGAAAAGCAACTGAGTGTGCGAGAGAGTGGATGAATAGTGTGGTGAAATATTGTGCTAGGGATTGTCATCCAAAGTGCTTTTGAAAGAGGTGATCCAATTTGTGTCGCGATGAAGCGCCGACTGGTCACGGAGCTCGTCGACAGCAGCAAATGAACCTGCCCGAGCACGAGATGCGGTCAGAGGCCGATGGATGGCGTTACCTGCGCGCAAGAATGAACACAGCACCGATATCCAGAATGACTATCAACGTGAAAATAAGGTTCCACACACGAGAAAGGGGATGATAGTGCAGTGAAAAACTGTGTTAAGGATAGTCATTCGCAATTGTAGATGTAGGAGCGAGCAAATATTGGCCTCGGGGCTAAGCCTAAAGTTCCCAACATGCCAGGCGATCCGTGCAACCCAAACTGGCTGAAGCTGTTTTGGGAAGGCGTTTTTCTAAAGTTCGTCGGGGAGCAGCGTGCTGCGTCTTGGTTCCTCTACCTTTCGGTGGACCACCAGCGTTCGGTTCCCCTATTATAAAACTGTGTTTGTGCAGCAATGACACGTTTCGCTGACCCCCCGTGCAACGACCCGGCACTAACACCTCCGCGCGACGCGACGACCGGCGGCGGCCCCTTCGCTAGCTGCTGCCTGTGCGAATCGCAGGCCGCTGCACACAGCTTGTTACCGCCTGCCCGAATGTGAAAACAAAGTCGCACATGCGAAGAAGGGGATGGTGGTGTGTCGAAACACTGTGCCAGGAATTGTGACTAGCGCTGGTGGTGAAAGCGGCGAACCTATATCTGCACAACTCCCTGCACCCCAGAAACAGAAGTCGGCCATGAGTCGTCGGGGGAAACCCCTTTCTAATGCTCGACGGGAGCGAACTTGTTGCGTTTATACTTCCCTCAGGTTCTTATATTCTTGGAAAGATTGTGTGAAGCCTCCATTCACCAGAGGTCCTTCTGGCTCGTATCTGAACGGGAACAGAATAAGATCTTCAGGCCGAGCGGTCACCGCAGCGCCGGAACTTCTGAATATGACGTCATCTGCAGCCGGCCAATCCTGAAAGGAAGTCAGTGCTCTTACCGCGCCGCCGGGCAGGGGTCGTTTATTTTGACGAAAAAGATGGCGTGGGTGTATTTACACATAAAATAAACCTGTTTTTCGAATTCAGTGTCAAGTAAACGCTAAAGTAATGCCCCCAACATAATTTTTTTTGAAAAGCTCTTCACCAGTCCTTTAAGCTGCAAAACGTCAAGGTAGATGTTTTGTAGGCATTTGTTGGTCGTTACGACGTCTACTGATCCTCCCCAATGCCGTTCCGCCCTGATTCCCAAGGCCTCAAGCGGATTGGCTTCGGTTGCATTTTTTCGATCCTTCTCTGAAATCACGTCGTAGGAGCTATTAATGCTGCGATGGGGTGATGTCTACATCGACCATGCGCTTTTGTGAGAGGAGATAATTCGATTTCTGCTGATGTCTACATCGACCATGCGCTTTTGTGAGAGGAGATTATTCGATTTTTGCTGATTGTTCACATCAATGAGAAATGCTCCTGTTTCGAGTTCCAGTTTAGGTATGACATGCTCCTGTTTTGACTTTATACGACTTGCCAATTATCTTTTAGAGAAAATTAGGAATGAGAAACACAGACAAGACCCAGGGTAGTGATGGGCTTTGATTTTTAAGAGATTCAGTGATCAAGAAGCCTGAGAAATTATCGTTTTCTGGGAACTAGATTACAGGCAAAATGGGGGGTGGGACTTCGGTGTGGCCCTCTTTCAGGGGCTGGTGATATTCGGGGGGTTTTGGAAATACCATGCACGTACAATAAATGAGTGAACGGGAGTTTTTTCTTCGCTGGCTTTATTCTTGCCGTTAGAGAGGTCACCGGGCTCCCTGCCTTTTAAACAAACAGGGAGCCCGTAGGCCGCAGCTTGACAAGGGCTCCAAGGGCCACCGATGGGACGTCCCACCATTTACCTCAAAAGTCTTTGGGACGGTTGATTGCAGTGTGAGTAAGGTTATTCGGGGTCCCTGTGTCACCATTACAGGTGCCGTGTGTGGTGTATCAAAGAAAACAAGTTCCGTTGCACGTTGGTAGTGTCTCGAGTGTTAAAAACTGCAATTTATTTGTCAAATCAATGTGCATCTACATAAAAAATTTTCATACCTGTACTCGGCGACAACTTGCTCTGGCAATGGAGCGAAAGCTACGGGGGTAGGGCGGAGGGAAAGCTAACTTCTCTCGGTTACCGCGTCAAAGTAGTTCCCAATAAAATGTTTCCGTTTCAGTTTCGGCGTGACAGATACGGATCTTGTGCAGTTAATTTCTTCGCATGAGCTCCATGCTAGAATACACTGAACCACGATAACAAAGCATGCAGGCATATTGATGTCTCCTTTCGCATGCTAAATTTGTTTGTAAGCACAAGCCAACGCTTTGATTGGACACGGCTGCCCGTGCGGCCTACAACTGAGGAACCCAGACCGAACGTGGACTATAATACCGAACTCTGTGTCGTTCGCAAGAGAAGAGCATTTTCCAAGGGCTACAGTTTTGACGGAATGCACCCATTTGTAATCTCTTGTGTTCCGCAAAACTGGGCAGCAGCAGCATCATGTGCAGCGTGCTTACATAGCGCGGGCGCGGTACACCGAAAGAGCCGCATGCACACATACTTACGCCCACGCTCGTTTACGCCGGAAAACTGCCTAACGGAACGGGATGCGTAAACGGCGGAAAGTCCCGGTTACATCAGTCTCACTTGGGCGTACACATTGCAAACCACTCGTGGCCATTGTTTAGACAGCGAAGCTTCTTATAAATCCTATGCGGAGAATGAAGCAGCGACGTGCCGAAAGTCACCAAAAAAACGCCAGGCTTGGTTTTCGGAAGGGAACCACTGCGATGCCCTCGGCGACAGCCGCAAATAAAGAAATCCCAAAATGTAAAACAAAATGCTCTTTGTTGCATATATTCTGGCTTGCAATTTAGTGGCATTATCAATGCAAGTCTAAATCATATGAACATATATTATTGCATTGGTGAGGTTACTGCCAACCAATAGACCCTTTGCAAAATGGCCCGAACGCTGGCGGGGGAGCGGTAAGCCATTCCGGAAGCATTGTGCACCGCCATCATATAAGGAAATGAAAACAGCGAAAAGGCAGCAAACCTCCGCCGCGGCGTTATTATGGCATGTGCATCTCGTAAAGTTGTTTTTCCTATAACTGGGTGAGAAAATACTCTTGCTTCTCTTCCTTTGTGTAAAGAGCATGCTCTGGGCTTTTCTTCTACGACGCAGTCGACTGAAAGACCCTACGAGATCCCACAATTTCAGCGCGGAATACCGTCATCTCGGGTGACGAACAGCAGCAAGCGATTACAGCAAGCGATTACAGCACTCGTTTCTAAGACGAATAGCCTTATCGCCGCCTACTAGTTAAGTCGTCCACTTGTAATTTTGTTGATTCGATGCCCCCTTGCCCCGTCGTCGTGGTGGCTGGCCGCTATGAACGGACTTTGAGGGGGCCGTTATTTGCTGAGCACTCATGTTGCGACTGTTTAGAGTTTCTAAACCGCTTGCGGAAAGCACAAAAGCATACACAGACACCGCTCTTATCCCTACTAAATTTCCCGAACACACTTCGTTGCCTTGCAGACTGTAAAATGTTGTCCCTCATCTTCCTTGATTGCTGCGACCCATCTTTTTTCGTCTGTATGCCAGTTGGAAACACTTGATAGGATGATAGGACACAGGCAAATAAGTTATGCAAGTAATAAAAATGTGATGCATTTTCCACCTGTATCCCATTGCCAGTACAACTCGTGCATTGCGTCAAGGAGTTCGTACTTACGTCGAGATTTATAGAAAAGCAGGATTCTAATTCAGTTCGAGTCCGGCGTGGTCGCTGCACGGTATATATGCGCCGTCAACCCCCCGAGAGAGCAAAATTCGCATATTGCAAAGGCAAAAATAAAGTCCTAGGTGGTATTGCCGATAAAGTGCCGTAGAAATGCCACAACAAGCAGAGCGAAACACGCCTGCAGGCTCGAATTTTCGGCTGCACGGACACAACTCTCCTACCCGAATGTTCGCATAAAACTTCCGCAGTCATGGTCCGCACGTGAAACTGCACCCCAAAACCGTTCTCAAAAAAAAAAAGAAGAAGACGAGCGTGTTGGCGGTTCGCATGTGCCAAAACATCCATCAGCGCGGGCAGAGCGAAGCACGAATGGAGGCTCGAATTCGCCTGCGCAGAAAGAACTCTGCTGCCTAAATGTTCGGCGTTAATAAAGGTGGGAGTCGTGACCGGCACGTGAAACGCAGCTATCAAGATAGTGTAGAAAAAAGACGCATAGCTGTGGAGAGTCACAAATTAAAACAGGAGACGCGAAAGGTGCGCGTATCACGTAGCTTTCGCCCAGCATCGCTGCACGTAAACAAGCCGTGCACTTGCAAAGAGCTACGCAGCAGTGCGTGGGCATCGTGCCTTATATTGCTACAAAAGCCCTAGCAGCGTATACAAAGCAACCAAAAAAATCTCTTTATGAGGCTGTAGAATGGCGAAGCGATGGGCCAAAACGCGTAATTGCAATGGCCTTCCTGCGCGACGCTTCCTTTATCATGGCGGTGTCGCGTTAACAACCAGTGTGGCTACCGCTGAATGTTCAGTGTGGCCCGCCTGTTTGCAAAGGACCTATTATTTTTGTTTAAGTGCTTCCAGGTAGGACATGAAAAGGCGTACTTAGCTTCCGTAGACTTCCTGCATTGCTACAGTAAGTGTTTCCCGAGTACAGTTGCGTTCAGAGATTCACAGTATTTGACGCCAAAAACGAAGGTAAATACAGCGTGTTTAACTCGCTGTTGGAGAGGCCATGTATTACTCGTATCGTGCGCTCGTACATATGAACGCTATGAGATGGATGTCTCCGCAGAAATATCGCTGTTCTAGCATAATGAGCTAGCACTGTTAATCACAATCTTGCACGAGGCTTCATACGTCGGTAACGCGGATAAATATAGTGTGGTTACAGCGTGTACGAGTGTATCTTCAAGTTGTCTAAGGAAGCAAATGACGATATTTACAGTAACAGAAGTGTGCGCTGCACTTCGACATTAAAGGAAGAGAACTGATTTTTTAGATCTTGTCCTCTCTCTCAAAAAAAAGCCACCGTTTTGTGTATTGGGGTAACCCACAAGGAGTTTCTACATAATTGGTGTTAATTGTTTAATTTAGCAGTAAACGTTCGGAAATATAAAAGGTGGGGCCATATAGGGTATGAACATGGCCCTACTGTTCGTATGAAAACCGTTCCGTCGGTTTCAATGCGTTAAACAAAAATCGCATCCAGGAATACCAAAGGCTGCACTCTATTATTGTTTTATCTGGTCAGAAATTTAAAAAAAATTCTTCTCTTCATAATAAATATAAGTAGTATCCATTCAAAAGTTTCGCTGTCAATTTCTTCGCTTGGCAACACTGGAAGTGGTCGCGGACATGGTCGAAGCGCCACGGACATGCGCGGCTGGTGTCACTGCGGCCGTACGCCGAAGAAAAAAAATTACGCCCACTTCCCCTCGCGGGAACCCTGGTGTGATGCGACGCTGAAGGGGGTTCCATTGTGCGTTTCCGTTGGGTCGATTACTCGAATTGCGTGAGCAATCGTCGGGTAATGCGAGAGAGAGAGAGAGAGGGAGAGTAGAGAGCGAGAGATTGAGAGAGAGAGAGAGAGAGAGAGAGAGAGAGAGAGAGAGAGAGAGAGAGAGAGAGAGAGAGAGAGAGAGAGAGAGAGCAAGCCTAGCGCGGACGACCGTCGACCTAGAAACTGGCCGGAGCGCAGCCCTCTGCTTGTATGCGCAGCGCGCCCGAAGGAGAGGAGACAGCGGAGAGAGAGGGCGCTGCACATGCGCGCCGCCCACCGGCGGAGTGAGAGAGCGCGCCACACTGCGGGCGCCCAGATGTTGGGGGAGAGGGTGCGCCAGCACGGCGAGAGGAGAGGTGGTGAGCGGAGGAGAGTCGCAGCTGTGCGGACGCGGGAATCGACGACACAGAAAGGACAGCGCCGCCGGCAAGAAATGCTCCTCTCAGCGTCGCATCTAAAAGACCACACCGGCGTGCGTCGTCCGCTCCGTTTGAACCGGATTGTTAATAGTGTTTCAACAGATTTGGTATTATTCGCGCTCACATTAGAGTCGAGGCATTACTTTGCCTTCGGCGGCTGGAGCTTGGAATGTCCAAACCATATCATCGCTTGGCACGGACAAGTACCGCCATCCCGCGGAGCTCGACGTAACCAGTGACGGCGCACTCACATGGAAATGGGAGCCTCGCTATTGAATACAGGCTGTAGTTAAAGGTATACTGCCGCACCCTTCACTGTCATGGTTGTCAGCATTCGTTTTAGTAGCAACACGTATGTCTTGTTAGCCTAAAAGTTCCGCTTTGAAACGTTTTAGTACTCTATCAAGAAAACGGTGTGGTTTACGGTGGTTTAGGAAATGCCGCTTCATTTGGGAGGGAGAGCATTTACTCCACAAAAACCAATTTCCTGCCGGTCACAAAGTCCCGCGTATAAGGTTTAATGACATCTTCAGCGAATAATATTCTCGTACAGTCACTTTATTCGTTTAGCATTGCCTCTCTATTCCAGAGAGGCCTCTACAATATTATAGTCCCGGCGGCGCGTATAATGCATCATTTGTCCGTAGGCGCGACGAAAAAACTGTCTGCGGCTTAGCTTGATTATGCCAGCCGTAACAACAGCGGCCGAAGAACAGTTAGCCAAACGAAAGGCATGAGTAGTCGAACGTTCCGTAGTGCGAGAACGCCCTACCGTTGTTTCTTCTGTTTCCGGAGCTGTTGTCGAGACGAGGTGTCCATTTCCGTCTCTGAAGGTGGTCGCTGTCATATTTCTGCAACGTTCTCCCGACGCTTAGCTCGACGATGTTCCCGTTATTCTTTCGTGTCAGCGAGACATTCGTACTCACGTTTCCACTTGAGCTCATTAACAAGCCGAGCCACACCTCTAGGTTTCTCGCACGCCGCTTGCCGTTTTTGCCACTGGGACTGCGTAGGCAACTTCGCAACAGATGGACCAGCGTGCAAGATCCCTCCTTCACGCCTCGGCTGCGCTCGCTCTCCTCCTTCCTATGCTCTCCCTCTTTCATGCCGCAGCAGCGTGGAGGAGGGAGCAAGAGTGACGATAAAGGAGCGCCGGCACTCGCCGCGGCGCTGGTCAAGCGGGTTCGGTTCAGGGTAAAACTGTAAACACGGCGAAACTAGCTGAGTAGGACAATATGGCCTTTGACATAAAAAGGCGCGCATATATGCGTGACAGAGCACGTGCAATCCGCCAGCTCGGTGTCAACTACATACCAAAATACACCCCCTCCGGTTTGCGGCGTCGAGAGACCTCAAGCATATTAGGGAAGCTGGCATAACTTTACCCGTCCCGAACCGTGCCGATACTTTTAGAAGGAAAAGAAAGTAGACTGTCCGGCTGCTGCTACGTTTTATTGTTGTTTCGTGCTACCGGTTGTATTGAAGGCCCCAACATGCCCAGAACAAGCAGCCTCGTTTGATTGTTGTAATACGACGGTCGAGTTTTGGCCATGCAGGCATCGAAATTGGCGACCCGCATCTTGCAAAACCCCACTGGGAAGACTCCACCCTGAAGACTCCACCGTGATAATGAGTGTTCGTCATCGGCGGTATGTACTACACGCAAGCTAGCTGCTTCGCTTTCGATACTGCAGTGCACCATCGGCCCTGTCGGTGATTATGGAAACATTTTTGTTTGTTACATATGCATCGAACTCTTTTAAACAGGAGAGATGTTTAAGGCTGAGCGTTACCCATCCGTCGCGTAAAAAAACATCACGGAGCTATGACATCCTCTGGCCTTGTCAAGGAACACTTGGCGCCGCTTTGAATAGCTCTGCGCTCCCTTCGCGAGCCTCGGCGTGGCACTGGAAAGCCTCACCGGCGCCTGTCAACCCGTGTTGTAACGGCACAACGCGTGGTGTAAAGTCCCTTGTACGGTGTCGTCGTCCAGGCTCGAGCGTGCGCTTGTGAATTGTGAGACGCAACAGCGGGTTGTCTCTGCTGTTTCTCCATTCTTGCGCCACTACGTCAAGCTGTGTCATTCTTAAAAGAAAACTTTCCACCTCTACCAGCCAATGGCTCTTTTGCGGTGTCGGGACAATAAGCTCCCAACGCAGCGGAGGTGCCAGTGGGAGGGAGGCGGAGGTGGGTGTCAATCACGGAGCACACTGCAGATGGCGTGGCGAATTTACCCAGCTTTCCATGTGCGGACGTGCCTGCTCGCCGGCGGGCGTGGCGGCGGTACGGAATTGTCGTCAGCTTTAGCGATGGCTCCTTTTTGACCTGTTTTGGTGCAGCTTCGCGTCCATTGCGCGCTTCCTTCGCACGGCTTGATTAACTTGTTCGACAGAACTTCCTGGGTAACCCGTACCCGACGGAATTAAGTGCTCGTGCGGGCAAAGATACGTTAAGGATTGGTTTGCAGGGCGGGAAAGCAAAATGTAGGAACAACATACAGACATGGCCGCTAAGGAAACGCTACCTTTTGCGTACTTGTTCCCACGAATAGGACTCTGTTTTCTAAATTGGTGGATACAAATTCGGTTCTGTTTTAAAAGGTATTACAAAAGGCGAAAGCAGCAACTGGTTCTAACAATTAGCGATTATAAAAGTTCCCTCAGCTTTCTCGCAATACTCAAACTTTCTAAACTAACTAGTTTAAATCGGTGTAAAAGGGAATCACTAAGCTCACGTGCCGAATTATTTCGGTGTCTGCGCTCGTGTCGTGCGGTGGTGTAGCCTCGAGCTAGCACAGCAGGATGGCTAGGTACTACTGCCTCACCCTTCGGAAGACGTTCCTCTCCGTTTTCTTGCGGGCAACGCACGGCTGGGCTAGAGTACTGGCGTCCGCTAGAGTGGCCGACGCTGCAGCGTTCGGAACGCCGCCCCGCGAACCCTTGTTAACGGCTGACAGAATTTCTGGTTTCAATCTTTGTAGAACCACGAGTGTGAATTCAAATGACATCTCATAGACAGTTGTTGTGGGTGTCGTTTACCGCTTTTCTTTCCTACCCCCTTCACAGCATGGATTGGAGCCATTTTTTTAAGGTTCTAGTTAACCGATCTACTATGTAGCATTAACACTATTTTAATTACCTATCGGCTGTGTCCATGATCTCTTTTCCTTTGCTTTGGGATTCAAGGCTTTGCCTCGTTCTTTCCAGTCCTGTGGGCGAAAGGAAGCGAAAGAAATGGAGACCTCCTTGTCATTGGTAAGCTGTCGAGTAATGAGGCTGTTTTCTTTCCAGAGCTGACCAGCCTATTTTCTCCTCAGGATGAGTAGAAATGGTTCCAGTGTCCCAATAAAAAAGAAGGCGCGGGCAATCCCTGTGTTGCCATAAATCTACATATCTTTTCAGCTCAAGGCAGTCACCAGTGAGAAGGCTCATTGATTCAGGCATTGGTCTGGTGACCCCATGGACGCTGTTTGATCCTGGCAGCCACAGGTGGTTTTCAGATAGAAGCGAAATGCGGAAAAGCCCGTGTGTCCACATTTTGACGCACGTTAAAGATAACTAAGCGGTCCCCCTAGTTGGGGAATCCTTTAAAATGGCTGCGGCATATTAACCCCCCCCCCCTCCACTCTGGAATCAGCCTTTCGGCAACACTGCGCCTAAGCCTTCTATCGACAGGCACGGCCCTTACGCCTAGTACTGCTCACAGCTTCTTCGGACGTTGCAACGGAAGCTGTATAGAACACCTATCTGCCAGAAATGTGGTACCGGGGCCCTGTGCACTGCGCGACATTTTCTGTGGGAATGTTCGTAACTGAGTGTTTCTAGAGATTGCTGTATAAAAAGACTTCTCTTGCTACGACCAGCCGAATACGAACTTTGTGTTAATTTTCTTGAAGCCCCACCTCCCAGGAAGCACCTGCCAGACGCTCTGATGATTTTCATCATAGAGGCCGGCATTGAGAACTGCTTCCAGCGGCCTTTCTTACCCTGTTCTCCCCTATTTTTACTTTTTTTATTTCGGACTCTTGACCGAGGCTTCGGGAATGTGAGTGGGAGTACTCTCTCTTTTTTCAATTAGCGTGGGTTCATTATTTGTCAAATAATCATTCGGGACAGTTTATATACTGTAATTAGAAACGGCAATTTTGTTCCTACTGCCATGAAGTTCTAATATGGTGTTCAATTTATTTAAAAATTGATGCATGACATCACTATATATTAGATTGCCTGGGGTTAGTTCTCATACGTAACCAAGAAAAACGTACGTATTCCACATGCCCTTTGTAGTACCAGGGGACGCACTATGCTTAAAAAGTCTCACAATTTTTCGTGTTTTACAGGGTACAGTTATTATTGTTACATGGGCTAGTTTCACCACAAAAAGTTGGCAGGCTACATTAGTACGTAGCAGGAAATTTCGGATGATAAATATGACGTCGCTTTTCTCAATGACTGTATTGCAGGTAACCACAGAAAGGCTGCTGACGGCTAAACGCATAATCGTGGGTAGGGACACGTAGCTACGCGCAAAAGGACAAAATTTTTCAGACAGTCCTCACTTGAATGGAGTCTTCATACAATACCTTGTCAGAGCAATCGACAGCGCAAACGTTTGTTACTATTACAAAATTTTAAGGCAGAAAGAAAAAATAAAAATTCTGTTTATTGCCTAAATTCCAGCCGTCCAATGTCTTTTCGCCTTGCCATCGAAACATCGCTATTAGAAAAAAGCACGGCAAAGTCCCGCACAAATTCTAAAAGTAGAGAAAGATACTGTAGGCCATTAAGTTGAAGATGCCACCAGTTGACCACATTCGGGCACACAACTCCGGATTAATGAAACATGACAACAAAAGCAACCATTACTACATGCGCCAACAGAACTTGCGTTGGTGTCGAAGCACAGCGCACTTCCGGCATAAAAAAACAAAGTTCACAGTGTCCAATAATATGAGGGTATGCCAGCCAAGGTACGCCAGCTCGACATTACGAAGCGCAGAATCCTGCAGAATCCTGCCTCTCTGTGATGGTGGAGAAAAGAGTTCATGACGGAGGCCTGCTAAGCGTTCGTTCTTGCGTACTCGCTTCTGTAGAGCTCACGGAGCTTCTTGACCCGATCGAAGGGGCTTCCGGGTGAGCATTGCGACGTGTCACTCGCGAGGTGCACGTTCCACAGGAGCCAGGTGAAGTTGGAGCGGATATTTTCGGTTCGCATAACGCGTTTCACCTGCGACGAAAGCGGGAAGCGAGTTGAAGTCGAATGCATACACCATATGAACAAATTGTGGAGCAACGATAAGAGCAACATTGCTTCCTTAAGTTAGGCAGCTAGTGTAATAGGTTTTGAGCAGAGAATGGAAAAGTTGAGAAGTATACAGCGGAATGGCAGGTTTCTAAGCAGAGTGCAAGCCAAGTTTACATGCCCTGAGGAGCACTGCCTTTGCCAAATTAGTCAACGCTCACCTATTCTGCGAGGTGTGCATTCATTGCGCCAGGATGAGGGGTAGAGGAAGGGGGGTTCATGGGAACGAGGCATTGTGATCCCCCGCCCTCTGTTGTGAAAACACCAAGGCGCAGTCCTCTGTCTTGCCTGCTTAGACTCGAAAACCACCGGCTGGATTGAGTCAAACCAGCCATTGTGCCAGAATGCGGCCAAGGCTAATCGGTATGTAAATATCTAGAATATATTTCTTTGCACTGGCTAGTTGGTTTTCAATCATATGAATTGGGTTTAAGCGCTAAGCACGAATTCAGGGAAAAGATATCGATAGGCCTTTGCACACTCAAACTACTCTTCTTTTAGCATTGACGGTGATTACAATATGCCTGAAAATGCAACACATGATAATGCTGCAAAGAGATCCATACTACCATAAGAGTCGATCTCGCAAAAAAGCAGATTTACGGAATCCTACCGAACGCATCTATCCCCTATCTTGTTATTCAAGTAGGCCTCAGAAAGCTCTCGTTCTCACTTTTTGCTGTACGTCCACAAAAGCCGTCAGTGAGAAATGTTGCGTAGTTGTTAGTGTGCCTCTGGCCTATCTATATATTTTTCAGAAGTAGTTATCGGCGCATAACGTATTTGATATGATGGTATGTAATTCTCGATTTGCGTGGTTGCCTTTTTTATCTTACAAGTTGTCAGTAACACAATGCCATCATTAGTGTTTTGCTTCTCCTTTATTGCCGAGTAAAATATTTCTTTGCCATAGATTTATTTCTTGTGTCCACTGTATCGCGCGCTTCGAGCGCCAAGAGCAGCGGGCGATTGCTCTTTCGTTGAAAAATAAACACTAAAGCCATATTTTTTAATTACTACATTATGTGAGATGCTTGATGTGTATAAAGTCTTGAGAACCTAAATTAGTGCTACTTGCTTGATTCAGTTGAAAAATCCAAAAACGATATTCACAAAAAGGAAAGGCAATGCGATATCCAGAAAAGCGACGACATTATCATCACCACGCAAGAAAGGCGAGGCGGTAGAAGCAGTTTGGAAATTTTTAGATTGGCAAGAAAAAGGTAGCTTCTGGTTTACACTAGTTCTGTCGTTCTTCGGAGGATCTGCCAGTAGTGTTACCTCTTCAGATCCCTAAAAGGCAGTAGCTTAAGAAGAAAAACATAAGAACGAGTGCAAGGAGTGGAATTCTCAAAAGGGAAATAGCAGGGAACCTAGAAAAATTTCCTTAAAAATAACAAGAGTCGCACAAGTGGTAATCAAGCTAAACAAGCCGTACAGATTAAAATGAGTAGAAGCCTACGCGATGATGAGGCCTGCAGGCAGTTTCTACGAACGAAGACGCCAAACCAGAATTGAACAAGGGGAAAAAAGTTTGCGATTGTGATGGAAGTCTTAAACGCAAACGCACGTGCGAAGCAGATGGGAGAAAGGTCAAATTTGTCGAATGGGCAGTCGGACAAAGAGGAGATACACACAGGTATTCGCGGAGACAAGCCACCTCAGGATATGGAATACATTCTGCTGCAAAAGAATGAATACTACACGAACATCGGAAACTTCCAATTATATGCCAAAGACGAAATTGACCTCGTTTTGAAGGAAAAACAAGTTTATTTTAACAAACTTGTGCTCCCCAGACATCTCAAAGATTACACAGGCAGCGAAGCAGCAGTCAACAAAGTGAAGTGAGTAGGCGAGTGTAGGAAAATCTAACACTGCGATGGCTACACCGGAAGTATTTAACATTCGGACGGTTGTTTCTTGAAACGTCAATGTACAACAAAAACACTGGAGATGAAAGCGCATAATTCTAGGCGAGTGGCATCAGGGCCAAACACGCTCCCCAGGAAGACAAGAGATCCCGGGGAGCATTTAAAGAAATGAAATGATACACGCAGTTGCTTTCGAATGCCATTTGCTTGAAATACTGATAACACAGCCGGCGTCGCCGTAGGTTAAAAACAATAGAGAAGTATCCAAAGATAACGCATGGTTGGTGGCAGAATGAGGGTTAGGTGCGAAGTGAGTTTGAATCTCAAAATAGAGAGAGAGAGACACACACACTTGTGAAAACTAAACAAGTCAGCATGAAGTTAGTCACTGCTACAGCCCAATTTTAAATAAACCCTTTCCACCAATTCGCGCTTTTAAACGGCTAGACGAGGATAGTATACACATGCTTAATGGCAACAAAACAACGGCAATCAAATAATTATAAGCTGTGGCAAAGCTGGACTGGAGTAAACAAAGGGAAAAGCTAACACAGTGAACGACGTAACTAATTTCGAAGCATAAGAACGTGAACCCGTAGAGTTTGGACTGCCGGGATTGAATTAGCTGAGCTGCCGAAATCGATTACCCGGACTAACACAAGCGACAGTCTTGCGTACAACATAAACTGGATCGAAGAACCGCTGGAAATAGGAATGAGAGGAACAACTAAAAGAAGCTAGCTATACGCAAAAACAAAATTTTTCCACTCAATGGGTCGGCTAACATTCACACAACTTTTACGAGGGAATCAATGCAGCGACAGCGATTTTACACCAGTGCTATACGGCAGCGATTTTAGACCAGGGAAGCTACTAAGGGCACAGGCGCTGCTCGCGAAGTCCGAATAATAACCCAAGACGAAGTTCAAAGGGATGTCAAGCCCACCAAAATGAGGGAAAGCTACAAGTGACGATGGCACACAGAAAGATCTTTTAATAAAGGAAGGAGAGATTGTACTGAAAAAGCTTTCTGCACAATTTCCGGAACGCATAAAGGCTCTAAATAGTCGATAGCTTTTAAAACGCCAACATAATTCTGATTCGTAATAAGGGGGACACTAAAGGCCTTAAAGGGGGCGAGCAAACAAAACACAACTCATTCGAATGATTGCCTCATTAAAATCATAATGACATAATTTTGTACAAAAATGTCGCTTAAATAAGCTTTATCATTACGAAAAAACGGAACGGCCATGCGACCCACCAGTTCATTTCTCGTAACAGAACCTTTGATGTCATTTCCGAGAGCTCTCCGATTGGCTCAGGCCGCCAAAAGCAAACGCAAATTAGACAGGGCCTACAAGCTTGCCGAACGAGCTATTTGAGTTTAATTTAAGGCACATTCTACTTGCAGCAGGAAGTAAGGTAGGGTAAGCAGTGGAAGTTACGAAAGTACACGTAAACACCGAAGTACCGATGCGTTCTGAGGTTGGTACTGCCCGCACTAAGCTTGTTGTAGTTGCACAGCACTGCGGCGCGTTGGGGTTGTCTCAGACGACACTAGCCGGTTGGCGTAAGCGACGGTGTATTACGTGACCATACTTGCCCAGCGATTACCATGTTTCACGAAACTATCATTTTCTTCTTCAACAAAAACAAGCCAGGTACAAAAAAGATCAGAAACGATGTGTAGGCATAAAATGGCCTTTCGCTGTACGGCGGGGCCATCCAGGCTGACTAACGGTACACGAGGCTCCCGGGTGCAGAGCGGTTCTTGTGATGTCATTCCAGACGTTACGAAAACACGATTTGGCGGGAGAAAGAGAATTTTAACTGAAATTCATTATTTTTCACTGAATAAAGCCCAGTTTGCTTTCAGACAAGAGCTGAAGGCACTATGAAAGACGAAATTTTCAGAAAACAACAAACTTTTATTTTGTGTGCATGGTCTCTTTAAGAACTACAGAGGCACCAGTACGCTCGAAGTTGTATACAAGCTGTGAACCAAAGTAGTACATAATGCAATAACTAGCAGCCACATTGCAGCCAAACAAGAGAGCAGGAAGGGTTTAAGAAATGATTCTCAACAATGGATCACGCCTTTGTGATTATTCAATATAAAGAAACATCATCAGTGTATAAGGGGCACAGTTACTTAGAAATTAAACTATGGAATATATATCTTTCAGAGAGCCCCGCTGCCGTGCTCGAAGCAAGTAGACACAAGGCAGTAGAGGAGACCTACAGATACACTTAGACCACGTACATAAGGACTGTATGAGGAGGATAATCTTTCACAAGGCAAAATCGAAAAGTTCGCTATCAGAAGAGGAGTACAACATGGATATACCATGCTCTCTAAAACTGTTCACACCGAACCTTCAGGGGGTATTCAGGAAGTTTGACTGGGACAAGGCAAGATTAGGGATAAACAGAGATTACTTGAGCAAGATGAAGTTGGTAGACGACATAGACTTGCTAAGTGGCTCTGTAAAACTCCTTCAAAAATGCGTGGGCAGCTAAATACAGAAACAAAGGCCGCCGCGCTAAAAATGAATACGAATAGACATAAAGTAACGATGAATAAGATTGCTCAAAGCGCCCACTACAGCATATGGATCCATATGCAAGAGCAAGTAGAAGATAACCACTTACCTAGGTCAAGTCGTCTTTCGTGATCCCAACCACAAGAGAGAAACCTGGTGCAGAATAGGTATGGATTAGGGTGCACGCAGCACTCACAAATGATAGAAAGTACGCTACGTCTATGACTGGAAAGCAGAACATTCAAACAATGCGTACTGCGGGTAATGTCACATGAAGCGGAGACGTGGCGCCTTCAGAAAACAACTTGAATCAAACTTGGGTCGTATCAAAGGGCCGTGGAAAGACAAATCATTGTAGAAACGTTAAGGTGCCAGAAACGAGCTTCATGGATCAGAGAACAAAGTAGAGTAGAAGGTGTCATAGCTTAAATTAAGAAATGGACTTGGGCTGGCAACATAGGCAATATGACAACCCAGAATCCCCCATGGTGACAGTGTATACCAAGGGAGGGCTCTAGAATAAGCGGCAGCCCAATTTCAGGATGGAAGCAAGAAGCGAGGAATATCAGGGGCAGCGAATGGAGGTGGATGGCTAGGGACAGGAGCGGCAGGAGGTCAATGGCTGAGACCTGCGTCCTGCGTGTAGCTAGTGGGCTATTGGTGATGATAATATTGCACTAAAATCCTTGTGTTTCTGAAAATAAGGACACAAAAGGGGTTTTGTTGAATTCATGCTATTAGAACTGGACTACTTCGGCGGAAAGAAAAGCTGATATGCTCGTCGTGTTGATAAAGCTTATATGGAAATTTTAATATTTACAACATCCCAAAGTTTCATACCTTTGTTTCTAGGAGATCGAAAGTGTCCCAACTTCTCACAATGGTTAGACTCCCCGGACGTATGTCGAAAACAGCATTTTCGATGGTTACACTCGCGGGGGGTAGTGGACACACCTGGCGATAGAGATACGCAAAATAACGCCAATGTCTTGTGTACCTTACAAGATGTGAACAACAAAAAAAACACTAAAAAAGATAAAAATGTCGAGATTACATTTCCCGGCTTCGCTAGCGATTGGGAAAGGATTATAATTTACTAACAATGGTATCGATATTCAACAGTTTGGTGCTGCAGAATATGGCGGTGCAGTGCGTGTTGATATCGGTAATAAATTCCGACACAAAAGTTGCCGCAAAGACGCCTCGAAAGTATTCGTTCTCCGATGGCCTTCGGTAAGCCTCAGTTCTCGCTAAAGCGAGCAGGAATATCTTTAAACGGGGACAAAGTGGGCGGCTTGGTGCATGTTAAAAACGTTAGGAACAGCGAAAGCTAACGTTAATCAGAGTAGCGGAAATTACCGGGACACCCGGCGACGTGTGTCTTCCACTCTGTGTCCCGTTAGTTCGCGTTGTTTCTGACGCTTTTAATCCGTACCAATGCAAAGCTAAAACGGCTGCCTGCCTACTAATCTAACTCATCACATTGCCCAGTAGACAGTTTCTTATAATATGCTCGCATTTAATGATTATATAAGCTCCGCGTCAGAATGTAAAATGATGCACTGTGGATGGTTGTTTAAAATTAAAATAGTAACAACTATGAACCAGAATATTTTTAGCAACGTTTATGAAACAGAAATTTCGGAACTTCCATTTAGGCAGGCACATTTTTCTCCATTAAGGCGTGAACATTCAGCCCAGTGCGGACGAATAGTAACTTTTCGTTCAGATTCAGTGAGTGCCACCTTCCGACTCCTCTTCGAGAAAGCGGCGCGCACTACCACATAAACATGGTGGCTTAGCCATTAAGATCGCAATGTTGAGTTCGAAAGTTCATTCAGAGCCTTTGCGGTTGTGAGCAGCCGGTGACAGTGGTGAAAACGAGATTGAATTTTTGAAATGTTTGGGGGTGACTGTTCGTATTGCTGTGAGGGCCTTCATTTCACTTCCTCGTAACGACGATTTTATGCCTAAGAGGATGCGTTCGCAGTATACATAGGCCAGAAATAACGTAGCGTCACCGGTGAACAGCTTCTTTAGGGTGAGCCTGCGCTCCTTCACTTCAGAGCCTTTGCTCATTTAGGGAGTACTCACCTGCGAGTGAGGAATAAAATTGGAAGTCGGTTCGCACGCCTTTTCCAGCGCACTTGGACGTCCCTGTAGGTGCCAGACATCACGTACCTGAACACACCCATTTGCAAAGAAAGTGCAACTGTCCTCGAGTAGTAGGACAGAGGATCTTCCTTCGGTATAAATTCCAAGTAGCGAACCTGCACCAGGTCACTGCTTTGAATCAAAATTGCACGTTTACACCTTTCGTCCATTGATAAATTCTCTGTACTGTCGTGTAAAACTAGGCGTTTGAAGGGACCCCGGAGAATTTTTCCTGAACATAAAACGCTTTGAAACAACAGTCAGTAAAAGCGTCCAGTAGCATACGAGTAATATGTCACTCCTCTTACGACGTTGAAACTCGAAGAAGTGATTTTGCACCTCTGCAGGCGAGTAATGGTACTTGAGTATATGTCCTTCGTTTAAACCCCACTACACAAATTAGCCGCTAATGGGGTATTATCCTACTGTTGCAGCATAAAAAAAGAATATAGAGTTGCTATTGAAATACGCCTTATAAGCAAGCAATGATTAAAAAGATATCAACCTGCGCCGAGTAAACCGATTAATGGAGTGATTGATTGATTGGTTGATTGATTGATTGATTGATTGATTGATTGATTGATTGATTGATTGATTGATTGATTGATTGAGTGGCCTGATGCACCGAAGCTACACCTGGGCTATGACGCGCGCCGTAGTGGAAGGCTCCGAATTATTTTGACCACCTGGGAATCTTTAAAGTGTGCCTAAATCTAGACGCACGGGCGTTTTCGTTTTTTGCCTCTACCTGAGAAGCCAGCGCCGCTGCCAGCCCAGCAAACCACGAAATGCAGAATTTTTGCAGAATTTTGCAGGAAACGTCGTTTTGAAAGAAACCGAAAGGAAATAAATATAAAAACTATAACCCATCGCGTAAGACTTTACATTTCCTTGATGAAAAACGCGGCATTTATTTTTGAGAGATAAGTAAAAAAAACCTTGCACTTTTCCCACGTTGACTGTTAATTTTTTCGTGGTGTAAACGCGCAACCCACAAATGGCGCCGAATATGCAACGTGGATTTCCGAGACTGTCAGTGAAGTGGCAGCCTCAACATTGCGTGATGTGAACAATCGATCATTAAACCAGGCAACAGGGCCTGCGCGGTAATGCCAGCAGCTGGAAGGGTAAGCCCATAGACGAATCGTCAGCTCCCCAGTGGGAACGCTGGCAGCCAGGGCACCATTTTATTAAATTTTGCTGCTTAACCTCTGACATCAGGAGCTTTCTGTCATGTGACTGTATAGCTCTGATGAAAACCGGCCCGTGGCCGCTAAGGTTGGTTCAAATTAAATTTGTTTGTTTTATTTTGTTATAGACAACATATGCTTACAGACCAACGTTTCTCAGAAGGAGATCGTAAAGTCAGAAACAGAAAGTGGATCGTCCTGCTCTCAAAAAAAGCACACTTTATAAACAGAAACATAACACTGATATACATGTCACATACCGCATATACAAGCACATAGAAAAAGGAAAGTATTCAATTGACATAAGCTGAAACATAGAACTAAACGTCCAATAATACAAGGAAATCAAATTACTCAGCTTGGACTATAAAACGCCCGCGAGTTTTTAAATGTATAGATGGGGCGAGATGTTTTACTAGAGAGAGGCAGCGTGTTTTACAAGTGTACAGCAGAAGAGTTACCTAAAAACTCTCTGTGGTATTGTTACTTTCGGTAATAAATGCTTCATGGTAGCAAAATGTGAGTGCAGTTACCGCGAGGAAATTGGTTTCTAGTAATTAACCGAGAGGAGAGGTTTCCGTTAAGAAATGATAAATATAGGCGTTAGAATATTTAGCAAGTTCTGTAACGGACAGGATACCATAATATCGAAGGAAGGAGTATGCATTTCACTGGATGCTAGTGAAAGTTTTAAGTCGAATCGCTCGATTTCCAATACGTTGTAGAGGAGATAAGGGAGTTTGGTATGTAGTTCCCTTGAATGATATGCCGTACGCTATGTGACCTTGTAAGAACACATAATAAATTAGGTAAGAATGCGTTTTCTGAAAATAGAACTATCTTTATGGAGCACTGTGATACCGTGATATCTTTTATGGGTGTGATGAGATATGGATGTTAAATTTTCCGACCTTGTTGAATGCAACGCCGAGAGATGACACATAGGTCGCACGAGATGGAGCGGACTAGAATTAAGGGTAATGCACTGACGCCTGGGAACGGTACTTTGACTGGACGTAAAAATCATGATTTTGTATTTGATAGCAATCATGCTCAGCAGGGTATTTTTTCTCAATGTCACTAAATTATGTCCTCCCTGTAAAGTTTACGTACTAGTGAATCAATTCACTTCTCTGAAGTAAATAATGTTGCAGCGTCATCGGAAACTATGCTGCAAGAGCATTACGGCGAAGGGGAAGATCAATATAATTTGTGGGCCAAATATTGAGCCCTGCGAGACGTCACTATTTGGTCTCAGGCCGAGAGTAGCAATTCGACACACATACAACTTATTCTCTATCAAGCAGGCCATTGTGGTATAAAGTGAGCGGAGAGTCACTCATACTAATACAGTTCCATTGGTTAATCATTACTGTGTAGTTAACGAAACCAAATTGCTTGGAAAAGTAAAAAAATCAATGTGCCAGGACTTTCTTCCTTGCTTTTGTTTTATACAGTAAGGAAATTAGGTAGAGAGACGTGTTGACTAACCATCCCTTAAAGAAAACTGACCAGGCTACAGGGTAATAATTGTTAGGTACCTTACTAACCATTCAAATAGAAATGTTCTCTCATTTTATTAAAAATGAGAAAATTGCAATCGACCGATAGTTCGAGATGCGGCACTTATAACGCTTCTCTGAAACAAAACTAGCTTAGTTGTTTTCCAAAAACGGAGTTAAATGTGCTAGTCTTGAAGTCTGAAAGTTGTCGAAGGCCTGGACCTGTGTTGTCCAGGTTGTGTATCAGAGCCACCAATTTCCTTAGTCGTTGAAGGACAAAGAAAAAGAAACTGTCGTCAAGGGGTGGTATTGGTATGAAAGAGAACTTCTCGATGAATTTGCTGGAAGATTTCAAAAGGCACTTGCTTTGTCATGTGGTTAACGGTACCTGAAGTTTCTACTGTTGCTGTGAGTCACTGCAGCCGTTAGAATGAGGTAGGCCCAAGAAAGTGTATAGACAGTGTACACCGCGGCGCACCGAGCACGGACGTATGGGTCGACGTGACATCATTCGCCATGGCTGGCCTTCTGGAAACCCTTCCTAACCGTGCCCCTGCTGGTGCCCGCATGCAGCGCCAAGCGCCGGCGGTGCTTCATGGCCGAGTTTTACTTTTATTTGAATATTGCTGTCATTGGGCACATGGCGTCGCAGTAGGTAGCGTGTGCTAACGTTCAGCTGTTTTGGTAGGCCTGCGTCACCTAGTTATCTGTTGGCGCGCTTCGCACGACGTGAAGATGGCCGACGGCTTGAGCATTTTCCTATACTCTCTTGAAGAAACAGAATAGGATCCTAAGGGCTGTAATACTGGTAGTAAAACACAAATCTGAATGTACTAACGTTATAAAGCTTGCTTTGAAAGCTTTGCTTTTCAGGCTACACTAAAGCGATTGGCTGTGGACAAACAATACAATAATATCAAGAGCTGTAAAATAAAAGAAATCTTTGCATCAGTGTGGGAGTGGCATGTTTCGGCTTGGCCGCTTCAGAACGTCCGATGAAATACCTGCAGCGCGCAGCCTTATAATTGCCAGTTGACGTGCAGCTGATGCGGGCGGACTTGCATACCTGTTCCGCGTTATTGGCTATTGCCCAGTTAGTATATGGTAATTTGCAGCTATGGAAATAAACATGTTGACAATGGTATGAGGCACTCACAGTGGACCAAAAAATCGCATATGCGTGTCCTTTAACTTTAGGGATGCTCGCGCGCAAATCGCGACATATTACTTAGTCAATCAAGTGAAATTTCTAAACGTGGAACAAGACTAATAACGCTTTTATTCATCCAGCTGAATGTCGCTACTACAACGCCTTTGGTAAGAGGAAACGAATTGTAGTTACATTAGAATACACGCAGAACACGTCCGATCGCCGCCATCATTCCTCGTCGTCCCGTTCTACTAACCTTTCAGATCACTTGTTTGTCTTCAGGCGAACAATGTATCCTGCTTAGCTCAGATAACCTTGGATATGCCACGCAAAAGCTTGGCTTAGTCTTGGTGAGTCCTGGTTTCGCTTGGTTAACGTTTGATGCAGCTGTATTGCCGACCACGGCTCAAAGCCGTTCGGTCCCGTGCAACGCTCACAGGAGGTGGCCTGGCGAACGCGGGGTTCAATTACGGCGATCGCGCCGTTTCATTTTGCAGGGGCGGGAGACGAGTCACGTAGCCCTAGACGGCCCAGCGACGCATGCATGGGAGGCCGCGGGGGTGGTCGGCTGCCCATCAGCTGATCGGCCGCAACGGTGGCGGCGGCCGCCGCTTGTGCTGAGCAGAACGGCTGGAAACGGGGCCCTGTGCACAGCGTCGAGAACGGGCCCGGCAAATCACGCGATGCGCTTCCAGTGATATGTCGCCGGGTGTGTGTCTCCGGTCAAAAGGTGAAGTTGCGCATCCGCCACTAAACCGCTGGACGAAATTATAAAGCTTTGCCCTAAACGTTCCGACAACCTCCCCCCACTGTGAAAAACAGTGACGCGTAGGGGATAGACCTAGGTCTTTGCATCTCTAATTCAACCAGCGCCGTCGTTTCCCGCATGGTCCGTTTCCAGTCATCCCGGGCAAGCGGTCGCCTCGCTGGCGGTTCTTGCGCTGGTATTTCCAAGTATGGCAAAGTGTAGCGAAACCATTGCTCCTATAGTCAAGGCTGGCCTGCGTCATGGTCGCGGCGATGACGCCGGTGTCCGCAAGTTACGACTTGTGCGACGAAGAGGTCTTCTTTGCATTGGTCTTTCAAGTTTGAGAGAAACTCAAACGAACGCCTGTGATTCCTGTAAATCCCTTTCTCATGCGTGGCCGTCTTTTCTTACGTATCATTAGTGGATCGTCGTGGTAGTTAAGTCTTGCAATGATGAGCCTACCTTCTTGTCACATCGATACCAATATAACAGTAAGAAAAACAGCGCAAATAACAGGACGAAGAAAGAGATGACAAAACAAGGGCTCTGGACGAACATCTGAGAGCTTTTTTTCAGTGGAAAACATTTATAGAAAAAGGAACAAAGGGACCGATAAAGACCTAAGAGATATCATACCGAAAAAAAACTCATGTCTCGTAAAAAAGCATAATCTGCCAACTGCCGATACAGAGTCAAATGGTCACAATTAGTGCAGCATTTTATTTTCTAGAAAGAAACTCATGGCTCGACTGACACAAGCGCCTCCTTTCATCTTGGTTTTGAACGCCTCACATATTTCCCTCTCTCTTCGTCCAGGTTATCAGGCGGAAATCGCGCATTCATGCAAGAGTGGAGCGCAGACGCAGGAAGCGCAATGCGTTGCCAAGGTGGTAGTTGACGACCTTGCCTTGTGGGCATGCTCCCTCGGGCGATCATTGAGGCAGCGGCCTGTCTTCTCGATGTAAATGCGGCAATACGGCGAAAATGGGATTTCGTAAACGACTTTGTCGACAATGTCGAAATAGCGTGTCATATGCTTTTTTCCGCACGTGCTTCCCTTCGGTGTTTCCGCGTTGACACGCTTACACAATCGGCCCAGTTTTTCGGTGCAGAGAATAAGAGCCGAATATCTGACTTACAATCTTCTTGAGGGCATGGCTAACGCCGTGGACATACGGAATCACCGCTGTTATTTGTAGCTCCTTCTGAGGGCTCTTTTCTTGAACTCATAAGAAAAGCGCGCGCAACAACCTCGTCGCTAAAGCGCACATGAGGTTACTCGGGTAGCCGACCGACTTCAAGCGGCGGACCTGGGCATCGAAACTATGTTGTACGGGATGGGGACAGGACCTGTTGAGAGCATTTCTGAGAACCCAGATGCAACTCTCTTCTGAACAAGCTTGTTGTGCGCCAAACTGAACGGCAAAAGGCCCTTTTGGGACCTAGGCGCATATTCCCAGCAGGTATGCTCATCACTGAGCGTCAACGTAAGGTCCAGGAACCTCAGGTGGCCATCAGAGGGTAATTCAATGATCAACTGAAAAGCCTCCAGGTGGGATTCAAACGTTGCGCAAATGTCTTGAGCCCCTTCGTTGATCGTCTTTTTGTCGACCTCAAACATCACCAGGAAATTGTCAACAAAGCGAGATTTCTTGATAACACCACGGGAAGGAATGACACTCTGCAACTGCCTGTCCACGCTAGCAAGCAACAAATCGCTCAATACAGGAGCCAGGCACGAACGAATACTAACGCTTTCTATCTGGATCTATAGGTCCCTAGCATACGCAATGAATGTGGACCGTAAGTACAACCTCAACTGTTTAACAAAAACAGCAAACGTTGGTACCACATGAATTCTGAAAGCGGGCTCACTTGCCGATGGTCTTACTCACTGCTTCGCAGATAGGGCATTGAGGTAATGAGTATATAGGTCCTTGACGTCCACCGAGAAGGCTCTAACCCTTTTCTTGCCAAGGGTGGTCAGGAACCCGTCAACCTCTCTCAGGGCTTCTTACGAGGAACGGGTCAGTCTACTGTCAAGACAGAGAAGGACCGCTGAGGTTGAGACCTAGCGAGTGCTGCCATGCGCCTTGTTCACTGACAATGACACTGAGCGGGCATCCTTCCTTGTGCGTCTCTGCGGAGAAGGCTGTCAAGCTCAGGACACTGCTTTTATTAACCTATGCAGCCAGTTCGTTGTACGGATAGCGTATCCCGCCTTCTCTTTGTACAGGGTGAACAGTAAACCGCCAATCCCTATGTCTGACTTTGTCTGACTGAACCAACTTCAGTCCGGCTTCTCGAAGCAAATTCACGGTTCTGGCCGACCTGAAAGCACCGTGGGTATCCACTTCCCTTGTTAAGCATATCACCTCCGGCACTAAGACACCTGCTTACACCATCTGACGAAGCCTTAGAAGCGCTAAATCAGACCGGGATGATATGCTCTGTCTTGTCGAGCTTGGGATGGTCGCAGAACTTGGGCCCAAGGCTTAACACCTTCTCGGCTGGTCTTGGTAGTTCCGGAGTTCCCACAAGGTGCACTTTTTGAGAAGGACATACAGGATGACACCTCAGAGGTAGACAAGCAAGAAGCTTTAACCAAACGAACTTAGCTACTTGGATGCAGTCCGAAGGTGTCAGAGGAAGCGCTGTGGTTCCCCTCCGGGAGGAGCCTCACGGAAACAGGCAACACGAAGGCAGTCCTTGAAGAATGCTAATTGGTGCCACGCCTCAGAGCCGCAAGATGTGGCACACTCCATTCCGTGCTCTTTTGAAGAGCCCGCGGTCCAACGAGACAAGCAAGTTAACGTAGGATGACGCCATTCTTGATGGAGTAGGTGTACATGCGAGCGCGCCACGTCGCAAGGGCGAAAAGGTTGATGGACATCAACGAGTTTTGCGAAGGGAAAGATGTGAAAGACTCCAATGTACGAGAAATAAATTGCAGAAGGGTTTGCTGACGAGGCAGTTGGTACATTGTAACACTAAGAAAAACAGCTTATCTCCATTTATCTCATTAAAACGATGAAGTTTGTTACTTCTGTCAGGTGTGTGTTTTTTGGAAATGCAAGACGGTACATGGTTTGATCATTTTCGCTATATTTTAGTGTGGAAAACTTTGGCCTCCACTACTGCAGTTTGGTGGCGGTGATGGTGACGGCCACGTGCACGGGCAAGTGCACGGCGATGGCGTTGCAACAGAGCGAACGACGACAGAAAGAAAACGTCACAGGAAAGTGTGGCAAAATGGTTCTGGAGTGGGCAGTATGCTGTGCCCGCACGAGACGCTGGTCTGTGCGGCGCTTGGTATAAAAGTAAGGGTAAGGCATGCGCGTGACAATGACGCGCGTTTACTTAGTTCCCGGCACATTTCTGAGACGCTATTCCGGCCGCCTTCGGAGAGGCTCACCATTGCTGCCGTTCAGAGAACCCACGAGTGAGCGCTGCCTCAGCGGTAATGTGCGTTCGGTTCCCAGGGCTCAGCTGAGAGGCGCAAATATTTCGCGCGAAGGAGTATGGTAAGTGCCAGCCACATTTGCTTATTCGTGTTTCGAACGATCAGTCTCGAGCTTTTTTTTTCTCTTTTTGGAGGAGGGGTATAATTGGCATATTTTTGACAATGCAAGTTAATTTTTGCAGAAACTTTATTTTTCATTTTTTGTCTTTTAATATTCTGTGGGGCAATCTTTTTCATTTACAGTATTTAAACGAGCCAATGTGGTATTTGGTTCAGTAAGTATTTTTGTGGAAATAAAAGACGTAACATGGTTTGCTTAGTTCAGCTATTTTTTATTCAATGTCGACTGTTCTTTTGCGTTTTTTTTGTGGGCCTCGGTTTGTCGAGGAAATGTAAAATATTCATCATTTTGATATCGTCAATTCATTTGTAAAAATATTTGTCTATTTATTTTGTGGTTTGTTTTTCTAATTATCGAACAACCATCTCCATTTACGCTATTATGCTACTTCCACAGATTCTGCAGCTTTGTTAGTATAGAGGGAATTACACGGTCCAGGCTGTGCGTATACTCAGGAAAGAATGGTACGCATTAACACGCAATTCTCTAAATTTGTGCAGATTTTTTTGTTCGTTGAATTACGCCGATGCGTATTTGGCTATTCTATTGACATTTTACCAAACAAAGGGAGAACAGGTCTCGCTGTTGTTCTAGCTGCCTTTTTTAGGTTATATGCTCTCCAGTTTTATCTCAGGCATAAAGCTTCAGTGAAGAAAATCTGCTTTTATGCTTTGCAGAAGAGGATCGATAAAATTTACCAGTGCGGGCACGCTTTTTGTAGGGCTTTCTAAAGTGTTCGAAGGCCGGACGTAACAAGGAGGCCGAGTATGTTCCGTGTGGGGGACATTCAGCAACACCATTATGTCGGTGTAGTTCCTGAAACAGATGACAGTGGGAAACAACATTATTGCTTCGTGATTTAAAAAATTTAGGCGGTGTAACGCCTATATCAACCTAAAGCCCCTATATTTTGCCGCCAAAATCATCAATAAAAAAGTATGCGTCGAGTGTTTTTAGCGGTACCAATTAAAAAAACGGAGTGCACTTTGCTTACTACAGATGAGTACGCAGGTGTCAAGACAGCTAAAATATAAAGTGTGGTTCACAGAGCAATAGCAATGGCCTAACACCTATACCAATCGAAAGTGTCTGCGTTTGTGGAAAAGCGATTAAGACTGCTTCATCAGATACTTTAAGATGGAACAAAGTGAACAAGACAGTGGCCATAACTCACCCCCCTCATTACTTCGCAAAAGCCTTTCGTACAAGTAAAAAATGAGGCTTGCACTGCAGTGACAAATTTTACAAACTGCAAGCTCCTGTATTTTGAGGCCCAGTTGTCGAAGATATGGTTTGATACGGTATTTTAAAATGGCACAAATAAAAAATCCAGGGCCGATAGTACACCAGGAATGACTGTGGAGGTGACTTGAAGAGAGCTTAAAGAACCAACTCGGGGTGCGGCAGTCCTGACGTTCAGAAAAATAGAGATAAACCTCCCCAGACGTATGCATCCGCATCTTGTACGACTTTACAAGAACCCGTAGCGGCAAGGGACAATTGTGCATTACCCAAGAAGGGGGCACGGATTGACTTTCTATTGCTCTAAAGGTTAACACAAGCAGTCTGTTTCATTTAATTAATTTAGGGTGTAGGCAAATGTTTCGTCACTATTGACCTTGGCAGGTGGTGCGGGTGCCGCGTTGTAGGCTACACACATGCACAGTGCAGTGTGACCTGGCGTTTGCTCCAATGCAGAGTTGTATACGTTCCTCTAAAATAGGAACGAAAACTCGTTCCTCGTTCTTTCCACGTTTTGAAACAAATTCCCCTTACAAGTTCCTTTATGGCGAAAGCAACGCGTTCCAGTTCAACTTCGAACATTGGAACATCTCGTTACAGTGACGTTATATTTCATATTTTGAATAAAAATATGGTCACGGGTTCCTAAGGCGAAATAAAGTCAGGAATTTAAAACTCACATCCTACTATGTATAATACAACAGCATGAGCACCGCCGGCAACAGTTTATCTGGACATAAAAAGAATCCAAAGGAACGCTTCTAGGTGATGTTTTTTAGGGAGCACGAGACAACTCCATACATGTCTAACAGCAATTTTGGTGTTCGTGTATTATAGGTGCAAGACATAGGATCCTTTCCACTTCGGTCTTACAAATACGCAGTAAGGTTACTGCGCTTCAGATATGCAAATAGAAAGTTACTCACATGTAACTTGTAGAAAGTTACTCAAATGTCTTGCATCAGAAAAAGGATCAATACATAGGCATAGGCCGTTAATGAATGCTGGTTCGATATTACAGTTTATTTAAAATACCTTACAGGCCCCTTTCCAGGAAATTTAGTAAATGGGTTACAAAAGTGAATCTTGACGGATCATACAGCACAAATGTGCGAGTTACAAACTCAGCAAAACAAGTGATGACTACGAGTTTCGCAATCCAAGTTTAGGTCGGAAGGCGATAACGAGAAAAAAACACCAACAGCGTAGTCGCATGCGAAACCTACGGCCAAGAATTACAAAGTGTGCCGAAAACAATACGGGTAGTAGATAAAAGAAACAACCAATGATAGCCAAGTAGATGGACGCTACGCACAAATCAGTTGCTGTGCTTAGAAATACGCATAAGGGAAAAGCACAGGAAAGAACACTGAGGCTAATCACGTGCTCAAAAAACATTTACACTATAAAAAATACAGTCGGACACAAAGTGCATACTATGAAGTAAAAGAAACAACAACAAATAAATAAAAAGTTATAAGACAACAAGAAAACACGTGCCCTGGTACAGGAACGACGGATTCTTTGGTTCAAGCAGAAAAATGTAAAGTATATAACAAAGTTACAGGATATGGCAGAAGAGAATAAAATGCAAAATGAATGAAGAAATGTGAAAACAATTAGCGGAAAAAAAATTCCCCAATGAATTGTCGCCATAAGTAGAGTCTCTTGTTTGAACTCAGCGAGAGTTGCATCTCGATGTTGTAGTCAGACAGACAAACCCGTTTTTTCTTCAACACTTCGTTGGCATGTTGAAGAGCCGTTCCACGGAAGAGCTTGAGGTATAGTGACGTGTTGTACTTGAAGAAAACGTGGTTCAGACCGTCGAAGTTTTTCATCTGCGACAGCGGGTAGTCAACTGGTACCAGCAGGTACAGCGACAGCTCAGCCTGCACCTCAGCGGGAACGGTTTGCTGCCTAAATAAAAAAAAAATCCTCGGGCACGGACGAGGTGGCAAAATCTGCACTGGATGGATCGGTCACCGCAGCCAGCTCTGTCTTTATGTCGTTGGTCACCTTGTCTCACATAGAACTGTCTGGGATCCATTATAGCTTAAACGTTGGGATTAAGCAACTGGCGACAACGAGCTCGCGCTTTCCTTTGCGAGGTTCAAACCAGCAATCCCGAACAATTCCCGGTGACCCGGTGACCCTACAATCCTGGTTACCCTTGGAATGACCTCACAGCGAGAGCAACTCCCTCGACAAGAAAGCACCCGCGCCTCGCGCGCACTAATGCGGTAATTACCCCTCACAATATACCGTGGTTTCAAGAGGTACCTGCCGCGTTTTCTCCGGCAGGTTCTATCTCGATTCTATCGGCCAGACACGCATCCTGGCCTCCCAACACAAACGAGGAAAGGTGAAAATAATTCTCGCGGCTGCGCTATTCACCCGTCGAGCTCCGCGTAAGCTAAACCGGCATGAAAGCAAGCCCAAGCTGCGGCCCGCTGCAATGTTTTTCTTCTGCCTTGAACTTTCAGGGCGGGCAAATTGGCCAGCTTACAGGAAGAGAAACAAAGTAGCGACTTGTGGATTTTTGTACTCGAGCCTTGGCACCAAAAACAGCCAATTCCTAGCGATGTAACGTTGTAGAAGGAATGCCGTTTCTGCCGTTCCTTCAAAAACCTAACGAGTTGCCGTTACAGTTCCACCGACCATTAATGGAACGGTGGCGTTCCTCCGTTCCTCCAAAAAGGAACTAGTTCCAGGAGTCCCGTTCCTTGAAACGCGTTCCGTACAATACTGCTCCAATTTCGCAGCAGCAACACCAAAGTAGGGCAGTTTGCGAACAAGCCTGTTCTGGCAGTAGGGGGCAGATACTTTATAAAAAAGAGCAATTTGCAGGCAGTGTCTTTTTAGGTGTAGAAAGCGTGAGCCAGCAAACTTCGGGTTTTGCAAAGCGGGAAGTCTTTTGGGATGTTCTGTGGTAACTCTGTTTAAACGGCTTCTGGGGATGAAACAACGCGTTCATGTAGCTACTGCTCATCTCCTGTATTGTCTGAGCATCGTGGTATTCTAAGCGCGTATGGGCAAATTTCACGAAAATTTGTGCGGGACTACTACCACCACCGAAAATGAGCGACTGATAAGGTGTAAGAGCTAGAGCTCGTGACTGCAACCCTCTTACGAGATAGCGAAGCTATACAGCACACCAGTGCCACTCTTGAGCACAGTGGCTTGAGATCGTTTGCTGTCCCCCTCAGTGCCTTAACCTTCAGAACGAATAAAATGTCTGCAAAAATTGAATAAACAAGTGGTGGACACTATCATAAGAGTTAAGAGTAGCATCCTGACTTTCTAGTTATAGTCTCATTCGAGAAGCTTTTCAACTATCGACATACTCAGAATAACGTAATAGTAATAGCAGCATTATTGATAATATCAATTACACAACAATATAACATTGTCGCGGGATATACAGGTTGGCTAAACCCCACATCGCCATAAAAAGACCAGCGACGACGACGATGAACATGTGCTGGCGGACCCTGCGCTGGTGGTCTGATCGCCACCAGGTAAATACTGTATATAGCATGTTAACCTTCCTCATTGTTCTTCTCATCTTCTCTGCCACCACGTTACATTTGGTGGAGTGTGCGGGTTCGTCATCCCCATCCTCTCCCCAGCTTCGCACCTCATCGGCATCGGCGGACTCATGGAGGGTGCGTGAACCACGTCGGGCAGGCCCAGCCCCGCCGCTACAAGCAGTCGACGACGTCCCCCCGCCCCGTGTCCCAAGCCCGTGACGAGCAGATCGAGAGCCGCCAAGACCCGACGTGTGACCAGACGACGACGGCGTGTCCCCATCCCTGTGGTCTGACGTGGTTACAAGCCCTCACCGGTTCATCGTTGCTTTGCGGCACGTCTGCTGCTGCAAGGCATTGCTCGCCAAACCCATCACTTATATCCTGTGTTGGCAAGGGCTTCTTCACTGTATATTCTCATCACATCGTTCATCTTCAACGAGCCCATCATCCGCTGGGGCCTCGACCGGGACAGTCGCCTTCAAGGAGAGGGTTATGTTACCTCATCAACGACGACCGAAGATAGCAGCGGCGTGTAGCGTCACGGCACGAGCATCTGCTACGACGACGAAGCTGGGTGGGACACGCTGTTTGGCTTGCATTTTGCGCATTGCTCATGGCATCCACATCCTCATCTCGCAGGCGGCTTTGACCGGGACGGTCGCCCTTAACCGGGGGGTAATGTCACGGGGATATATAGGTGGGATAAACCCCACAGCGCATTACAAAGACCAGCGACGACGACGACGAAGAAAGTTCTGGCGTACCTTGCGCTGGCTGTCTGATCGCCGCCATGTAAATACTGTAAATAGTATGTTCACCTTCCTCATTGTTCGTCTCATCTGCCCTGCCACCACGTTACAATATTAACAAAACAATAACAGCTGTAATCATAACAATATTTACTTCCATGTTTACTGCGCGACGAAGGCCGCAGCCACTGACATTTACCTGCTTTTATTTTGTCATCAGCGGCTCCATTCTCCCCCGTAATCATTCCTTACTCCTGCGTCCACTGAGTTATCTGGTTTCTCTCACTCCTTGCTCGACATCTCTTTGGTCATACTGCTACTACGGCGCTCCATTGTTTGACAGTTCTTCCGTTATCTGCCTTTCATGCCATGCCCAACACTCCAATATGAGCAGGGTATCTGTCACCCGAGTTTACCCTCCAATTCCAGACACTCACATCCTATTACACACTATTCTTCTTGTCATGCTCGAAACTGTGAAGCGTTTAACTAGTCGCAACCAATCCCTAAGCAGGGTATGTGTCAAGAGATGGAGCAGAAGAGGAAGAAGAGGAAAAACCGCACTATTACTGACCGCAGGATCAGTGGCCGCCTCCTTCAACGCTCTTGTTCTTATTTACGGCTGTAAATAAACCCTTTTCACAGTAACAGTTTGTGGTGTAGGTGTGGGGTAGCCTTCAAGGAAGATGGAGCCACTGGAAATTCGCCGAAGCCGCCGAGTCGCCGGTCCTTTCCACGCAGCGTGCACCTCTGTCTGGGGCTACAAAAACAGTCCAAGCCTTGCCGATGGTCAACTGGCAGCCGTAAAGGTAGCCACGTACGTTCTGTGGGAACGAAGGGGACCACGTCGACGAATGGCTCGTTTACTACGACCGGGTGAGCAAGTTGCACCACTGGGATGCAGACTCCGAGCGGCCAAAAATCGAGGTATTCTTGACGGGTACCACGCTGACGTGGTTCAATAACCACGAAGGCGAAGCTAACCACTTGAGACCGGCTAGTAGATGATATAAGGAAGCGCTTTGTGGATTTGATGGAAAAAAAGAAGCGAGCAGGACAGACGCTAAATCGGCGAGCAGAAGTGGCTGGGGAGTCTTGCAAGACCTACATCAAGGTATCGAAATTGTGCCGGATTGTGAATGCCGCAATGAACGAGGAAGACTGGGTTGGACAAATCCTTAAGGGTATCACTGAAGACGTGTATGCTTTTCTCATCAGTATGGAGAGCCTGTACGCAGTATCAGACGTCATACGACATTGTAAGACATTCGCAGCCCTGGAGACACGTCGTATAGCACCGAAGTTTGGTCGCTTGCCAAGCGTAACCACTATAGAAAGCGGATACGACACCCACGCCATTGACTTGCCATCGATGATGAGGTAAATTGTTTGGGAAGAACTGCCTCGACATGAAGAATCGGTGCGTCGCATCGACACCACTTGCTACTGCCATCTGCCACATGATGCCCTGATGTGACGTGCACCAGTGAGCTACTGCGCTCCGCGAGATGACGCTCCCAGACGTCCATGGGCTCCTCCAGAGTTCCATCCGTCCGTGAACACTGCTAGCTTTGCCGATCACTGTTTACACCCTTCCGGGAACTGCGATAACTTCGACCACCACCGTTACTCATTTGAGCCAGCTGAAACGAATACCTGGTTCTCACCACGTGGTGTGTACTCACGCCATGATGGGGAATATTACGGTGAAGGTCGACGGGCCTACAGACCTCACACACAGCCCAATACGTTCATGTAACATGACAGGATTCGCCCGCAGCCTGCGTGTGACTGGTGTGGAATTCCTGGCCACATTGCAAGGTTTTGCCGTCATCGTCGCGAAGAGCAAAAAGAGAATTCCACACTCTAGAAAGTGACTGGACTCAGGTCCCACTTTCCGCCAAGGATTTTCGGACCAGTTCACAGCGCAACGCTTCTGCGGCCATCTCCGATCGCAGGATAACACCACCCGCTGGACAACAGGGCCGATCTCCATCGCTTGGTCGCCGCACAGCGTTCCGTTCGTCGGGAAACTAGCTGGCGTGACCAATGGAGGTGAGGTCGCCGGACAGCCTTCGATAGAAAAAAAAAAACCTCTGCCATTTTTTTATGATGACAATGTTCAAGTGCCCGTGGACGAGTTTCTTCATTGACTTTAGTTGACACTGTTGCAACAGTTTCAGCTATGAGTAATGCTTTTAAAGATCGCCTGGGACGTAAACTGATGTTCAAATGGGACAAGGAATCTCGTTTCACGGAGTCGGTGGGGAGCCGCTGCACCCTCTTGGTGTGTGTACAGGCAATGTTTCTACCGGAGGGCGGACGTTCAAAGCGGAATTCCCAATTCTTGCAAGTCAACCCACGACGTAATTTCGGGCATCGACTTCTTGCGTGATTGCGGAGACAGTGTCGAGTGCGCGACGGCGAACTTTATGGTAACAGCTTATGGTTCTGTGCACTCGGTGATGAGCCACATATCAATGAGAATACCGATACTTTGCGTATTTCTGAAGACACAGTTATACCTGCGTGGTCTCTGGCGATCGTACCGGTGAGGGCTATAAGTGAAACCATTATATTTGACGCTGTAGTGGAACCATTATCCCCGAACTGTGCGACGAAAGACCTTTTGGTGCCCCACTGTGTTTTATCTCTTCAACGAGGACGTAGCTATTTGTGCGCACTGAACTGTTATTCGCAGAGCGTGGTGTTACCGCAGAATATGAAGCTGGCCGAGTAAGAGACAAACGACCACATTTCAGTCTGCGCTTGTTATGCTGATGAGGCTCTCCTGCTGACATTATTTTGCCGAACTCAAAGCTTCTGAACATGAATAACAAGTCGTTCTCCTCGGATGAACGAAACGCGTTGGTTGACATCCTTTCTCGACATGCCTCTGCCTTCGAATTCTTAGCGGAAGTTTCTCACTCGACACTTCGAGCCTACCGCACTCCCCACACCATTGATACCGGATCGGCGCACCCCATTCGACAGAAATCTTACAGGGTGGCACCATCTGAGCGAAAGATAACCTACAGGGTGGCACCATCTGAGCGAAAGATAACCTCTGAGCAATTCAAGGAGATGTTACAAAAAGGTGTCATACGTGAGTCGGCCAGCCCACCTGCAGCGCCTTGGATCCTCGTACAAAAGAAAAATGGTACCTGGAGGTTTTGCGTGGACTACCGACGTTTGAACGCCATCTCAAAAAAGACAGTCTCTCCGCTGCCCAGAATTTATGATGTTAAAGATTGCAGGTACTCTGCATCTTATTGCTCGTAAATAGAGTTAAATTCCCGCTATTGGCCGACCCTCATGGACCCAAACCACAAAGAAAAAACAGCCTTCGTCACTCCGGTCGGTATTGTTGAATTTAACGTGATGCCATTCGGCCTCTAGAACGTGTCAGCGACATTCGAACAGTTCATGGACACAATTCTGTGCGGTGTGAAATGGGGAATATGTCTGTGTTAATTCGACGACATAGTCGTTTTCAGACGAACTTATCACCATCACAACGCATGACTAGAGACAGTCCTCAGCTGCCTATTAGTGTTGAACTCCAAGAAATGTCGCTTTGGTGAGCGTCAAACGCTGGTTTTGGGACACCTTGTTGATAAGGATGGCGTGACACCGGACCCTCAAAAGAAATGATTGGCGCTGTTGAGAAATGTAAGCTTCCACAATCAGTGCGAGAGCTCCGTAGCTTCTTGAGGCTTTTTACATACTTCCGTCATGTTGTGCCATAATTTGCAGGTTTGGCGTATCCCCTCACTAGCCTCTTGCACAAAGATGCTGCCTTTACCTGGACCGCCGAGTGTGAAACTTCGTTTTCCCACCTTAAATATCTTCTCACGTCTGGCCCTAGCCTTCGCCAATTTGACCTTAGCGCTCCAATTGAAATACATGCGGACGCTAGAGGTGTTGGACTTGGTGCCATTCTCACACAGCAGCATAGCACTGCCGCGCATGTTATCGCTAACGCGTCGTTGCCTCAGCAAAGCTTAGCTCAATTATACAGTCACCGAGCAAGCATAGTTGGCGGCCATCTTCGCGATCGTTCCTTCGTTTACGGCCGTCCCTTTACAATCATCACCGACCCCCACGTGCTGTGCTGGTTGATTGGGCTCCGTGGCTCCAATGGCCGACTAGCAAGCTTAGCCTTAAAGCTCCGAGAGTACGGCTTTGTTACCGCCTATAAGAGTGGTCGTCAGCACGCAGACGCTGATTGTCTTTCCTGGTTTTCTAATGCGTGAACTGACCCAGAGGAAGATCAATTCGACGAATGTTTGGCAGCTGTGGACCCAGACTTCCCAGTTGTTTGTACTTTTCGTTCAGAACAGCAGAAAGATCCAAGCATCCAGTACCTTTTCGCTGCTGCTGCTGCTGATCCTACGGCTCCTCGGTGCTACTCTTTTCATGACGGGCTTCTCTACAAGATTAACTATAAATGCCTTAGGGAGCACGCTTTCTTGTAGTGCCAAAACCTTTGCATCACATGGGTTACATAAGAACTCTACATCGTGCCCAAGAGAGATTCTTCTGGCTGAAAATGCGAGGTGAAGTTCAAGGATATGTGTCGAATTGCCTCCAATGTCAGCACTACAAGCACCGTACGAGCCTTCCATGTGGGCTACTCGAACCTGTAACACATTCTTGTTTCCCCTGTGACCAAGTCGGCATTGATTTATTCAGTTTGCTTCCACGCTCTTTGACCGCTATTCTCTTCATCTTTGTCTGCGTTGACCACCTGACGCGTTACGGAGAAACTGCGGCTGTAGCAGCTGCGAAGGCAGTCATTGTTTTGACATTCCTGCTCCGGTTTGTCATCCTTGGGCGTGGCGCTACCCGCGTGAATATCAGCGAATGTAGACGAAAGTTCGTCTCTGACGTTGTGGAGGACTTGCTGCACCTTTGTTCGACTCACGTTCGTCACTCGACACCCCATCATCGCCAGACAAACGGCTTGACCGAGCGTGGAAACAGAAATCTCACCAACCCGATTTCGATATATGTTGACTCCCACCACAAAAACTGGGATGAGATTTTGCCGTTCATCAGAAACGTGTATGACACGGCCCAACATGAAACCACATGATACAGCCCGTTCTATTTGCTCTACGCCCGTACACCTCCTAACAGCCTGGATAGAATATTGCCCTTCTCTTTGAATCATGACGCACCCGTTTCGCCCACACTGTGTCTCGCTGAAGAAGCTCGTCACCTCACTCGTTTACATACCCTGGACTCCCAGCGCCGCTCAAAACGCCTTTACAACAGTCGTCACCGTGCGCTTTCGTAAGCTAAAGGCAATATGGGATTGTTGTTGACGCCTGTACACAAACGTGGCCTGTCCAGAAAGTTCTGGTCTGATTACGCAGGTCCATACGTTGTCGTCAATCGGTTGAGTGACGTCACCTACGTTATCTCTCGCGTAACGACCCCTGGACGGAGAGGCAGCAAAACGTAACTCGTCCACGTCGCACAGTTGAAGACATTCCACCCTCGCTGGTGACTTATTTCTGACTCGCCCGACGGGCTTCGACTGCGAAGGGGGACATATCAGGCTGGAAAATGTGCAGCGTTAAACTGGTCACAACCAAGTGTCAAGCAGGGTATGTGTGAAGGGGTGCAGCAGACGAGAAAAGAGAAGACGAACCGCAATCGTACTGACCGCAGGATCAGTCGCCGCCTCCATTAACGCACTTGTTCCTACTAACGGCTGCAAATACACCCTTTGTACTGTAACATTATTATGTACTGGGCTGGTTTGGCCGAAAACCTTATTGGTCGTCTTTGACGGCACTTGTTAGTCGTACGTCGAAATTGCTAACTATTTTAACAGCTTTTAAAAGCATTCTTCCATAGTTCTTCCATTCATTCATTCTTCAATATTCTCTGCCATCGCTAGGTCATGCCAGAAGTGTGTATTACCATGGTCAGGAACTTAGTGTCAATCAAACAATCCTCTTTACGTCTTGCTGTTTACGATAATCACAGAGAATTCGAAGGATTTCGAGTGGTCAAGTGGTTGATCGTCTCTGCTATTCGAACTGTATTTCCTACACATTAGGAGTAAAGAATCCTGGAATTGAGGGCTTAACTTTTATTCCGGCTAAACGCGTTGCCGACCACACTTGTGTAATTGAAAAGAAACAGGCCAGAGATACTGGAAATAATCTATTGACATTAACGAAATATGGCTAAACTATTTGTTTTGCATTAAAGAGTATTTTCTAAGCCAGTCGGTTAAGGTTGAGATGCCCAAAATGTTGTCCATACCCAAGTGATCGATACTACACCTAAGTATTTTCACCTTTTTTGTAATGCCTAGGGAGTAGTGTCCTCTTAAGTGGAACCAGACCTGTCTTAAAAAAGTGGTTTCTTTGTGTTTGCTAAGTCGTCTGGCATGCCTCGTATGTATGATTTTTAAGAACCGAGTGCCAACACTGCTGGTGCTATACCGTTGGTACCCGTCATTCAATCACGAGTAAAGCCCATTTCTTGGGTAAGTAACTTATTACAAGTTACGACACTCCCCACGCAGCTCATGTGGTTGGGCTGGGTTGACCCCCAGTGCCCAATCCGAAAGCTCAGCGTAGTTTTGCACACGGCTCACCTGGTGTCGGCAGATACCCCGGATCTTCGGTACCTGTTTCAGGAGGCTTAGTGGCTTGAAAATGTTATGCAACTTGAGAAATACCACCCAGCAAAAATGTGTTCGTTGTTCCTAGCACTTCATTTTCTATTTTCAATGAAGTTTTTTTAGCAGCAGAGCTGTTGTACTTCCGCAGTCAAATGTTCTTAGCGCAAACACCAAGAAAAACTCCCACCTACCCTCGCGGGAACCCCTGTGTAGATGCGACGCATACGTGGAGCAGCGAAGGGACCGCGTTTTATAGCGCGCATAACGTTGAGGGGACTGCGTAAGCCGGTCCCAGTCGATGACGACATTGGCGTACTTGTAAAGCGGCGTGGACTCTAGGTGTTTAGCCAAGCGTGGATGTTGCTTCGCCGGAGAACGGCACACCGGTTATATGCGCAGCGCGCCCGAAGGAGAGGAAACCGCGGAAGAGAGAGTACTGCACATGCGCCGGCCCCAGCGCGTCTGCCGCGGCTATGAAGCAACACAATCCAACACAATCCACTTTAATCCAATCCAATCCAAACCCAATCCAAGCCAAGCCAAGCCAATCCAATCGAATCCAATCCAATGCCCCTCGCGCGAGAGTGTTCCTATCGCAGAGAGGGGGTGAGCGGCGGAAAGCGCAGCTGGCGCGGCGAAGAGAATGGGGGAGGGGTGGACAACGCCGACGCCTACGACGACGACGACGCCGGAGGAACAAGGCGAGCGAATCAGATGCTCTGCATCTAAAAAGTACCGAGCGCACGTTAGAGGCCGCTCGTAAGAGCGCTCGGCGTGGGCCAGCTCGGCTTTAGAGAACACAATTGCCAACTTTCGTGGAGTGGTCTCTCGCGTGCTCTTTTCCCCGCTAGTTCACGTGCGTTCTCGCCTGATATGGGGAACACAGACGCACAGTTTGCGAAACCGGTTGTCGCTGGTTCTAGCGCGTGCTTACGAGGCCCACTATGTGAGAGATGTGAAAGCCAGCGGAGGAAACGATCCGGGTCCTTAGTTGTGAAGAACGTCCAGCTGCAAGTTGAAAAATCCATGTGATGTGCAATAATCGTGCCTACGTCGAGGTGAGAATAGCAGCCCGCCAGCTTTGCTGTTTCTCCAGCCTTGCTCCACTAGTGCAAGCTGTGCCACTTTTTTTGGAGAGGGGGATTCAGTTAAATCGCCTATTGTCGCCCCTTTAAATTGTAACCGGGAGTAACAATTGACCATTGGTATTTAGTGGTATGACGGTATAGCGAACGTTTTGTTGCCCGAAACAATACCGGCACTACACTTCTCCACAGGGATAATCAATACGTCGCAAGGACCAGCAACCCATTTTTGCAAACAATTGTACGAATCCAAGCGGAGATCTAATGCCGGCTCTTCCTTACTTTGTGTCCAGCGGGGAGGTTAATCCATCAAAAAATGTTCTTAAGAACTGGCCTCTGTCAAGGAAAAAAGCAGACAGAGGTTTCTCAGGGCATATTGCGCAGGCACAAAGGGCGCATGGTTACTATGTGCAGATTGCCGAGTGGGGAGAACCGCGGCTATGATTTGATTTATTTTGAAAATAGCTACAGCTCGAATGCAAACAAGGACACAGAAATGCAACGAGAAGAGCGCTGCACTCGTGCTGACGTCTTGCTGTGTCCTTGTTTATAATCGCGCTGTAGCTATTTTTCAAATGAATTAAAACTCGTCCAACAGTACAACTTATTAAGATGTAATTGAATTCTTCATAGCAATGCTATCGTGATAGCCTGGATATAAGAAGACTAACTTGCTGTGAAATCTGCAATATCGCTCTCCCAAACGAAAATTTTTATCGGCCATTTACATCTCATGCAATGCCTGAAGTTTTGCTTTGCCTATGGGCGTGTGTATTCCTCGGTTATGTGCGGCATTGCTGCGATTGAAGAGAATTTAGATTTTGCTCATGGCGGGATGCGCCAATTACTAAGCTGTATACTGCGGAGCTGTATATAGCCATGGCCGAACTGTAGTCAATCTATATCCGTCACCGCATCGCGTGGACGCGAAAGCACTATACCTTCAGTGTCTAAAGAATGCTCTGTTCGATAAGAAATTTTGTCGTCGAGATCACGTACCGACTATATTAGTACATGTTTCTTTGCGGGTGTACAAATTAAGTTGCGAGCCTGAAAGCCTGTGAATCTCTTCGGCCAATTCGCACAGACTCTTGTGTGTTTTCGTGAAAAGCGTTAACAAATACTCCATCTTTGCCTTTTGTGTTGTTAATTACTACGGACTCTTCCACTTTTTTTTGGAGCCCTCATAAGCAACGAATTTATTCTGTCATCGGAATATGTGAACACTGTGAGGGAATGTACATGGAGACCGGCCATTCGTGCATGATTCATGTCCTCTCTGGCAGGCTCCTTACCGTCTGTTGTCGATGGCCAACTGTTATACCAAGTGCCATTGAAGAATTCTGCCATCACTGGTCACTGGGGTGACTGCTGGAGAGATAGCCAACCCAATGGTAACGTGCGAAGCCTCAGGGCTTGCAGTGTGAAAAATATGTAATCTGAGAGAGGGGGGAGGCTTTCCAACTGCTGCATTTGACACTTCGTATCCCTATCCTCTGTTCATCATTGAGGAATTTTGGGTGGAATGGTGTAAGGTCATATGTTTGGTCGACATTTGCTTGTTATGTCTTTGCATCATAATGTGCCTTACTGCTGTGAAGTCCTGACCCTTCACTCCTTCAAGCAGCTCGGCATTCACCTCGCTGATAAGGTTTGCCTCGCAGATCACACCTTGAGAGCTAAACACGTTACGGCTGTGATGAGGTGTGACTGTTATGTGCAGGCGTGATAGGCGAGTTTGGGTAAGACCTTTTGAGGACTTTAAAGACTCTTTACCTCAACAAGGGCTACTCCGGTACTTTATTTTTGATTTCATTATTAGCGAAATGACCACCCAAGAAAATTAGAATGAAAAAATCCTGACTTCTATGCGTCAGGGTAGGTTGAAGCAAAGTATTCTTTTAAATAGAACCCAGAATGAGATTGTCTGCCTTTGGAAGGTCGGAAACGAAGGTAAGGGAATGAGACATCGGTGCGGCCACTTTTCAGGGCCGGACCAGGTGTGTTAGAAAGGTTTGAGTTTTATATCACACACAAAAGCAGGAAACCGGCGTTCTTTCTCCACCCACTTTACACTGATAATCAATGATGCCCTAGAGGTCGCTGCCTCCTGGATAGACAGGGAGCAAGTACGCAGGAGCTTGACAAAAGCTCTCACGGCCACTTTTGTGCTCTATTACCCGCTGTGAACACGCCAGTGCGGTGGGCACAGCTCATGTTTGGGCGCTCGGAGCCCCGGGTAACACTTAAATACCGTGACCTTCAAGAGATAAGGTGCCCTATGCCGGGAGAAACCCCTGCGACGTGCGCTGTGCTCCTACGTTTTGATGTTCCAAAATCGGTGGTTTTACAAGCAACGGAACCTTTACAATTCTGTTGCTGGGAAGGGCACCTCCAGTTGGGTAAGATCGATGCTGGGCTTTGTATCTTTAAGGAAGGTATAGCTGCTAACGATATCACCCTCTTAGATAGGCGTAACGAAAAACGCACACGGAGCTCTAGGTCATACACAGTTCCCCTGGACTTTGGATTGCATTAGGTAAATGAAAATGAAGGAAGCCATTCGGCTTGAAAAGTAGCAAAACTAGCGACACCACAACGTTCTGCTGTAACGCGCGAAAAGGAGAATAAGTAAAGATAGCAAAAAGGAGTATCGGGTGTTTAAAGTGAAGACCTAATACAAACACAGTTAAAGCAAGGGTAGAGATGAGCGACGTTTTTATTATTCCGACGCACAGATGCTACTAGTGCCCTTTTTGTCTGGTGACGTAATACCAGTTGCTAGACCGTTATTGTTTTAGCTTGAGCAGCTCTGCATTCTGCTCTAAAATGTCGCAGTAAAAGGGTTTGCCCAAGCCTCCGACGTCAGTTGGAGTCGCGCCTTTAGCAATGCTGACTAAATAGGCGGACATGGCAAGCGAGCAGCGTTTAAGCTTAAAGAAAGGTACCCTTCCTTTTTTTATCCGGAGACAAACACTCTCCAGCGAAACAAAAAAACACTTAAGCAGAAATTCCGAGAATTACCTACTAATGCGTAGCATTCTTATGCCGCTTGTCTTGCGTGTGAGTTTTCACCGTCAAGGTTTTTGGTTTTTATACAGCCTGTCAAACCAATTATCTTCATTTGCGCTATTATAACGATTCGAAGAGAAACCCTCGCGAAATCTGCATTATTGTGCAGATACAGGTCGCTATACATTTTGCTATTCTCTGTAATTTTTCAATCTTTTTCTTACTTTAGGTTCTTTATTGTCATCCGACCAATTAGCCAGATTTCATTTGACGACACGGTTTCCCAGTTTTCATAAATATGTTATATTTTCTTGTGGTTTCTTAGTTTTTCAAGATTTCGTGCCTGAAATATTTACCTCCATTTACGCTATTATAACGATTACAGGTACAACTTTCGCGATATCTGCATTATTATGGAAATGCAATGTGTTATACCTGTTTTGACATTTTCTGTTTTTTTTAATCATTTGTCTTATTTATTGGTTTTTCAAAGTTTCGTTGGACCGATTATATCCATTTACGCTATTATAACGATTAAAGACGGAACTATCACAAAATCTGCAATATTGTGGAAATGCAAGGCGTTACTCGTTACACAATATTCCGTTATTATTCTGTATTTTTCTTATATCTAGTTCTTCAGAATTTCGTGCTGACAGTTATGTTTATTTACGCCATTATAGCGATTAATGGTGGAACTTCCGCGATATCTGCATTTTTGTGGAAATGCAGGGCGTTACACTGTCTTGGCTGTGGAGGTACTCGGCAATGAATGCTCCGCATTAAAACAGCATCTGCAGCCACGGATATATACTGAAAACGAAGTTCACCAGTCAATAAAATAGTGTAGGTGACACTCACTCTCCAAGAGATTCCATGAAATCTTTCAGGCGAGTCGTAGCGTTGTTATTGTGGCTGCCGATACCATAAATAAGTTTGTTCTTCTCTCTGTCGTCACCCAGTAGTGCTCGGAAGTACTGAAAAGAAGAGTGAGGTTATAGGGCTCGAAATTAAATTTGTTATGATATAAGTCGTCCTCGCATTCATATTGTATCCCTATGGCCATTCCGAGTTCCGATATTTCCGAAGGCACAAAGTGTTACTCAGTATCTTATACGGCCGTGAGTCCTTCGGAGGATCCCGCATGATTATTTTAAAGACGATAGTCTTTCTTGGGATACTTAGACGCAGAACGTTTGGTCTATCTGTTTGTCTGAGTCGATTCAGCCACCCGGCCAAACTGAAACTGAAGCTGTGCAATAGCCAAATACCCGCCGCCCAATCCAAATTTGGATGTCGGATTTCAACGTTCATACTTGTCAGATTGTCGGTTAGGAGCAAGACTTTATTTGCTTTCATTTCATTTATTGTCACCTCAGAAGTGGGAACGCATTACACGCAAATATAAGGCACAAAGTCGTTACACAAGTGAGATTTGCAGTGTTTTTTATTATAAATAAATGCTGTTCGATTTTTCTGAAGTACTACATCCACTGCGGAATAAAAGATTCACTCCGTCACCTGGTGCCGCCCGCACCACTATAGCTGCTGACGGCATTTTAAGAAATCAAATGACAACAGTAACGAAAGCTTCAATGCTCTGCTTGGGACGCACATGGAGTAGGGCAACAGGGATCTATAAATGCGTCAGTAGGGTGCCTCGATTCAGGCACGTTCCGCCGTACGTCAGCGCTGGCATCGAGGTAACTGTCCTGGAGCAGTGGGACGCGGCCAATTTACATTGAGTTGAACAAACCTTTAGTCTGTTATCTTTGGAGGACGAGATGGGATAGGGACAGCAAGAAAGGTAAGCGGGAAAGAGAAGGGAGGCATTACTTGGCAGCGGCGTCAGTCGACTATCGTCTTTTGTCAACATTTTCAACGGAAGGTGCATACGCGGCCATTTTTTACTTCTGATTCCATTTGACCTTGTTTGTTAGTAAAGGGGCCATAATAAGGGTTTCAGAGGTTGCGATTCTACGTGCGCAATCGCTGTAGTACTGTCTAAGAAACGCCCTGCTGCAAAAATGGTTAATCAGCGTTTATTATTAGACGAGTTCATCATCATCATCATCACCATCATCATCCTTAGTCTATATATGCCCACTGCAGGCCAAAGGCCTCTGCCATTATTCTCCAATTATCCCGCTCATGTGCTAACTGTGACCAATTTATCCCCGCAAACTTCTTGATCTTATATAGCCATTCGACTTTCTGCCGCCCCCCGCTACACATGCCTTCTCTAGAGATCCACTGTGGTACCGGTAATAACCAACGGCTATATTTCCATCCCAATACATGCCCTGCCCATGTCCATTTTGCCTTATTAATTTCTATTAATATGTCCGTAACACGCGCTCCGTTACACCCACTCCGCTCTCTCCGTGTCCCTTAATGTTACACTTATCATCTTCTGTTCTATTGCGCGCTGAGCCGTGCTCAATTTAAGTTGAACTCTCTTAGCCTCCAAATTTCTGCCCCGTAGGAGAGTACCGGTAAGATGCAGCTGTCATACACTTTCTTCTCCAGGGACAATAGTAGGCTGCCATACATTATCTGAGAATACCTGGCCAAAGCACTCTCACCCGTTTTTATCCTGCAAATTATCTCTGCCTTATAGTCGGGATCTCGGGTCACAACTTGGCCTAAGTAGATATATTCACTTACCTGTTCCACTGCTTCCTCAAACCGCTGTGCCGTTTCAAGGTGATTGATCATTACCTTACTTTCCGCATAATATTTTCTGGTCCACCGTTCTACTCTGTCTATAGCGGTAAGCATGCTTTGGAGTTCGTCCCCCGAGTTCACGAGGCAACGTCAGCAGCAAATCTGAAGTTACTGAGGTATTCTCTATAACCTTACTCCCACCTGTTCTGAATCCAATGTTCTGAATATTTCTTGTAAACAAGCTGGAAATACATCTGATAGATTGTGTTTCTTGCCTGACGCCCTTCCTTTCACTGCTCTCCTTAGGGAGGATGATAGTAGCTGCGGAACCACTGTAAATATCCTCTAGTATTCTTACATAATGCTCGTCTACATCCTGTTTCCGTAATGCCTGAATGACTGCTGTGGTCTCTACAGAGTGAAATGCTTTCGTATAGTTTATGGCTATATATATAGGAGTTGAGTATACTCCGCGCACTTCTCTATCACCTGTTTAATCGTGTGAATATGGTCCATTGCTGAATAGCATTCCGAGACCCTCCTGTTCTTTAGGTTGCCTGAAATCTAAGGTGACCGAAATTCTGTTAGCGATTATCTTGGTAAGTACCTTGTAGATGACTTGACAGTAAGCTGATCGGTCTGTGATCTTTCAAGTCTTTCATGTCGCCTTTGTTATGAATTAGGATAATGTTTTCCTTCTACCAAGATTTCGGTACACTCGCGGTCATTGGGCATTGCGTGTACAGGTTTGGTAGTTTTCCTAGCACAATTTGCCCGCCATCTTCCAAGAAATCTGCTGTTATCTGATATTCACCAGGTGCTTTGCCACTTTCATTTCTTTGAAAGCGTTCCTTACTTTTTCTGTCATTAGTGGTGGGATGTCTGTCTCCTCTGAACTATTTCCTCTTTCGGAATTATCCTAAATGTCCCGGCTACTGTACAGATCTCTTTAGAACTCCTCGGCTACTATGACTATTTTATCTCTATTTGTGATGACATTTCCTTTCTTGTCTTTAAGTGCACACTTCTGGTTTCTTCCCACCCCTGCACTCCTCTTCACTGTTTTCAGGCTGCCTCCGTTCTTTACAGCATATTAGATTCTCTGCATATTATACTTCCGTATGCCCATTGTATTACGGTTATTGATAACTTCGAAAGCTAAGCTTGTTCTATTCTGTCCGCTGGGGTGGAGATTGTCATGTATATCCGTTTCCTAATTAGATCTTTCGTATCCTGGGAAAGTTTACCGGTATGCGTCCTAGCCATCGTGCCCCCGGCTTCTACTGCACACTCCGAGATAATGCATGTAAGATTGTCGCTGGCTTCCTGTGTCGTAAGCTCTTTTTCCTTGTTAAGAGCTGAATATCGGTTCCGCAGCGCGATCCTGAATTCATCAACTTTACGTCTTACTGTAAGCTCATTGATTGGGTTCTTTCGTACTAGCTTGTTGTGGTCCCTCCTCAAATCTAGCTTAATTCGATATCTTACCATGCAGTGGTCACTACACCTTACCCTTCCGAGCACTTCCACATACTGCACGACGCCAGTGTTATGGCATAATATAAAGTCTATTTCATTTTTGTGCTCCCCATTGAGGCTCGTGCACGTCCACTTCCGGCTCTCCTGTTTGCAGAAGGTGTTCATGATGTGTATAATATTCCGTTCTGCGAACTTGACTAGTAAGTCCCCCTTGCTACTTGTACAGCCCAGGCCATATTTCCCAACTGCCTTGCTTCAAGTCTGATTCTTGCCAAATTTAGCATTGAAGTCTCCCATAACTACGTTATAGTGCGTTCTTACTTTATCCATTGCCGATTACACATCTTCATAGACGCGTTCAAATAGCTGATCATCATGGCTGTAGGTAGGCCCGTAGCCCGGTACTCTCTTATTACCTTTGCACCTCTTTGTACCACTTGTTATCTCTTTGTACCTGTTGTATCTCTTTGTACCTCTTATTTAAGCGTAATTACAAGCGTAATCATGAATGCTGTAGTGTTCTTCTACGTTGCCAGCTATGATTTTATGGACTAGATGTCCCACTCCCAGTTCTCTTCTGTCCAGTAGACCACGGTAACATAAGGCGGTCTATTTTCAGCGCCGTAAAGGTTTCACCTGTCCTAACCTCACTCAGCCCTGTGACTTCCCATATATTGCCCTGTAATTCCTCGAAGGAAATGAATGGCAGCCTACCATTGTCCCTGAAGAAGAAAGTGTATGACAGCTGCATCTTACTGATACTCACCTACGGGGTGGAAACTTGGGGACTCACTAAGAGGGTTCAACTTAAATTGAGAACGACTCAGCGGGCAAAGGAATGGAGAATGATAGGTGTAACATTAAGGGACAAGACGAAAGCGGAGTGGGTCAGGGAACAAACCTGCGTTAAAGGGACCCAGAAAAGCTTTGTGAAGGTGGCAATCAAATGCATTAATGTGGTAGAACACATAACGAGCGATGTTTGAGCCTAGTGTGAGTCCCATACGTTGTACGGATAATTTGTGAACAATTTTTCAAGATAGCCTTTCTCAGCCGATGAGCGCGACGCAGCAGCGAGCCGATCGCTGCTGACGCCAGGCCATCGTGGCTGACGCAACGGCGAGCCGTCCTATGATTCGATGGCAGGCGAGGTCGGCCGCCGACAACGTCACTGCCATTGGCTTCCGGCTGCTTTTCCTGCTTCCTGTGGCGTCAGGGGCTGCTTGCGGGCTGCCGGGATCGGCCGACGAGTGGCCTGCTTGTCGACCGTGCAGGCAGATTCTTGCCGCGGTCGCGCGTGTAGCGGCGTTTCCGCCTGAATAGACGCTCCGTGTTTTCAGCGTTATTCCTACCTTTTAAAGGGTACACTCTATCTAGAAACTCTAGAGGACGAGTCAAAGCACACTGTTGCCCGTCCGAGTGCGGCCGTTTGGCGACGAGGATCGGTACGTGAACAAAGAAAGAAAGAGAAAGATCTTCTTTGAATGCTTATATGGCCCCTGCTGTACGCAGAGGCATAATATTCGGTATACGTTGTCGCGTGCGGAAGTAGGGCGACAAGCGTCGGTAGGTGAATAAGGAAAGACAAAGATCGTTTTTGAGTGCTTCTGTGGCCCCTGCTATATGCAGAGGTGATATATTTGGTATACGTTGTCGTGAAAGCGTACTCTAGCGATGAGGAGATTGAAAGTGCGGCCATGGGGAGCCTGTTTAGTGCTTCCTTATTCTCAGAAGTGCTTATATTTCACCTGGTTTTGTTAAATGTTGCGGTGACCAAGTCCAGAAAGGTTTGAAGCTTTAGTACAAACGTCGCCCGTGGCCCTTCAAACGTGTGATTAGGGTCTTTCGATTCTCTGTGTGTCATTGTTACCTCCCTGCCTGAGCTTCCGTAGCCTTTAAGGGTAGCTGAAAGAGTCTTCAATCACCTTCGTGTTTTGCGCTTTAGCACGTTTGAAATGACCGAGCGGTGGTCACCGCTATAATGGCAAGGAATGATCACCGCTTTTAGCGAATGTGTCTCTTTTATTGTTTTGTGGTGCTAGCGTAGTGTTTTTTTTTGGTTAAACGACGCTGATTACCATCATTAAGAATGCCCGAAACGTGCAGAGATGCGCGCCTAGACGATTGAGATATACGTTCGTCCCTAAGGTTTCGTTGCGACATCACTCGAGGGGTTGAAGGTGTGAACGGGGAAACACGCCGCCGTGTATGGAGATATAGGCAAAAAAGGTACGCGGGGGTGGGTAAATTATCACACCAGTGTGGCTGGCGCTGCAACGGCTAACACATGTTTAAGAATGTTTCGTATAAAGCGTGTAGAAAGAGAGTTCCAGAGGTAGGGGAGGGTGCACATCATGTTACAGGAAAAGGAGTATTGTCGGCGTCCGATATAATGTTTGCGTTCATCGTATGGACATTAATTTAGTACGAGCCGCCCAAGCGTTTACGGTGAAACGCTTGGAGTTTGTTTCTTTCCATGAGGAGGTTATGATTGTTGATGAATACGCTAGAGTTCGGTATGAAAATCTGAGAGTGGTTTAAACAATCTTATCGGTACACAACTGCGATTGGTTGTTACTGTAGACAATGAGGAGCCTTGTTTGGGTAAATTGTGGACCCTACTCGATATTGTTTTGACTTCTTTTCGGGGAGCGGAGTTTTCACGCTAGAACTGAAACGTTTGGCGTTTTAGGGGGGCGTGTAACTCTTCTACATGCGAGCTTTGGCCTATATCTTTTGACTGAAATATGCCATCTGTAGTAACTACCATACCTCGGCAAAGTTGGCGCGGCTCACTCAAACTCACTCACAATTTTTTTTTTCGAAACACCACTCACTCAAACTCAGACTCAATGCTGAGCAGCAAATCTGCGCTCACTCAACTTCAAACTCACATGGAGCGCAAAACTCAGACCTCACTGGGACTCAAACTCAAAATGTACTCAGAACTCAAAGTGTACTCAAACTCAAAATGGACTCAAACTCAAGATGGACTCAGAACTCAAAATGTACTCAAACTCAAAATGGACTCAGAACTCAAAATGGACTCAGAACTCAAAATGTACTCAGAACTCAAAATGTACTCAAAACTCAATTTGTACTCAAACTCAAAATGTACTCAAACTCAAAAGATACTCAGAACTCAAAATGGACTCAGAACTCAAAATGTACTCAACCTGAAAATGTACTCAAACTCAAAATATACTGAGAACTCAAAATGGACTCAAACTCATAATGTACTCAGAACTCAAAAAGGACTCAAACTCAAACAGTACTCAGAACTCAAAATGGACTCAAACTCAAAATGTACTCAGAACTCAAGATGGACTCAGAACTCAAAATGTACTCAAAACTCAAAATGGACTCACTCAAAATGTACTCAGAACTCAAAATGGACTCAAACTCAAAATGTACTCAGAACTCAAAATGGACCCAAACTGAAAATGTACTCAAACTCAAAATATACTGAGAACTCAAAATGGACTCAAACTCATAATGTACTCAGAACTCAAAAAGGACTCAAACTCAAACAGTACTCAGAACTCAAAATGGACTCAAACTCAAAATGTACTCAGAACTCAAGATGGACTAAAACTCAAAATGTAATCAGAACTCAAAATGAACTGAAACTCAAAATGTACTCAGAACTCAAAATGGGCTCTAACTCAAAATGAACTCAGAACTCAAAATGGACTCAAACTCAAAATGAACTCAGAACTCAAAATGGGCTGAGAACTCAAAATGAATTCAGAACTCAAATGGCCTCACAACTCTCTCATGCTAGGAATTTACTCGGGGTCAGCTGGACTCTGATTTCATTAGCAGTCAGTGCTTTCAAATTCACGCGTGGTAAAAATATTACGGGCGCAAATTCGTGAGCTCAAACTCTTGAAATCGCCACGACATGACACCGTAGCTCCTGTGAGGTCGGAAACAATTTTCGTTGCAGATTTAATACAGCTATACCTGCTGTCCATGAAGAGTAGCGCTGGTTGGATGCAATGGTACGTATATATTGGATACCAAACTCTTGATGTAGGCTCCGTATTCGTGTTCATAACGGAGGCGGTCCAGGCTTGATGGTGTGCTGGGTCCCCAGGTCGAAACAAGCAAGATTGGGTGAGGGGACGTGCGCTTACTGCTCCATTCATTTATGTCGAAGCTGTTTAGGGTTACGGTTCCGTGCATTCTTGCTCTGCATCCTGAAAAAACGCCTTCTGTCAAAGCGAACTGTCCCCGCGAATCTCTGAAGCGCGAGGCGTTCATGGATATACCTTTGCTGTTTTATTGCGTAGCATTCTCTGCCGAGTACACCGCTCCCCCTATCCCCGCCATGATCTTGTAACGCCCTGCATATACACAAAAATGCAGATATCATGGAAGTTCAACCTGTAATCATTATAAAAACGTTAATGTAGAGAATTGAAACAATAAATGTTAAAAAAATATCGAAAGTATCGAAAATGGCGAACCGTGTAACACGGGAGTCATAGATCATCTCAGATTGGGTGAAAATGCAGAGAGATGTGGTGCTAAAGAATGCGGGGTATCAAATTGAGGGTCTCGAGGAGGGAAATCACATGGGACAAACAAAAAAGTGCCTCGTTGTTTGCTGAGGCACTTGTATTAGTTTTTATTAGCGTTTGCTAGGTGGGATGAGCTCTCGTAGCTCGGAAAAACACCACGCTGTCGTAAGCAATGATTGCCACCGTACCCAGCTGTTAACTTCCAGCATGCACGCGTGTGTGAGTGTGTGTGTGTGTTTGAGGGAGTGTGTGAGTGAGAGAGTAAGAGAGTGTGTGTGAGAGAGAGAGAGTGAGCGAGAGAGAGTGTGAGAGAGAGTGAGTGAGAGAGAGTGAGGGAGAGTGAGAGAGAGTGAGAGAGAGTGAGAGAGTGAGAGTGAGAGAGTGTGATAGTGAGAGAGTGTGTGAGAGTGAGAGAGAGTGTGAGAGTGTGAGTGACAGAGTGTGAGAGTAAGAGAGTGTGAGAGTGTGAGTGTGAGAGTCCGAGATGAGAGTGAGAGAGTGTGAGTGAGAGAGAGCGAGATAGAGTGAGAGTGAGAGAGAGCGAGAGAGAGTGAGAGTGAGTGAGAGAGTGAGAGTGAGAGGGCGTGTGTGAGAGTGAGAGTGTGAGTGCGAGAGTGAGAGTGTGAGTGTGAGAGTGAGAGTGAGATTGAGACAGTGAGAGAGTGAGAGAGAGTGTGAGAATGTGAGAGTGAGAGTGTGAGAGTGAGAGTGAGTGTAAGTGTGAGAGTGTGTGAGAGCGAGAGTGTGAGTGAGAGTGTGAGTGTGAGTGAATTGAGAGTGGGGGAGAGAGAGTGACAGTGAGAATGAGAGTGTGAGTTAGAGTGTGAGTGAGAGTGAGTGTGAGTGAGAGTGAGAGTGAGAGTGAGAGTGTGAGTGAGAGTGAGAGTGAGGGTGGGAGTGAGTGAGAGTGAGTGAGAGTGAGTGAGAGTGAGAGTGAGAGTGAGAGTGTAAGTGTGAGTGTGAGTGCGAGTGTGAGTGTGAGTGTGACTGAGAGTGAGAGTGAGAGTGTGAGTGTGAGTGAGAGTGAGAGTTTGAGTGAGAGTGTGAGTGTGAGTGTGAGTGAGAGTGAGAGTGTGAGTGAGAGTGTGAGTGAGAGTGTCAGAGTGTGACTGAGAGTGAGAGTGTGAGAGTGAGAGTGAGAGTGTGAGAGTGTGACTGAGAGTGAGAGTGTGAGAGTGAGAGTGAGAGCGTGAGAGAGAGCGTGAGTGTGAGTGTGAGTGTGAGAGTGTGACTGATAGTGAGAGCGTGAGAGTGAGAGTGAGAGTGAGACTGAGAGTGAGTGTGAGAGTGTGACTGAGAGTGAGAGTGTGAGAGTGAGAATGAGAGCGTGAGAGAGAGCATGAGTGTGAGTGTGAGTGTGCGTGTGAGTGAGAATGAGAGTGTGAGTGAGAGTGAGAATGAGTGTGTGAGTGTGAGCGAGAGTGTGAGTGAGAGTGTGTGTGTGAGTGCGAGTGTGAGTGAGAGTGTGAGAGTGAGAGTGAGAGTGTGAGTGTGAGTGTGGGTGTGTGAGAGTGTCAGAGTGTGAGAGTGAGAGTGAGAGTGTGAGTGCGAGTGAGAGTGAGAGTGTTAGTGAGTGTGAGTGAGAGTGAGAGTGTGAGAATGAGTGAGAGTGTGAGTGTGGTGAGTTAGAGTGTGAGTGTGAGTGGGTGAGTACCATTGTCCCTGAAGAAGAAAGTGTATGACAGCTGCATCTTACTGATACTCACCTACGGGGCGGAAACTTGGGGACTCACTAAGAGGGTTCAACTTAAATTGAGAACGACTCAGCGGGCAAAGGAATGGAGGATGATAGGTGTAACATTAAAGGACAAGAGGAAAGCGGAGTGGGTCAGGGAACAAACCTGCGTTAAAGGGACCCAGAAAAGCTTTGTGAAGGTGGCAATCAAATGCATTAATGTGATAGAACACATAACGAGCGATGTTTGAGCCTAGTGTGAGTCCCATACGTTGTACGGATAATTTGTGAACAATTTTTGAAGATAGCCTTTCTCAGCCGATGAGCGCGACGCAGCAGCGAGCCGATCGCTGCTGACGCCAGGCCATCGTGGCTGACGCAACGGCGAGCCGCCCTATGATTCGATCGCAGGCGAGGTCGGCCGCCGACAACGTCACTGCCATTGGCTTCCGGCTGCTTTTCCTGCTTCCTGTGGCGTCAGGGGCTGCTTGCGGGCTGCCGAGATCGGCCGACGAGTCGGGGCTGCCGCTAGGCTCCAGGTCGACGTTCAGAGGCGGGGTGTCGCTCTACGGGTCGAAGCCCATATCCGCGCTGATTGCGAGGAGACGCTGTTTCAGGTCAGGATCCATCAGTTGAATGATACGGACGATTGCAGACTGTGCAAAGGCAGGTCCGCAGTGATTGACGCGTGCCTAGAGGCAGGATTATAGCTAGCGCAGAACGGAAGTCGAGCGTCGCGATGCCACATGGCTATTCCTAGTGTTTGCAGCTACTTTGAAAGAAGCAGAGAGGATGTAGGAGTCGATAGGCAAGTGGGGAGAGGTGCATTTAATTGCTTCTAGCGCAGCTGATACTGAATACAGATCAATACTTCCAACGGCATTGCATCGCTATATTGGTCCTATACGCGACAATACAGGCCTTTTGTAACGTTTACAAAATGCTTTTCTGGGTCCCTTTGAGGACATGTTTGAGAAATTTAGAAGACGAAATGAACGTGGGCTGGGCTAGTAATGCGAAGGTAAGATAACCATTGGTCATTAAGGGTAACACAGTGGATCCTAGAGAAGGCAAGCGTAGCTGGGGGCGGTCGAAGGTCAGAAGGGCAGATGAGGTCAAGAAGTTTGTGGGGATAAATTGGTCCCAGTGAGCACAGGACCGGGGTAATTGGAGATCATTGGGAGAGGCCTTTTCCCTGCAGTGGGCGTATATAGGCTGGTGATGATGATGATTAAGATGATGAATTTCTCGAACCACACCTTTAGACTCGCCTGGCTAAGTAAAGTTTTCGCGGGAACCGCTGCCAGGTTCAGATTCTAGTGGCGGCATGTTCGGCTGCAGGGATTCGTAGCACCCTGTGCTGCGTCACAGGTCTGACCGATGCCGTTGTCAGTTGCTTCGCAGCTACTGGAGACTGAGGGCCGTGGGTTGATTGGGGTATTCATGGGAGCTTGTGGTTATTCCTCCACCAGGGTGGCCAATTATGCTCTTGTGAGGTAGTGCTTTACCGGCAATGGTTGCCGCGGTGAGGCCACACCCCAAGCCTCATTCTGAAATTAATAAATACGCGGATTTTTTTCTTTAATACGGTGGGAGTTGTCCGGCACTGGGATTCGAACCATGGTCCGGCTGCATGCGAGGCGGATTCTCTACCCCTACGCCAGCGCTGCACCAGTTATGGCTATCGTTCATTATCGTTCTTTCAATAAAAGGGCCAGCAATAATGCCTGGAGCTTTTACCCCCTCATCGCGCCTAAAAAGAACTGTGGAAGCTGTGCACGACCACCTAGAGAAATAGAAGAAGGCTCTTGCTGGTTCGAGATGAGCGCAGCCATTGTCTCCGCTCCGTGAAACGTAGCGCCTGTGTTTAGTAGTCGACGGCCATTCTCTGACTACTAATGTCGCTACTGCTGAGCGGGGCTTGGCAGCAATCGCCCGCATCGAACTGCCATGCGGCCGTGCTCCTCGCATCGGCGGTGCTCGCTTCGGCACATCAGTTTTAGAATAGCGTACACGAGCGTTTCAAGGCCAAATATGGGGTTGGGCGGTCGTAAGCACAACGTGTTCGCTCAGGGCAGTAATTGAAGATTGCCGCCAACGACTAGCCGCTCACTAGCGTTTGTCCATGTGACACTGCCATGGCGAACACGTCACTTCGAGGTCGGCAGAAAAGGCTCAGCATCGCCGCAGTTGTTCAGTCACCGCTTTACAAATCCGCGCCAACGAGGATCACCAGCGCAATCTTTCACAGCACTATCACCCCCTTTCACGCGTTTTATGAGCTGATTTTCAGATATATTCCCGCTCTGGTAGGCAGTGACAAGTTCTAGCTGCTTCGGTGCATGCCGTAACTTGTATACACCGCACAGTGGCCTGCTTGTCGACCGTGCAGGCAGATTCTTGCCGCGGTCGCGCGTGTAGCGGCGTTTCAGCCTGAAAAGACGCTCCGTGTTTTCAGCGTTATTCCTACCTTTTAAAGGGTACACTCTATCTAGAAACTCTGCTAAGCTTCTTGTGGGACGGATGGCGAAGATGGACATTCGTTTTTATTAAGATACGCAGTGCCGCGGGTGCCGGAGCGCCGCTCGCCGAAACTGCGCTTCCGTTTCCCCCAGAACCGGTAGTGTGATTGGCTATGTTATTTAAAGAGGCCCATCAATTTAGCCCGGGGATGTGCTGTTCAGAGCCTCATGCATCATAGAGGACGCGTCAAAGCACACTGTTGCCCGTCCGAGTGCGGCCGTTTGGCGACGGGGATCGGTACGTGAACACAGAAAGAAAGAGAAAGATCTTCTTTGAATGCTTATGTGGCCCCTGCTGTACGCAGAGGCGTAATATTCGGTATACGTTGTCGCGTGCGGAAGTAGGGCGACAAGCATCGGTAGGTGAATAAGGAAAGACAAAGATCGTTTTTGAGTGCTTCTGTGGCCCCTGCTATATGCAGAGGTGCAATATTTGGTATACGTTGTCGTGAAAGCGTACTCTAGCGATGAGGAGATTGAAAGTGCGGCCATGGGAAGCCTATTTAGTGCTTCCTTATTCCCAGAAGTGCTTATATTTCACCTGGTTTTGTTAAATGTTGCGGTGACCAAGTCCAGAAAGGTTTGAAGCTTTAGTACAAACGTCGCCCGTGGCCCTTCAAACGTGTGATTAGGGTCTTTCGATTCTCTGTGTGTCATTGTTACCTCCCTGCCTGAGCTTCCGTAGCCTTTAAGGGTAGCTGAAAGAGTCTTCAATCACCTTCGTGTTTTGCGCTTTAGCACGTTTGAAATGACCGAGCGGTGGTCACCGCTATAATGGCAAGGAATGATCACCGCTTTTAGCGAATGTGTCTCTTTTATTGTTTTGTGGTGCTAGCGTAGTGTTTTTTTTTGGTTAAACGACGCTGATTACCATCATTAAGAATGCCCGAAACGTGCAGAGATGCGCGCCTAGACGATTGAGATATACGTTCGTCCCTAAGGTTTCGTTGCGACATCACTCGAGAGGTTGAAGGTGTGAACGGGGAAACACGCCGCCGTGTATGGAGATATAGGCAAAAAGGTACGCGGGGTGGGTAAATTTATCACACCAGTGTGGCTGGCGCTGCAACGGCTAACACATGTTTAAGAATGTTTCGTATAAAGCGTGTAGAAAGAGAGTTCCAGAGGTAGGGGAGGGTGCACATCATGTTACAGGAAAAGGAGTATTGTCGGCGTCCGATATAATGTTTGCGTTCATCGTATGGACATTAATTTAGTACGAGCCGCCCAAGCGTTTACGGTGAAACGCTTGGAGTTTGTTTCTTTCCATGAGGAGGTTATGATTGTTGATGAATACGCTAGAGTTCGGTATGAAAATCTGAGAGTGGTTTAAACAATCTTATCGGTACACAACTGCGATTGGTTGTTACTGTAGACAATGAGGAGCCTTGTTTGGGTAAATTGGTGGACCCTACTCGATATTTGTTTTGACTTCTTTTCGGGAGCGGAGTTTTCACGCTAGAACTGAAACGTTTGGCGTTTTAGGGGGGCGTGTAACTCTTCTACATGCGAGCTTTGGCCTATATCTTTTGACTGAAATATGCCATCTGTAGTAACTACGTCGTGGAAATGAATTATACATTTACCCATCCTACTTAGAGTATATTCTCGGCATATTTCGAGGAGGCTCACGTCGGGCAACAGGCCAGTCAACCTTTCCACCTTCTACCAATATTCATTTTGAATGGCCGATCATTCGTATTTGAACTAGCTCGCGTGAAATTTTACCTGGTACCGTAACGAAAACCAAAGTACATGCGCACCCTGCCCGACCTCGTTTCCATGATGTAAGTTATAAGTTGTCAATAATTCGTTCATTCTATATTACGGACCATTTATTCGCCTCTCTTGGAATAGATCTTCATCTGTTACGCACTGTCGACAAATAAGGCAGTCATTATTTCATTGCGAGCACAAGTGGCTGCACTCGACTTGTATAAAACTCGCCTGCCATCCGGTTAGTCAGCGGGCTGAACGGATGCATACAAACCGAAAGAAAGGATAAGAACAAAGAAAGTGGTTACGCACAGCTCTCGCTGTAGAAAAGCAGTGGTATGTGACAACTGCCACACCTCCGCTCATCGTCTCTCTAGAGCAGGCTGCGCGACCGAGGTTCAAAATGCCAAGGGAAGAGGGAATGAGCGATGATTCAGAGTTGCCTGCTGGCGGAGGAATCCAACCAACTGTGACCGTCCTGGAGAAAGCAGTTCTTGGTTTGTTTTCGGGTGCCCTTGGTAGTGATGGGCAGCACACTCTCTTGCTGATGCACCGTTTAGTGGGCGCCACAATGGTATCATGGCGTCATCAGACGAACGATGTTTGATATAGGATGGATGAACATCTTAAGATACCCCTTTTTTTGCTGTCCTGACTTCAACCTTCCCATTGAGCCCGTTGGCATGGAGTATGCTTTAATTGACGACCATGACTGGCCCTTCAAATCAAATGACTTGCTTCTCATGAGCAAGACGCATTCTCGGACTCCGAGGTCGGGTGGGACAATCTGTCATTATCTTTTCTGTTGCAGCGTAGCAAAATACCCGGTGCTCAATTTTTCCAGAACTCACTGGCCAAGTTTTGTACCTAATACCACGGTCCTCGGCAGTAATTAGTTGTTGCTTCCCCAAACGCGGAAGTTGAAGCTCGAACCTGCTGCGTCGTGATTGCAGCCGGAAGGAGAATTAGAGGATCCTGTAGCTTAGAGGAAGCGGGAACGTGAAGTCAGAAAGCACCTCGTGGGTCAGATGATATCATGGAGTGTTTGCAGCAACGTTACCTCCAGTATCTGACCAGCAGTACCTATCATTCTCTCCCAACACCGCCCATGTGAGACCCATGCCGATGATTCAATATCCACGTACAGCATTTCTTGCTAAAGAACGTCCCCAATGTTGAACCGTTCAGATAGTTTGGGTTGATCCCCATCACTGTGGACGCTGCGACAAATTTCTTGCTACAATCGGAGTGGATTTGAATGACGGGTCCACGGATTGGAAAGAATCGCCGGAGCTCATTTGTGAAATGGACGTCACTATCGCCTCGATTACCTCCATGTGCACTGCAAGTATGCTTAAAAACGTGTACAGTATTGCCGAGCGTTCAACGTTGGACATTCCTCCTTTTGTATCGTGAGTGAAAACCAGCCATGGTGAAAGATATTCGACGCCTCCGCTGGGGAAAGGGGGCTCCGTGGACAACCGACCGTCTGGTAAATGGGCCATCTTTCTGCTGCTGTAGCCATTCTCGCAGTTTCTTGAACACGACGCACTTTTCTATGATGAACAAGTTGCGGCCCTTGCCTTGCGGACCAGCCGCGCTTACCACACCTTCAGTGAAGTTTCGACCCTGATCCTAACCTTGCTCGTGGTAGTTCCGCAAGAAAATGTGGGGACGCGATGTCGGTTGTTTATGGATGAACCGGTGCATCTCATCTCGTAGATCCCCTCTGCTCGCACAAGGCCATTGCTGTCAATGAATGGGTCGCGCCTTCGAAGAAAGACTTTTTATGGGAAGAGTTCTTTTGTCGGCGTCAAGGCTTACTCCTGCAGTGAAGGAGTCCTGTTAAACAGCATGAATTATTGCAGCTCCTGCTGAATAGAGAGATTAGGCTGTATTCTCTTCCCTAGCCTGACCTTTACTACGCTGCATGGATCTAAGAAGAAATGCCACTGCCTGAACGAGCGTTCCATCTCGAGAATATTGCCGCGAACCATGTATGGGTTTGTTTATTTATTGTTTGTTTTTACTGCCGGGCTACGCCCGGCTGTGTTATCTGCGTTCCAAACGAAGCACGTATTACATTCTTTACTTTTATGCCACACGGGCTATCACATTCAGATAAGCAGACTGTTTCGCCCTAACGTCACTAGCCCAGAATAATCTTCTGTGATCTACAATGTTCTGGATGTAAATCGACGGTTCCAGAAGGCCTTGCACCGAAAGATAAAAGCCTGCAGAGCAGACGCCGCGGCATTCGATTCGACGACACTCGCCTGTGCAAGTCACTTTGTTGACCGCTGCTTCGTTGCCTCTGTATTCTTTTGAGTTGTTAGGGAAGCACACGTTCGCTCCAATAAACTTGTTTCCTTGAAGACAACTGCGTCGTCTTTGACTTCGTGACATCTGGTAGAGGTGCTGGATACTAAGCCTTTATAAATGCTCTCTACGACATCTAGAAGCCGCCAAGCCAGTCCAACCAGAGAAAGCCACCGACTGCAAGGATTGCTACCCTGGTTCGGTCTTCTACCAGAAGGGCCCAAGAGAACGAACGCTGCAACCAACACCATGGTGGAAGAAACAACGAAGCCAATCGTCCTGCAGCAGCCCCGAGAACCGCCATCGTTCTGGGAACCTCCCGCTGAAGACCCCGAAGAATGGTTGGAGAAGCTGCAGCGCCTCCGCATCTTCAACAGGTGGGACGAGGAAGAAACTTTCCGGCATGTCTTCTTTTACTTAGAAGATGCTGGTCAAACTTGGTTTGAAAACCATGACAGCTCTTTGACCGACTGGACTCAATTCAAAAGGGAGTTCATTAAGACCTTAACTACCATGGTGAGAAAGAGCGATCTGCGCTTTTGCGTGAAACTCGAACGCAGCACCCCAACGGAGGGGTCGTGATCTTCGTTCAGGAGATGAAGCGACTTTTTCGCCGTGCGGGCCCCGAAATGACCGAGAAAAGAAGCTCAGGTTTTTAATGAGAGGAATGAAGCAAGAGCTTTTGGCTTGTGTAGTCCGTAACCAGCCAAAGACGGTGGCGGAATTCGCGTCTGAGGCGGCCGCGATGGAGAAGACGCTAGAAATTCGAACGAGGCAGTACGACCACCCTGTCAACGCACTCTTGTCGGAGACCATCGGTGCCGCAACTGTAAGCTCCGATACATTGCGCGAGACTATCCGAGCAGTGGTCAAGGAGGAGCTTCAGAAGCTTTTTCCAACGACGCCGCAACCTCAAGTGGCTTCCCTGACTGACGTCATTCAAGAAGAGGTTCAACAGGCGCTGGGGACTTCTTCGCCTTCAGAAACACCCCGTCAGCCCCAAGCGATGACCTACTCCGCAGTTCTTCGTCAACCCCGCCCTGCTCCAAGCCGTCGTCAAGAGGCCGAGCCATACCGCCGTCCAATGCCGCCCGCCCGATGCCCTGTAGACCAATACCAGGCGCCAAAATAAGACCGACGTGTGGCGAATGCCCGATAAATTCCCGCTGTGCTACCACTGTGGAGAGGCCGACCACATCTGCCGTCACTGTCCCTACAAGAGGCTGGGTTGGCGAGGGTTCTTCGTCGTACGCCCCACGCCCCCGATACGGACAGCGCACTGCTGAGATCGAAGAATACCTCTCCAACACCAACCGAGAACCAGCCCGCTTCAACCGTTCACCGTCGCCCTACTCGTATCAGTAACCGAACCGCTGCAGCACTGCTGACTTCTCACGTGGAAGGTCCCCCAGCCCACGCGGGGGAAACTAAAAGCAGCAACTTCGGGAGGTAAAGTTGCCCAACGGCGGAAAAATGAAAAACCTCCAACGAAGCAGCGACTCGCTGAAGATCGTGATTCACAACATGCCCGGACCCCGACGACCCAATCTAACCCTGACATGACTCCCGACCACGACGACAGAAAAACGGTGCGACGTGTACCCGACGTGACCGAACCTGCCTATGAGAATACAACGAAGACCACGACGCACAGTGCCGACCGTCAACACGCAGAAGCCGAGATACGATGCCACGACGCACCCAGAACTCGAAGAAGGCAGCGTCCGCCGTTCAGCTGTCCATTGACGGCTTTGAAGTAGTCGCCCTAATAGACACGGGAGCCAACTGCTCAGTCATGAGGGGACCTTTTGCGTCTAAGCTGAAGAAAGTTATGACCAGATGGGACGGTGCACACATTCGCACAGCAGGGGGCCACCTCGTGACGCCAAGTGGAACGTGCACATTGCGCGTCACCATAGACTTCACATAGTACCCTGCGGCGTTCTCATTTCGCCTAACTGCTCCCGCGACGTAATTCTTGGAATGGACTTTCTGATGGACAACGGTGCAATAATTGATCTATACACCATGACGCCGGAACCGAACCCCGAACACTGTGCTGCTTTAAGGATCGCCGATTATCACCGTCTATTGTGAAGATGCTGTTCCTGACGTCCAAGCTATCGTAGAGAGTGACCAAAGGTTGCTCCTCGACCGCGGTGTCAAGGAGGCATTGCGCGCTTTACGCAACGCCAATCCCAAGTTTTGGTCACTAATTTCAGCGAGGAATACCAGCATTTAAACAGGGGCGCTGCAATTGCGTTCCTCGCAGAAACGCAAGAAGCAAGTGACGTGATCGCGGTTGCGGACTTTGAACGCGCACCTGAAGACACCTTCAAGCTTCTGAATCTCTTCGACGTGAATCCGGCGTTACCGCCAGAAGAACAGAAGAAATTATTGGATTTTCTGCATCGATAGAAAGAGTGTTTGTCGTCGAACTCAAAAATACGTCAGACACCTCTGCGAAGCACCGAATAATAACCGAAGATTGAGCCCTACCTACTCGACAGTCACCGTAGCGCGTCTCTTCACACGAACAGGAAGCCATCCGGACTCAAGTCGACATGCTCAGCGACGACATTATACAGCCATCGAAAAGCCCCTGGGCTGCGACGGTGGTACTCGTGAAGAAAAAAGACGGCACATTAAGGTTTTCCGTTGACTACCGGCGACTAACAAAATCACCAAAAAGGACGTGTACCCCCTCCCCCGAATCGACGAAGCCCTCGACATCCTCTGCCACGCCAAGTACTTCTCATCGATGGATCTGTAGACCGGCTCCTGGCAAATTGAAGTGGACGAGAGAGACCGAGGGAAGACTGCATTCATAACCCCGGACGGCCTATACGAGTTCAAGGTGATGCCGTTCGGGTCGTGCACGGCGCCAGCAACGTTTGAACGAGTCATGGACACGGTGCTAGCTGGCCTGAAGTGGCAAACCTGCCTCGTATACGTCGATGATGTTGTGGTATTCTCCCGGACTTTCGACGAACACCTTGCAAGTTTCAGTCTGTACTCGAGGCCATCCGGACGTCGGGGTTAACGGTGAAGCCTGAAAAGTGCCGCTTCGCGTACGAGGAACTCAAGTTTTTGGGCCATGTCGTCAACGCCGTGGGAGTCCGGCCTGATCCGGCGAAAACTTCCGCCATAGCGAACTTCCCAAGACCGAAAGATAAGAAGGGCTTGCGGAGATTTCTTGAACTATGCGCATACTACAGGCGCTTCGTCGCAAACTTCGCCCGCATTGCAGAGCCACTCACCCGCTTAACGAAAGATAGCACCCCTCTCAGCTGGGAAAATGCCCAAGAAACAGGCTTCTGCGAGCTGCAACAATGCCTGCAAAGCTCGCCTGTGCTCGCGCATTTCGATGAAAATACCGAAACGGAAATGCACACGGACTCCAGTGATATAGCCTTGGGTGCCGTCCTCGTACAAAAGCAAAGCGGGTGCGAGAAAGTAATCGCCTATGCCAGCCGTGGTCTGTCCAAGGAAGAAAGAATCTACTCAGCCTTTGAGAAAGAGTGCCTCGCGATTATATGGGCTATTTTAAAATTTCGCCCATGCGTGTATGGAAGACCATTCAAGGTTGTGACAGACCACCATGCGCTGTGTTGGCTCGCCAATTTGAAGGACCCCTCTGGCCGTCTTCGTAGGTGTAGCTTGCGCCTGCAAGAATTCGACGTTACAGTAGTCTATAAATCCGGGAGGAAACACTCCGACGCCGACTGCCTGTCCCGTGCCCCCGTCGACCCACCACCACAAGACTCCAATGACGACAGCGCGTTTTCCGGAGTCGTGACTGAGAGCGACCTGGCCGCTCAGCAGCGTGCCGATCCCGATCTACGCGTCATTATCGACTACCTCCAAGGATGCAACGTCGTCGTACCCAGGGCCTTCAAACGCAACCTACCTGCATTCAGCATGAAAAACTCCGTCCTCGTGAAGAATTTCAGCCCCTGAACGAGAGCGAATTATCTTCATGTCATGCCGGCAGATCTTCGTGACGAAATTTTGGAAGCGTGCCACGACGACCCGTCTTCCCGACATGTCGGCACAGCTCGCAAGTACTTCTGGCCCCGCCTTGCATCCGACGTCACCCACTACATCCAGAGCTGCCGTGATTGGAAGCGACGAAAACCGCCACCGACGAGACCCGCCAGACTTCTGTAGCCGATCGGCGTCCCATCTAGGCCCTTCCAACAGATTGAAATGGACCTTCTGGGCTAGTTCTCTACATCCCGATCCGGGAACAAGTGGATTGTTGTAGCGACAGACTACATAACGCGCACCGCAAAGACCACCGCTCTTCCGAGGGAGACTGCACAAGACGTCGCAAAGTTCTTCATAAGCCAAGTTGTGCTGCGATAATGAGCCCCGGAAGTCCTAATCACGGGCCGCGGAGCGGCCTTTACTGCGGTGCTGATCCAAGGGATATTACGCTACAGCAACACGGACCACAGAAGAACAACGACGTACCACCCCCAAACGAAGGGACTAACGGAACGCCTGAACAAAACAATCGCGAACATGCTGTCAATGTACTTCGACGTTGAACATAAGACTTGGGACGAAGTGCTACCGTACGTCACCTTTGCGTACAACACGGCTATCCAGGAAACTACGTAGATGACGCCGTTCGAGCTTGTCTACGGAAGACGGCCAACTACGATGCTCGACGCCATGCTCCCGCACGTAGAACGACGACATCAACGCCGACGTCCAAGGATACCTTCAGCGTGCGGAGAAGGCCCGCCGGCTGGCTCGAGTTCAGTACAACGGACCAGCAGCTAGTGGATGCCGGGCGCTACAACCTCCGACGCCGAGACGCCCAGTACCACCCTGGGGATCGTGTGTGCGCTTGGACTCCCTTCCGTCGACGCGGACCAAGTGAGAAGCCACTGCGACGGTAAGTCGGACCCTACCAGAATCTAAGACGTGTCGGCCAACTTACGAGGTGATCCCCGATGGTGATTCCTGGAACATCACGACGACGTACGCGGCCCGAAGTCGTCCACGTGGTCCGCTTGAAACCTTACTATGCAAGATGACGGACTTTTTCTGTTGTTCGTTCGGACTGTGTTTTATTTTAGCATCGAGTCGATGCACTTTTAGAGGGGGAGTTGACGTGAACCATGTGTGGGTTTGTTTATTTATTGACGCTCGGCTGTGTTATCTGCGTTCCAAAGGAAGGGCGTCTTACATTCTTTAATTTTATGCCGCACGGGCTACCACATTCAGATAAGCACACTGTTTCGCCCTAACGTCACTAGCCCAGAATCTTCTGTGATCTACAATGTTCTGGATGTAAATCGGCGGTTCCAGAAGCACTTGCGCCGAAAGATAAAAGCCTGCAGAGCAGACGCCACGGCATTCGATTCGACGACACTCGCCTGTGCAAGTGACGTTTTTGACCGCTGCTTCGCTGCCTCTGTATCTCTGAGTTCATAGGGGAGCACAAGTTCGCTCCAATGAACTTGTTTTCCTTGAAGACAACTGCGTCGTCTTTGGCTTCGTGACAATATGAGGAAGCATTCCGTCGAGGGCGGCCAGCGTGTAGATTATAGGGCCTACTTCTTTGTTTTCACTTGGAAATAGAAGGCCGAAAAACTGTGAAGATAGGTCTGGCTCATCGCTTTGCTTGAGGAAGTGGGGGCCACTCAGACAGGTTATTTGCTTGGGCTTTTTCAGTGACACCATTATGTGCCACGGCCCGCAAGGATACTCGCTGGGCGTGAATGTAGTTGCCCTATTCTGGCCGAATTGTTCTGCTTATACGTAACACTATATTAGCCACATAACCATAAAATCTTCTGGTCTCATTGCAGATGTAGCCTAAACGACCTTGCGGCTGATTTAGGATATTACTGCTCCCGGCTGAAACCTCCAGCTCTTGTAGCACGAGCTCTGCTAGCTCGAGTGTGAGGACAGCTTCAGACAACTCTAGCCTGGGAACAGTAGGTTAGTGTAGGAGTACCAGGTTGGTTTTCCCTTTTATGAAACCCAAACTCTGTGTTTACGCTCTTTTGACGATCGTGAGATACGCCACAGCTGCGACGGCTTCTGCTGATGCTTCACAAAAGATGGGACATTCCCTTCACTAAGCTTCAAGCATTGCTGATGTGGAGTAAGTGTGCGAATGTGGAAATTCTCCAATGTGCCAAACGTTTCCACTATTTCCATTCTAAAATTCTGTGGGCAGGGGTAGCGGCGCCCTTGTCGCATCCTCCTGCAGTGATCTCGCGCAAGAAGTACTTTATTTGGGCCCTCACTGAAGCCAAAAAACCCAACGGGTTATATAGGTCTAGGAAGCCTCTCGAGCCATCCGTCGAAGTAGCCACAGCGGACAATGGGCTATTTCCACGCCGTATTCAGCAATATCTTAACATATCGTTCTAGAACCAAGAGATCCGGAGAAAATCGCGATGATCTTCAAGAACAACGAAATGATGAACCATTTGATGAATGCCCGCCTTCACTTCCACTGGCTCCTTCCTGAGGCGTATGATCACTTAAATGGGAACGGTTGTAAAATCCGGACCTGTGAGAAGGGCCCTATTGAATGACACTCCTTTTTATTGAATACGCCCTTGAACGTCCCTCCTTATGTGGCTGATACAACTCTAAAAATGGCACCCACCAGCACTCTTTGCCATCAGCGAGTGGTGGAACCTATTCTTAATCCTCATTCACGAATAGTTTCTTCATGAAGGCCCCGAAGTGCCAGTTCATTCCGGGATTCCTGGGCAAAGTGCAACGTAGTCCGACAGGGTGGAACAAATATTGGTGCCTGTAGTTCGGCAGCCCGGGTCTCAGTGTGCAAAACAAAAGAAGACCACCCAGCTATTCGACTGATCTTGAATGAACGCCTTTTTCATTATGTCCATCACTACCCTAAAGTCTACGAAAATGCCAGCTCGTTGTCCTCACTAGTTTTGTTTAGCTTACACGGGAAGTTCTTCGGTTCCGTTTTCGCCATGTTATCCAGGGTGAGATTATGCTTCCTCAATGACACACGGCATAGCTGTCTTTCAACATGAAATGGTTGGCACAAGGTTCCAGAAGAGATGGACGTCCGTTACTTGAGATATGAGGGCTGACATTCCAAAGTATCACCCAGCCCAATTCGTGCTTCACGGCACAAGGCGCATAATGCGGACGGCTGCATGTCTAATCATTTTTAAGGTGCCTAAAAATGTCCCGGCCAAGAGGAAGCAATATGTCAGCCTTTGGCTTAGACGGGAGATGAAACAGGCTATCGGCTTGAAATGTGAGACGCACTGGTCGGCTTCATGTGTTGGTATTTCACTCCCGCAGTTTGGAATGCCAGTGCACTCAAGAGCGGTGACCGCTTCTATTTGAAGTCACCACTCGCACTCTGAAGGGACAAAGGCGTTATCCGACCTTGCAGGGAACTCGGTAATTCAAGAGAACGTCATCAACGTGCAGTTTTTAAATGCAGAGCATTTCTTTAACTCACGATGTCACCCGTTCTTGGCGTCCGTAGTTGTCCGCATCGCTCGCAGGTGCGCCCTCTCGGCGCGATCGTGGCGTGATAAAGGCGGGTCTCGGCGAGGCTGGAACGCACTCATGGCCGTGCTCTCTCGTCAGCCCCGCTCCTCCTCGCCTACTCTCCGCTCGCATCGCGCGCTCTCTCCGCGGTCGGTTCGCGCCCAACAGGTGGGGGCGCGCGCGTCGCGGGATCAACAACACTGTGGCGTGATCGTGACGTCAGCATCGCGCGCGCGTGGCGCGATCGTGTGGTGATAAAGGCGGGTGTCGGCGAAGCTGGAACGCACTCATCGGCGCGCTCTCTCGTCAGCAGTTGCCACAAGTGCAACAACATTAACGTAACGCAAACTACTTAACGTCGTGCGCCCCCGGAGATGCTCTGCATTTGATCGTGCCCCTCGCGAGGTCCATGTTTCTGCATCGCTTCCCCGTGGACATCTTTCCTCCTCCTCCCCTCTACCGTGGGTTCAAATTTCTCTTGCTCACCGCCACCACACGAGACACATAAACAAATGAAACCGAAATTGAAAGAGGAGTTGCCAATGAACACACCAGATGGCGATAGTTGTCTGTGGAGCGCGGGTTTCATATTTTTTACGTCCATAGCTAACGATATGGCTGCTAGATTAGTAGTCTTAACCATAGAGATAATATACTGACTCTAGAGGGAAAGCGCGCCGCTGAGCCAATGCATTGGAACCGTACGAAATACAGTGGCAGACATGATACAACGATTTGAACGTTGCCAGCTGAGCTTTTGCTTACTAAAAACGGCGAAAGCGATGGGTTGTAATCTGGCAACGTGCTACTGTGGCGTTTCCGCGTCCGGCTAGCGAAGCATGCCGGGATTAATTGTAACATGGCGGCCCGCTGGTCCAGGCGGATTTTGTGTAGGCGGCGTCGATAGCATTGCGTTGTTTATCTCCTGTGGGTAGGTAACCGACGTGTTTTTGGTTTAGCGTGTGACTTATATGTACTGAGACTATCTGAGCAAGATGTGGCAGCGGTCACACAACACTTGCGCGCAAGCTCGAATGCGACTGATCGCATGCGCGAGGACGCCAAGGAATCACGTGATCCGTACTGGGGCGCACAGAAAAGTGAATCTCCACTCATGATCTCCGTGCATTTTTGCGCTGTGCCGCTTTATTTGCCATTCCATGACATTTTGCGAGTCGCTCAATGCTTTTCAAACGAAGTGAAGTGAACTGTGGCTTTAGCTGAATGTGAAACCTTTATTGACACACGCACAACAAAAAAAAAACGTTATCGCGTGGGCCAACGCTGATACTGCCGGTGAGTCGCGGCCCTTTGAAGCACAGGAGCGAAAGAGCGCGGTCGACCGCAGGCCAACGGAGTGGCAGAATGCATGCCAAGGGAGTATGCGAAATACAGTCAGCGCCGTGTCCCGTTTTTCTTTGTCTTTATTCGTCAAGTTCTAGCTGCTTTCCACCACTTCAAAGGGAAAGATTGCGGGACTGAATGGGCAGTATTGAATTGGCAGTAATTTGCCGCACAGAGCGCGCGAGGAGAGAACATTGACTTATTGTGACTGATTAAAAAAGAAACCGCGTTTCGTTACCTATTTTTTCGTTCTACCTTCACGAACGTTTGCGCGAAAGTTCGAAGCACGGAGACATAAGTTCCATGAATAAAACGACTGAAACGGAACGATTATAAAAGCTCCTTTTATTTCTCTTCCAACGGGAACGATCGCTGGCTGCCACTCCATAGCCTGTAGTGAAACTGCGGTAGTGAAGGTCAGATGGGAATCGCTGTTCCGGCGACAGCTTAACGTGAAGACACGAATGACAGCCTCGCAAGCGCCTGTGGAGGCACTTGCTCATCGCGTGCATCCGAGTTCTACCAGTTGTTTACGTTTTCCACGCACACAGATCTGAGCTGGAGACTGCACACACACACTGCGCTAGTCAGGCGCAAGGGCCTCGCCACTTCCTAGCACACTTATTTTAAAGGAAATCGAAACCAAAACTTAACTACACACTTACTCTTTGTTCGCTAATTAGAGCTTATAATTACACTAAAAAGTTTTACAGAGCTAGTTTTAATTACTGAGGCAATTATTTGTAACTCTTTTGCTTCAGTTCTTTGTTTTAGTTAAATAATTACAGTACATCTTTTTAGAGGGCTGAATACAATTGCTCTGGAAACCATGGGAATTGTATCATGTCAGCGCCCACGATTCGTACGGTCTCGGAGCTCGCTTTACCCCCCTTGTCTTAACATAGCCCAAGTCACGCTTGGGTGCTGTACTCGGGTAGAACTGAAGAACGACAACAGAAGTTGCCCCGCTTTATCACAACAGCCGTCTATTTGCGTATTCCGTCAAGAAGAAGAAGATCCAGCATCTCCGATATCAGCAGTGACTGGTTGCTCTCGTCTTCTAAAATTGCGTATGCTTTAACGGCCTTGTGCATTTTAGATTCGTGGTTTACGTTCACCCAGCTAATCTCCGCACAGGACTTGTTTTGATTATCGTCGTTACATACGCCAGCGCACGTAGCACTTGCCTTGCTGATTCTTGAGTGTTGTCGTCTCCTTCTACAGGTTTAGGAGGGCAGTGTGTGCGGGTAACCATCAGGTGAAGCACTGAAACTGTCACACTACAACTATTAAACTAGTTTCCCTGAGGAAGGAGACGACGATGTGGAGAGCGATAACGATGCAATCGCTGTCCCGGTAATTTTGCGACGATCAGAAACAGGAGACTTATGGCGTCGAACTGGTGTCACAAAACGGCTTCGCGGGGGACGAGGAGACAACCGGTAGAAGGCCGGGTGGTGCCAAAATCCTAAGGATTCTTGCGTGAGAAGATCCGCCGTCCTTCGTAGGTTGGTTGGTGGCAGAGGAAATATCCGGAGATATGCACGACAGCGCCGCACAGGTGGGGCACGGAGCATAGTAACCTAGGCTTAGTCCGACGTCATTGCACAAAAGGCAGGAGAACTTCCATAGTACTCGTACACTTAGTGGTTGTGGGTGCCACGGCGATGAAGTTGTCCCCATTGCTGTGCCTAAGCGCAGTACCCAGGTCTCAATTGGCCACTGATCATTTGTTCAGCGCAAATTAATGCTTTGAGGTGGGAAAGCAGCGGCCGAAACCTTCCTGCACTGACCAGCCATCGCGGAATCGAGCGACACAACGGTATTGGCCGCGAGGCCCACCACTGGAGAGGCCGGCGCTGCGATCGTTTTGACGTCACTTGTAGTATCACCGTTCCTATCTTGCTGTGTAGTTGGCTTGCAGTGTTCTGTGCTTGCAGCGCGTGACACTTCGCTTAGGAAGCGCGTTCTAAAAGTATTTTCGTGTTAATTTCCTTCGTTTGAGTTAATTCTCAGTGCGTCAAGCGCAGTTCGACCTCATGGGGACTTTATAACCGTATCAACTGTGGTAGATTATCCGCAACCACCATGAGCGTGGTGGTGTACTACGTATGCGACCGAAGCGTAAGCAGCGGCTTGTTTCCCCGATCAACAATGTGGACTACGGCGATCGCCGAGTGAAGTTTCTAGATTTCTCTTGTTTGCAAGAAATGTATAAAGCAGGAAATCATGAAGCGTTAACTGCTCGCAGAAGCACACGCTCCCGCCGTGCCTGCCCGCACGGCCAGACGGTGCGGCTCGAACCGATGCCGCTCGCGGCAGCAACAACAACAAAGAAGTTACAGATTGGTGAAAGTGGATGTTAGTGTGATGAAAAATTTCTGATAGGTAGTGTCATCAGCTGTGGTTTTCAAAGCGATGCTCAAATATCTGCCGCGATTTACGCCGACCGGCCGCGGGAGGTCGGTCCCGGCAGCGCCGGCCCGTTCACCGCCGGTGAGGCGAGCGGCCGAAGGATGGCTATGCTTGCGCGCAATAATCGGCCGAGGCCGTGCAGGTATCTTGATCGTCGATCGCTTCAACGGAAATAACAGCGCTTACAGAGTTTCCAGCGCGGTGAAACGTTCTGTTAGGGGCTGTCAATCGCAACTCTATGGCGATGAAATATATTCTGCGACGCCAGCCTAAAGTTTCTCAACATCCGATACGTGCATCCGAAGCCGGCTGCGAGCTGTGGAGAAGGGCCTTCCCGTCGCGCACGCGCGTGTTGCGTTTGGGTTCCTCTAACTTCTTGGGGGCCCCCAACGCTCGGTTCTCCATTCTAAATCTCCCAATTACCCCAAATCATTACGGCGTGTTTCGCCTCGTACGTAGGCTCGCCTTGTGTGCGCAGTCGTGAGTTTCGAAATTGATGCTTGAGAAAGGCCGGCTCACTTTAAACATACAAAACACGCTGCAATTATAAATTACCACTGCCGAACACCTAACGAAAACTAAATATAGCCTTGTTCAGACCCGTGCGAAGGCGTTAAAAACTCGAGTTCATACCGTTCATACATTGCGGACAAGTCGCGAAAGTAAACATCAGCCGTGCAGAGTACACGCTACGGCAGTAATCGTTAATCAAATCCGGGCATGACTATAAAAACATCGTAGGGGAAATAGGCACTGATTAAGGCAAACTACAGATCATAACAATACTTTAAGCATGTGCGGCGAAGCAATCCGATCACCGTTCTCGCGTAGCCATTCATTTAACAGGCAATACGAGCAGTTCGCGTGGCGAGATCATAATTGAGCGACGCGTTTCCGTCGTTTGTTACAAGGTGTTCCTTGCACACACATGTACCGACACAAGTATTTCATAATGAATTTACAGCGTACTTTTCTCGGCATCAGTTGCATCGTCCTTGGCGTTAGCTGGCTGCGTAGCTGTGGGTCGCGATGGTTCCTAAACGCGGCGGTGTCGCCGGGAACAAGCGAGTTGCTGATTGCTTGCTCGAATTATTTGGTTTACAGACAACTTTTTTGGTAATTTGCATCAAATCCACAAGGAGGGGGCGAGACGGTGGCCACAACAAAAAAACACGCTTCCCGCATACGCACGGGAAATGTGTTGTAGCAGACGACAACACGATTCGGCGTCCTACAAGTGACGTCACTCATAGGTGGCGCCACGGTATGTCCTCGAGGCCAATAGTTCCGAATGTTGCAGGAGGGCTGCGGTGGCCTGCTGTGGTGATTTCGGCTAAAGATACCACGTCGACAGTGGTAACATGGCGTATGCCCAAACACTGTCTTGGTGTGCTGTATCTTGACAGGTTCAAATGTCCGGCCATGCCTGATGGCATCCCCCGGTGTGTTGTGAATCCTTGCCTACGAGAAAATGGTAAGCGTCCTCGGCAACGTCTTAGAAGAGGGGACGAGGTGTGTCATCTTAGACATCATGACATCAACGATTCCGCCAAGCTGTGGAACCTCGTCTACGAACGATGTGCATGTCTGCGTTTGGACTTGAGCTGCATAAAGACGGGTCTGCTCAGCTAAAGTTTTCTTTTATTCGACTCTCCGAAGCTGATTTGTATCTGTCATGAATTGGTACTAATGTGTCAAGGTCTCTTCGCGATTCACAAGTTACCGTAGCTTCGAGTCCGTCAGAAAAAGTGCAACGTTGGCAGGCAGCACCATCGCATACCACCGGCTGCACCCGTCGGTGGAGCACCAACCAGTCGCCAACAACCTCCACTGCCTTTGCAGAAAAGCTTGATAGCTCTCTGTGAGGGAGAGGTCGGGGGGGGGGGGGGGGGCGGTGCTGTTCGATGAAATCCAAACTTGAACTCACGGTCTCCGGAGCCGCAGGGGGAGGGCTATGCTTTTGGTTCAGCAATCCGTCGACTCCGGTGAAAATGTTCCGTGGTTAATTACGCAGCAACCTCAACAGCAATCATCACGAAGAAATCAGGGCTGTTGAGTGATAGTCAGGTTTACTAAAAGTGAGTTGATATAATCAAGCTAGCTGGTTTGTTGGTTGGCTGGTATCTTCGAACAATGGCCATACCCACGCGAGGGATTTGCCTAAAAGCTGTCTTTAAAGATTAGGCTGTGGCGCGTTTATGCTGGAGCAAAATAGATAAAAGTTCAAAAGAATTTTCTATATGTACTAGAAGAGGTCAAGAAAGAAATGAATGAAGAAAATGTCAAATTTGAAAATTTAACCAGCCGAAAGGCTGGGGAGAGAGGTTGTGGACGCTGGTATTCCATAGCCTGGTCTTAATACTGACTTCACGCTTTCAGGTCTGCTTTCTTCAACCGGTACCTATACATTTACATACAATCAGTTTGGCGTTGCTTGGAACGTCGTAAGCTGAACGGTAAGTTGCCATTAAAGATGAACCATAACCTAAAAGAGCGATTGTCGAAGACTCTTTCTTGGTCATAACAATGGATATAAGAAAAAAATGCACTGATAATACTAGCCTCCGTTATGCGAAATTTCGGCTCAGCGCGAACTCACGCTCACGGTCTTCTCGGTCACGGCGCATATGTGCTGCGTATTAGGAAGCGATAGCGTGGTTTAGCCAACGTTCGTGGGCGTGCGCTCCTGTGCTGTTCTCACAGCGCGTCATCGCCGCCGGTGAGCGCGTTTGATGCAAATTGTGTTGAAAGCTCCCGCGCAAACGTCACGTGGTACTAATTGAGCCTCGCACGGAGGATTAGCGCATCGAGGGGAAGGTAGTGAGAGAGATGACGCCCCGGCAGCGGGTGCCGTCCTCCCCCTCCACCTTCGCGCACTCTCAGACGAGCGTCTCTAGCGGGCTCAGCTAACTGCTTTCCCCTTCACTTTCTCCCCACACTTTCTTCGCCCCGTTTTTTTTGTCTTTGCACACTCGATTACGACACCCTCGCAATCACCGGCGCGAAACCACAGTAGGGGACACAAATGTGCTCGCGCACTAATAGCTGTCCAGCTGGGCAGTCAACCTAATAATGGAAAAAAAGATGAGTTGATCATCTGTGGGGCAAACTCATATGACCGAAGCACCCAGGGAAAAAACCAAATGTTGATAACGACAGGTTTAACCGATTAACAGTACATTCAGATGTATGCGTAGCTATCAGAAAACGTTGAAGCAATGTAAAAAGGATTGTTTTATGGTTTCAGGAGCTCTCAGAAAGGACATCGTGAGAGGTAGCCTAACCTGATTTATGCTGATAAAAATGTAATGATGGAATTAACGCCAAAATTTTGTGTTTGTCCCCTTAAATATACGAAATCACAGAATGTTGGGAATTATAAATACCCTGCGGATGCGAAGCGCCAGCCAGATTGTATTTTTTTCTTCGCCTGTGCTACCGTACCACCAGGGGATATCTCCTCACTTGCGCCAAGGATCCCGACAGCTAATATAAGATAGCCGTGTGGTTCGTCACAGAGCCTCAGGATTTGTTTCAAACAATGTCCAGTGTTATATTTTTACGGAACGATGTTTAGAAGTATCGAGCATTCTGCCACGTTAAGTATAAAAAAATCCCCCTTCTCCACGAAGTAAATGATGACGAGAGGGGCGAAGCTAAAATGCTAATCGGTAAAACCGTGAAAACATTCGCGCACATATCATATAAAGAGTCGACATGTCAAGCTTTCCGTCGATCCGTTGGCAAGCCCGTCGACGACGTCGTTGTTTGCGGTGATTATGTAGGGCTTGCTTGGGACGATGAGAATCTCCATGGGTAAGTTGGCGAATTCGGTGTGTGGACATTTTAGCCGCCTTGGCCGTCGCCCGTCCGGTACGTGTCCTCAGCTCACAGGCGACGAACGACAACCTCTTCTTCCTCTCCTCCTTGTTGGGTAGCAACGCACGCGTTGACGTTTTGACCTCTTCCGCCAATCTTTGGTTGGCCAATCCCTAGGGGGATCCTGCCACAATCATCATCATTCCGCCGGGTATGGCAGCAACGAGGGATGGGAGAGGGCCCGAGCAAGAGTCTTGAGCTCGCTGCCGGCGAACAACAACCTCTTCTTCTTCCTCTCCTCCTTATTGGGTAACACGAACGCGTTGAACGTTATGACCTCTTCGGCCAATCTTTGGTTGGCCAATCCCTAGGGGGATCCTGCCACATCATCATCAATGTGCCGTGTACAACGTGCCGTGTACGGCCGGAACAAGGCCCGAGCAAGAGGAGCTTCGCCCCTAAAATGACTCTAAATAAGGGTCTCTTGTCAATATTGTTTTAACTAGTCTGCAGGATGCAACCACGTACAGGTGGACAGACAGACAAACAGACAAACCAAAGTTGTCCCGTTTGAGGAGCCCAAGGAAAAAACTGTTGTATTTAAAAGACGCAACGAGCTACTTTAAGCTCAATATAAAAAAGAATTGCGATGTTTTCCCCCGTACCAGCTCTTAGAACTCGTTGAAATTTGTACCTACCCAAAAGAGGTTGTTCGCACAGAAATGATGATAATTGTTACCATTTTCCTTATTTCTCCTTAACGGATTACCGCAGTGACGTGTAAGGGTTTGGCAAGAACAGAGCAGTTTATGTGTCAGCCCTGTCGACTTTATCAACGAGAACATACGGGTCACCGCAATTGCACAGTAAAGTTTATCAGCGGCAGGTTTTGTCCGCTGTGGCTGCAGTCGAATTTCAGTCCCGGTTGAAGACATAGGACAGTGCAAAATCATGGCTGTCGGCATTGTATAATCGTTGTAGCTGTCATCTAGGAGAATTGTTGAAGATTGGTTACATTTCTGAAGCTATTATTCTGATGCGAGACTGCTACGAATCAACTGAACATCTATGCTGTATGATCGTTTTTCTGAATTGATGAGCTCGCTTTATTAACCTGGAAATAGCGGCAAAAATACTCAGATGGCAGCTCATGTCGCCGATGTTATGCATTCTATCCTACCTTCATGAAATGGGTACTTGACGAGTGAGAGCACCGCTGACATAGGGTCTGGTGTTCTGAAGCACGCATACTGCTGTGTGTGGCATGTACGGCGCGCAGTCCCGACATTAATTGTGCCTACACGAAACACAAATTAGCATGAGAGGGAGTTCTTTGGCAGAAATATGTCTTTTAAACTCCTTATGGCAGGCGGCCTGCTGCCACGTGTGGTAGTATGATGGTGGAAAAACTGCCAGTTTACACCGGGTTCTAGGAGCCATCGTAAATGGCGCCTTTACCACGATTGTTCCTGTCCACGGAATGCGGTATTCAGCTGTGGATACTACGTTTGTCCTAATGGGAGTATTAAAAACTCCCACCTCTCCTTCTTCTCCTCCTCTTCCTCCTTCACCTCTTCGTCCTCTACGCCTCCTTACAAAATGGCTAAAAGTTGGTGTCGTGTGAGCACTATCGTCCCAGAAATTGTATTGTCGGTGTGAACTTGCGGCCGCACGAATTAAAGTGTTTCCCAACAACCGAAGCTCGTTGCAAACATTGTGGAACCAGCCTGAACTAACGTGCGCGCACTGCAACGTCGCCTCCGAGTCATCGACCTTCGAGCGGACGGTGTACACCAGCGAGCCGACGCGAGGCCTAAATGCAGTGATCACTAACGGAGAGTCGCTCGGTAAAAAATTCACCCGCATTTCCCCGAGGGGGAGCATGGGGAAGTGCGAATGCACGGTGATGCTATGAGGGGGGCTATGTTTGAACTGTGTTGGCATTCGCCTCTTAGTTACATTATCACCCCCTTGTGATCAACTCTGGCATTCACAAGAATCCATCTAGACTGCGGAACCGGCGACCGATCTTGACGGAAGGCGCACGCTAGGACTGAAACCACAGAACAGACTGAACTGCGCCGCACCTCGCGCGGTGAATGAAATGCGAGAGCGCGCGACATCAGGCGAGCTGCACTACGTCATCGCGCCGTTGCTACACACGCTTTCCCTCCGCTCCGCGCCGTTGCTAGGGGCGAGGAGGACGCGGATAACACCTGTTGCTGAGCTGCGGTTGGACGGACGGTGGACGAGTGATTCAGGGTCGCTTAAGAAGTGGCCATTTGCACTCAAAACGACGCGGTTGTGCCTCTGCGGGGTGTTTTAGGTAACATTTGCAACGTTTTTTATCGTAAACAAACTTTCGGGACACTTGTGCCTCTTGTAGGGTCAAATAAACTTAGTGCGTTTCCCGCGTAACTGCACGAGTGATTCTACGCCACTGGAGGTGAGCGTCGTGCGTGAGAGAGGGTGCCATGCCCGGAATGTGATTAGGGAGGCCGAACAGTGTGAAGGCAATGCGTATTTGCGCGGATCTCAAGTAGAGCCCTGATTCATTCATACTCGCGTGCAGAATAAAAGGTGTCCTCACTGTGAACGGCTGTTAGGTGTTTTTGTCAGGCTGTGTCTGTGGCTTATTGGCAGGCGAAGGTGATGCGGGCCGGTCAACCGTCGCAGGGCCGCTTTTATTGAAAAGTACGTGTGGTGCCCGCCGCGCCTGCTACGAGGAGGGTGACTGCTCCATGCAGCCGGTGATTCATTGCTTTCACTGGAAAGGGAGAAGGTCGGTCGCGGCCCCGTGGGTGTTTTCCCTGTGCTAGGCGCGGTGTAACTATAACCAGCCACGGCCGCTTCCATCGAGCGGCCGTGAACCAGCAAACGCCCTTCGAGGGAGCATTCTGTATACCCCCAGGGACGACTGCTTTTTAGATGCGGCGCATCTCTTGCTCTGAGGCATGTCCCACCTGCGTCGTCGGCGTCCTGCTTTCGTCTCTCCCACAGCTGTGCGCAACACTCTCACTCCGGCGCATTAGCATAACGACAGCTGGCGCGCTTGGTTGGCGCGCGCTTCGCTGCGTTAACGCTGCCTTAACAGCTGCTCCGGTGCGCATGTGCGCGCATGCGCGGACTCTCTCCCGCGGTCTCCTCTCCTTCAAGCGCTGTGAATATAAAGCGGGTATCGCCTCCGCGGCGGTTCAGCCAGCGCTCGCTCTCGTTCTTCTCGAGCATCGACGATGAAACCAAGATTCGACCACTTCTGCGGCAACCGCTCACTGTGCACTTTACTGACCATAAAGTCATCATTCTTAAATGTAATAAAGAGCTGGGTGGTGGCCGCTAAAACACGTGTACTCTCTCATTTCGCGTATGCATGCACCGCATCACACCAGGGTTCCCTCGCGGGGAGATGGGGGCATATTTTTTTTTTTGAGGAGGGGGCGGGAGCGCAGGCGTTACAGACCGACCAAATTTTTTTCTTAACTGTGGGTGAGGGAAGATAGGGGAAGTGCGGGTGGTAAAACCTAAAGCTCGCTCCCAGAGCACTATACGCGAGGGAAAGAGGGAAAGGAAGCATTTTTAGAAGTTGGTCGCCTCAAGGGTTGCGCTCCCTTTCGAACAGCGCTTCGTTTTGACCAACCAGTGAGTACTAGTGAACAACTAGTCTCGGAACGAAGTGCAACTTTGCGTAGCTTTAAATAAACATTCAGACATTACTGAAAGTTGGACACAAGAGTGAAAAGTGCGGCGTCATTACAATACTGTTTCATTATTTTTTTCTCAGGTCGGATGGCCAATATGCATCCGTATTTGTTGCCGTAGATTTAAAGCGTCTTGTAATTGCTGTAATGCGTGTGCTTCTGTGGCTTCCTAGGTAACGTGTCTAGGAGGCGCGGAAACGTCAGCGTTTGGGAGGCAAGTGCGACCAAACACAGCATCGATGACATGCTGACCTCATTGTTTACAAATGAGTTACATTTTTTTTCGTTGGATAGTGTTCTAGTAGATAAAGTTCTTACCAAGATACCTTTTCTTCTCGATTTAGGTGTTCTATTAAATCAGTGTTTTCATTGTGTAATTAGGGTGTTCACAAGTATATCGTATTATGTAATTGCAATTCAATAAATTGACTGTGCGCAGAAAAAGCTTTTCACGTTTTGCCATAGAACGCTTGAAGCGGAAAAAGGCTAGAAATTACGTAATCATAAACGACAAATGAAAATGCGGCTTGTGCGATTATAATGAACTGCCAAATGCAATAGTAAATCCATCTACAGTGCTCATATCAAACGCCCAAAACCGAAAAATGCCTCGAATGCAGGTCACCACTGCTACCAACGCGCCGCCTGAAAACTCCAAGTTGGAGGATATAATATAGTGCCAATGTTCCCCCCTGAAAACTCCTCTTGTACTGGAATTAAACTCCCTATGCCACTGAATAAACTGCGGAAACAATGGAAATAATGTGATATTACCATCGGAAGGAATTGTGAAAACTCCGAATTGGTCCTGAATTATGTGACAAGCCATTTCCTCCCATTTTGGCTTATTTTTGTTGTGTGGGGGCCTGTAAATGTGATCCGCGCTCGGCGGTTCCAAATAACCGGGAGGTGAGAAGAAGAAACTCAATCCTTTCATCGTAAGGAGGGATAAATAACACCCTCAAAAGTTGATGAAGTCGATGGTTGGACGGCATACCGTGTGGTCAGGTAGCATACTACAAAATAAGAAACACAGGTCACTGACCAAGTCAAAAACAAATTGACGTTTCGGGAGCGCTACGGCTCCCTTGTTCACAATCTCGACTCCCAGCAGTGGCGGCGGCTTTTCTGACGGAGGCGAAAAGCAAAAACTCTCGTGTGTACGAGATTTCGGCGCACGTTAAAGATACCCAGTGAACAAGCTGTAGCGCTCCCGAAACGTCAATTTGTTTTTGACTTGGCCAGTGACCCGTGTTTCTTGTTTTGTACCCTCAAAAGTTACGTTACCGAGGGAGTCCTTGCTTGTGTAGGCGCAACTCTTGCTGGCAGAGAGATCAAACTGGATCGACTCGTTACATGTCGAGGTTTAACAAGTCTTTCAAACAGGACACAGTACCAAAATATCATACAGCACCTTTGTCCACCTTTTCTACCTGTGTACTGTTTGAAGCGCAGTTGCACCAAGACTCTCATTGATATTTATGCAGTTGTTCGGGGCTATTTATTTACACTTCTTTTACATTAAACAGACGCTTTCCGCCATTACCTTGCCGTTTTATTCTGTAAACTTCACTTCGACGCTGCTCAACAGCTGGGATATTGTGTGATGCACCAAAAAGCGTGCCTTATTGCGGCGCCACAATTGTATCCAACAAAGACCCGCTGTGGTGACTCAGTGGCTAAGGCGTTGCGCTGCTGAGCACGAGGTCGCGGGTTCGACTCCCGGCAGTGGCGGCGGCTTTTCTGACGGAGGCGAAAAGCAAAAACGCCCGTGTGTACGAGATTTCGGCGCACGTTAAAGATACCCAGGAGGTCAAAATTAATCCGGAGCCTCCACTACGGCGCGCCTCATCGCCTGCGTTGCGTCGGCGCGTTAAACCCCACAATCAATCAATTAATCAGTGCGCCCAACAAAGGTGTTGAAAAAGCTGCAGCTATCACTACTGTTCGGTGAATCATAGGTAAATTATTTCTTTTGCAGTGCGCAGCCAGAAGTGGCGAAGACCGGAAATGCCGAGCGGAACGCGTTCCGCTCCCCGCTAGCAGACGATGCTCGCTTTCCTAGCGCAACTCGCAACCGCAGCGCTGTGGTGGCGAGAGTCGCGGCCGGCCGCCTTCTCTCCACGGCCGCGGCGGGGAGATACGGAACTGAAACTAAAGCGTGGCAAACTGTTCGCATGGCGACGCAGTGAAACATCTCCCTCGCGAGGGGCACGATCAAATGCAGAGCATTTCCGGAGGCGCACGAAGTTAAGTAGTTTGCGTTACGTTAATGTTGTTGCACTTGTGGCAACTGCTGACGAGAGAGCGCTCGTCAGCAGTAAAATTGGCAGCCTCGGCGCACGTTGAGTCCGAGAGAGGGGAGAGAGTGTCCTTGAAACGTGCCTGGACGCGCTATCGAATGTTGATCGCGCCGATAGCGAAACGTCTGAGCCGCGCATGTCGAGGCGAGCGATGCGGACAACTACGGACGCCAAGAACCGGTGACATCGTGAGTTAAAGAAATGCTCTGCATTTAAAAGTGAACAAGTTGAACAGCTATACTTAAGAAGAAGGATGACTTACCTTGGCTGCTAATTCGGCCTCCTTAATGATTTCCTGGAAATCGTTCCACTGCTTTGGGGCGTCGTATATGTTTAAGAGGCCCATATGCTGAACTGGTGTGGTTTCCAGCAAGACCTTCAACCACTGGTCCGTCTCATAGTCCCTTGCTTGGCTATGGTGAAAGCGGCTGCATGCCAGACGAGAGTGGACATCAGTTCACGAGCGTCTGAGCTGGGAATGGGTATCATTAACACATTTATAAAATATTCCGTAGGTTGAATAGAAATAACGATGACCAAAAAACAAGGGTAAATCAATTTGTTAGTTAGCCTCCCTACTTTTCATTTTACGAGGTTAATAAGGCTGCAATTGGGGTCTTCATCTAGTCGATTGTGGTGGCATTTTCGCAGACGTCGGAGCTTGACAATAGCAAGCTCTTTGTGAGTTGCGTGCGCGTTTCCTGTCAAGTGACGTTCCGGTACACGCCAGAGTTTTGCAATGAGTATGCATCAAATGTGTGCACAGCTGGGGTGTACTACGAAATCAGGGCAATGGCGACACCTATTTTAGGGCAAACACATAAAACTTACTAGACCGTTCTAGCGCTTCCGCTGGCGCTGCAAGCGGAGCCTCATTCTCAATGGAGTTTCGACACTGCATTAGGTATTCTTCCTCCGTGTGGTAGCATTATCTTAGGTGAAACAGCAACGCCTTTCTAATTCCAGTACGATTGCATTGCGAAAGCAGAACTCCTGCAGCGTGGCTTATCCAGGTAAAGGTGGGCAGAAGGGGGGGGGGGGGGGGGGTCGGCAGACGTTTGCGTTGCCCGTGGTCATCCACTTTGAAATGCCTCGTCGTCGTTCACTCATATACCACACACACAAAAAAACGTTACTGAAGCGCTCGCGGCGGTCACTAACCCGCCTTGCCGCCACCTCGCATTAGTGCATGTAAGTTCAGTTTACGCCATTCTCTTACTTTCGGTTGAAATAATTGGGTCCATTACTTTTAAACATTGTTTTCGGGGCTCGAGAAACAACCCCTTTCTGAGGATGAATGCCGTATCATGTCAAAAGGGAAGCCCCACCACAATTATGCATGGCTATTGACTGCAAAATAAACATGGGGCTGAAAGACAAATGTCTTGAGGCAAAACAGAGAGCTCATACTCTCGTAAAAATTTCGCCAACAAAAAACCTGAAATATCGAGATTTAAATTTTTGGTGGGTGTAAACCTGTAGAAAAAGAGGAAATAAAAAATTGATTTCATACTCTTTTTAAAAACGAGCTTATACAAAACTTTTAACGCGGGTCTAGGTGCGCCCTTTTCCTCTGATTGGCCCAAAACGAGGGAAAAAAAGTGGAAGTCCCACCCAATTTACACATGAGTAAGTGCCCTTTGATGTTTTGATGAAGAAATTGGAATGTTTGCAGTTTTTTACTATTTATGTAGCTCATGCTTCTAGGTTTTTCTTAGTTTAGAAATGCCTGTGGGACTTTGTGAGAGTTCTTTTACTCTCTCCGAATTTTTTTTCCTTCCGCAAAACGCAAGTCACAAATACTATCTTTTTGTATTGTAAACCCATGGTCAGGGAAGAGCAAATTTTCCCATGATTTCGGAACGCCAACGGTCAAAGATCGCAAAGGCAACAAGCATGTGAATTAACTTTTGATGTCACCCCACGCACCAAGGACGACCAGGACGAAAGAGCGGTACCCGGAGAGTATCACTACTCCTAAAAAGAGTGAGAGTGGCTTCCTCTCGCTGTTCAACCACTCCTAATATCCAGACCATTCTTTACCGCTGTTACTGTCATTAGCAAAGCCGAAGTATTGCTTAACGGATACTCGGAACCTAGTACGCGTCAATGTTTATACATGCCTGTTTTCTATTCGATGAGCACACTCTACGGGTTCACCTTGACCATTAACCATATCTTTTTTCAGAGTTACTTATCGGAGCTCGTCATTCAACCTTTCTGAGCCTGTAGAATGGTCTCGGGACTCGCTCTCACTATTAAAGACGAACGGGGATAATGCCTCGTTTCTTTGTAGAGAGTTCTTGAACGGCAAGAAGCGATCCTGCATCTGCTTTGCTCATTTTAATGTTTCGACTTGATACTCCTTATGAGTAAAACATTTTCGGAGCCATCAAGTCTTCGGACGTGCTTTAAAGGCGAATGTAGTATTGTTTTCGCTAGGGAATATGAGTATTTTTTGTTGCATTGTGTTTCCACCTTTTTTTCACCGCGAAGCTGCCTGTGCTGGAAACCAGGGGATATCTCCAGCTGCACACCAGTGTAGACTAACAATTTAGAGCGGTTGGGAAAAAGATTATAAACATAAAGAGTCTTAGGGCCTTCCTTTCTCTATAGAACAAGGCCTATATTGTCTCTCTATTCTCTATACCACAAGGCCACGGAATACATGCCTTGTCAGCAAAGCATTTGTGTTAACAAGTGGTAAACGCATTGAGGAGATCCGTGCAAGTCTGGTCTTTGTAACTTGTTTTTTTCCACTATCTGTATTGCACAGTGAAGCCTGCCCGTCTGATGATGGAGTATAATTATATCTTTTGATATTCTTCGACACTGACACCCCCTCTTTCCCGATCCGTTTGTAGGGAGCGTGCCACACCTAAAGAGGGCGCACTACTCCGCCTTGGCAGCGCCACACGATCGGCGTTTGAAGCGCGTACGTGATTTGTAGCATGAACATGCCAATTCATAGTTCGCTAAAGAACATGCCCTTTCGGTTGATTTTTCTACATCATGCCGAAAGTCTGCAAAAACGCCCCACACGTGTGAGAACTGCGTGCAGCAAGTGTAGTATAACCATGGGCGTAGCCATGGAGTCGTGTTCTGGTGGCAGAAGACCCCATAAAATTCTCAGAGCGCTGCGTGTTCTGCTAACCCTCCTCTCGGCCTTTTCTTTTCTCGCATGCTGTTTGCATAACACATCGATGTATTAAAATATAAAAACACAAATACGGAGAATGTTGGCTTCATGTCTCTGTAAAGTGTGGCTATCTTACTCTTCGCTCAGTGCACTGCCCCAGAACTAAAGAAATCGCTCTCACCAAAAGCGAAATGACTGTCAGTACGCTACCTGGTTGCTCATTTTTCTTTAACCATAATCGTTGCCACCGGTGACTGGGCTATCGCTAGTAAACGATAGTTCGTACAGCTAATCAGTAAATGCGGTGGCTTGCATCGAGTGATAGAAAACCGCAACGACTCGAAGAATCCAAATTTCCCACACCAGAGACAAAAAACTCCCCCCACCTCCCCGAAGGGAATCGTGCGGAAATGCGAATGTATTGGGTGCGCCGATGAGTGCGCTGCGGCAAGCAGTCACGGAGAGAGGCGCGCGCTCCACTGCATTTATATATATTTTTCCGAGATCAGCGAGCGCAGAGAGGGTACGCGGAGAGGAGAGAGAGACCCGCGCAACACGCCCGCCCCGCGCGCGAGCTCTCTCCGCCGACCTCCGCGATGCGAGCGCCCTCACACGCCCGAGCGCGCTCCTCCTCTCCACTCACTCTCCGCTACTCCGCCCGAGCTCCGCGATGCGAGCGTTCTCACACGCCGAGCGCGCTCCTCCTCTCCCCTTGCCCTCCGCTACTCCCGCCCGAGCTACCAAGTGCTCCGGTTGCTAGGCGCGCCACAGCTGTTGCTAGGCGCACGCCGGCCAACGCACGACAACCCCCGACTAAGAAATGCATTCCCATTTGAAAAAGAGCTAACACTGACGCTCGTAGTCGCCAACCAAATGCACACTCATTGCATCAGCTGGGAATGGTTGCGTGATACCCAGACACGAAAATGTATAGCTGATAAGAATAATAGAGGGAACAGACTGAACTTTGATAACTGGACTCCCTGTTGAAGCTACCGTACGCCTTGTGGGGTTGGTCGGTGGGAAAATCGCAGGCGCATATTATAGCTACCTTGGATGAGTCGGTCGTTTACTGCCGAAGAAATCGGCACTGCCAACTCTTGCCCTCTTCGGCGGCTCCCTTTCAGTTCCATTGGCGCTAGGTACAGAATATTTATCTTCCGCACACGGACATACACGGACGAAAATGTGAACAACCACCTACTTCAAGCCGCGCACAAGGCGTATTCACTCCGTTAGGTGCTATTGAAGCCATAGCCATGTTGAAAACGAAAATGTTTTAACGTAGTTCCCGGCGGGCAGTTAGTGTAAGAATGTGCGCAGTTAACGCCGCAACAGTTCGTAGGTGACATCACGTAGGCACCGTCCCTCTTTGAGAACCTCAGGGCCGTTTGATCGGCTGCGCCAACCTCGTAATGTGGCAAGCCGCCAACAGGGCGGCGCCAATGTTGTGCTGTACGCTCGTTCCTCTGAAAGCGCGGCGTCTCTCTACTGGTATTCCCCCAATGCCAACACGCCAGTCGCAGTTGAAACGCCCCCCTGACGGCAACAACCAAGCGAACACGAAAACGCAAGCCTTCAATCTGCCAACCAATGTGCAATACCATCAGCAGGTGAGCACCCAGCGTTCCTCGCCCGGTGGGGCTCCGTCTCGACCCTCCTTTCCACCCCTTTCCCCAGACCCTTTGCTAGAAGAAGTAATGAAGGAGCTTCGGGCCCTCCGCGCAGAGGTCGCTACCCTGCGTCAAGAAAATGGTTCCCTTAAGCGGGTGTTCCAGCTTGCTAAGCTTCCCCCCTCTCATGCCCATAACCACCCGCCTGATGTCTCCGAGCCAGCCGGTACTCCCCCTACTCCTCAGACAGTTGATAACTCCGACTCTCCTCCCCCTAAGCGCATAGCGGTCTCTATCAATGAGTCACCATGTGCGATCGCATGTGATGAGAAATTTGCTATTCTTGAACGTTCCCTTGCTAGTCAGAGGGGTGAATACTTGCACCTACATAACACCCTTCTAGCCAACCAAGCGGTGATGCAATCCACTTCGGAAACGATCAATCATAACCTTCGGCATTTCTTCGGAGCCCTGGACACCGAACAGAATGCCCCCCTTACCTGTAACGATGGCAACGATGAATAGGCATGGCAACCCCCTTGTAGCGTGGCAGTGGAATTGCCGCGGTTTCTTCCGTAAGCGGCAAAATCTTCAACACCTAATTTCTGCTGAACCCTTACCCCCCGCTGTTATTGCCCTGCAAGAGCTTGGAAGAGAGGTCAAACTCACGGGGTATCAAGCTTTCCATACTCCTGGTAATAACTCAACGGCGGTTCTGGTACAGCGTAACATTCCCGCTGAGCACCACACATTTGTCGATATTGCGATACCACATGACTTCATCGCCCTGTATCCACCAAAACGCTCTACCTCGTGCCTTCATATACTTAACGTTTATATTGGCCCTAAAGCGTCTAATCATACTTTTGGCACCCTTCTGATTCGGGCCACAAAAGCGGCAACTGGCCACCCCCTTCTTATACTTGGGGACTATAACGCTCCTCACACAGCCTGGGGCTACAATCGCGTCACTAAGAAAGGCCGCTTACTTTGGGAAGCAATTCAGACTCGACGTTTAACAGTAGAAGCTGACCCCTCTATTCCTACCAGAATAGGCAACAGTGTACAGGCAGACACCTCTCCTGACTTCACATTTTCCTTGCGCGTTACTGACCTGAAATGGCAATGTACTCCTCACAATCTAGGAAGCGATCACTTCATTATTCAGTCCACTTTGCTACTGCATTCTGCATTTACTTCAAAACTGCGGCAGACTCACATCACAAATTGGCCACCCTTTCGGCTCTTATGTCAAGAACAAGCACCCCCTACCGATGATACTCTGGCTCAGGATTGGCTTAAACACCTACTCCAGATTAAGAAGGCCCACGATTCATCCTTAGACCCCGACATTCCTTAGGAAACTGTTGACCCTCACCTTCAGCATCTTTGGGCAGCGTATCAGGGCCTTCAGAAACGCTGGCGCCGTCAAAAGCACAATCGTCGTCTTCGACTGCGCATTGCTCATCTCCGCATCACTATTGACAACTATGCCGCTGAACTGGCACGTGCGCAATGGGGTCAGTTCTGCGACAGCATGCGTGGGAACCGTAGCATGCGGCACACTGTCATGTGGTAAGAGCCCATACCCGAAGGGGGATTGGCCTGAGAAGATGATGTCATAAAAGAGGAAGAGAAAGAAGAATCAGCATACGGGATGGTGAGAAGGATTTTGGAGTGACCAATGGAGAAGAAACACAGGGTAATCGAAGAGGAGGAGGAGGTAACTTGTTCAGCGAATGGGAGTCGCACACGATATAATGCGAGGTGAAGAGGAAGAGAACGAAGTTGGAGTAGACAGAGTGGAACGGGTTCTTTGGAGGAACGGTGGGAAGTTCGGGCCGTGCCTGCACAACGCACCAGCGGCATCGCACCGTTTGGCAGCGGGCTGCCCGGAACCACCGATTACCAGCAGCTGCGCTCTGCTGGCCTCCTGCTGACCGGCGGCATCGCACCGCCGGCGACCCGTCGAGCAGTGCCCCACGACGCACCAGCGGCATCGCACCGTCTGGCAGCGGGCAGCTCCGGACCACCTATGACCAGCAGCTTCGCTCTGCTGGCCCCCTGCTGAGCCGCGCTGCTCATAGAAGCCGAGTCATCGCACAGCGGGCAGCTCCGGACCACGACGCACCAGCACGGGCCATCGCGACGTTCGGCGACGTTGGGTGACGCGTAACCCAACCGACCCACTGGGCCACGTCATCGGCATCGCACCGTGGTACCGGCGGTAGGATGTTTGGATTTGGAAGTAGACAGTTAATGGGTTATAGTGACTATCTGACTAGATTTTTGGGATAGTATGAGGTTGTGCTTGTATTTTTGTGTATAGTGTGATATGCTTGTGAGCTGGTTATGATTGCGTTCATTTGAGTGGTTTTGTTCTGTAAATATATTGTGTTGCCATCGATTGAATCAACTTGAGCCTCATTTCTCCGCCGCGTGAGACGCGTGACAAACATTTGGCGAGCCTGCCAGGATTTATCCTTGGCCCAACCACACGTGTCACTTGGCGGAGAGATGAATCTCGAGAAGATTTTAACCTTGGCTAGTACGTTAGGTTTGACCAAGGAGGAGGTGTTCAGTCTGTACGAACGGGAGAGTATAAGGTTACGAGAGAGAGCTCAAGAAGATGAGAGGAAAGCCGTGCAGGAAATAGAGATTTTGGAACGTAAGATACGCCTAGCAGAGTCAAAGCGGCGCCGCGAGGAAATAGAACGGAGAAACAACGGTGAACGCGCCGCACGTGAGTATAAAGGCACGAGGGTCGCTGACCTCTCTGAGGCACGAGAGAAAGAAAGAACACAGATAGGTGACAGCGAAGAAGCACGTGCTGTGGAGAGAACGCGGCTTACACAGCGCGGTTATGGCAATGAAAAAAGAAAAGAAAAAGGGGTCTCGCCAACGACCGCGGAGGAGAAATGCGCGCTCGAAGCGCAAGGAGGTGAGCGGGCCGGGTATGGCAGAACCGAAGGTGAAGAGCGTAAATATGAGTGCACTGAGAAGACGCCATGCGAGGACAGCGCGCTGCCGCCTAGTCTCTCAGTTGAGCCAGTTGGCTTCACGGTCTCTGAAATATCAATAAATGAGGCGGAGGTACCTGCCGCTCCGTGCACTGGCAGTAATGGCATCCGGACAGAAAGCTCTATTGCTGGTCGGGTACAAATGCCTATCACTATTGAGAGTGCACTTGCCCCAAAAAAGGACAGTGCGAATTTTCTAGACGGCTCAGCGGACAGCTCAGCGTCTAAGATGATAAACGGGGTCACCAGTGCACAGCCAGGTGGAGGGATTTCAGAGCAACTAGGACAGCTCCCTCAGACCGAGAAGCTTGTTGTTGACAAGGAGTCCCGGCTCGGGAAATTTAGGGTAGGCACAGGACCGGGGTTAGTCCCAAGCGAAAGGCAATGGCCAGCGCAACGTAAGGTTGCTGACACTCAAGAACGCGAGAAAAAATGTCTGTTTTTTCGTAAGCGTGCGAAGCAGAGGAGGAAAAAGAGTTTGGGTCTTAGAAAGGTTCGAGTGCATGAGCGGAGCTGTGCGAAAAGTGATGGGGTAGCTGGGAAGTTCTTAGAGTTAGCGCATGCTACCAAAATGACGCGCATACAACCAGTTAAGGCCGGTAAGACTAACGGCTGGCTCCGTTCAGAGCGAGCCAAAGGGAGTAGCCAAAGTACCAACGTCAGAGGAGAGCGAAAGCGCAGACGCGCAACGACAAAAACGAAGAAAGCGTGCGAGTCGGGCACAATCCAGAGAAAGCTTGCAGTAGAGAAGGATTGGAGAAAGGGCACGGGTCATAGTTCAGTGAGTCAAGTGCACATTGGTGGTGCAAACCGACATGACAGTGTAGTTAAAGGTGCTGAATGGAAGAGGCGCAAGAAGGTGAAGATGAAGTCAAAGACCAACAAAGACGGTTGACATCATGGAGTTGACTTGGAAAGAAATAGGACTCATCAGGGAATATGACAAATAGGTTGTGATTAAGGTAAACAAACAGATGTAGTTGTATGGTGCAGACGAAAAGGTGTTGTAGGGGTATGAAGTGTACACGGAAATGAGGTAGTTGAGAAGTGTGGAGTGATTAAGACTGTTTGCAATCTTCAGACTTGTTGATGTATTTGATTTTGGTGATATTAGAGTACTTTGCGTGAGTGGATTAGTGCAAGAGAATGAGGAAGAGTTGTCTTTTAGTAATACGTGTTGTGATTGACTGTGGGATTTCAAGTTAGTTTTGGTGAACAGTGAACTTGGTGTGTGATGAATATTAGTAGTGTAGTAGGACTGATGTAGTAGCTCAGTAGGACTGATATTGTTGTGACGTGCGGACTGCGTACTTTGTTCCCACGAACAGGTGTGGTGTTTAGCAGTTTTTTTAAGGAAAAAAAAAACTCTTCAATTTCGGGGGGTAATGTCATGTGGTAAGAGCCCATACCCGAAGGGGGATTGGCCTGAGAAGATGATGTCATAAAAGAGGAAGAGAAAGAAGAATCAGCATACGGGATGGTGAGAAGGATTTTGGAGTGACCAATGGAGAAGAAACACAGGGTAATCGAAGAGGAGGAGGAGGTAACTTGTTCAGCGAATGGGAGTCGCACACGATATAATGCGAGGTGAAAGAGGAAGAGAACGAAGTTGGAGTAGACAGAGTGGAACGGGTTCTTTGGAGGAACGGTGGGAAGTTCGGGCCGTGCCTGCACAACGCACCAGCGGCATCGCACCGTTTGGCAGCGGGCTGCCCGGAACCACCGATTACCAGCAGCTGCGCTCTGCTGGCCTCCTGCTGACCGGCGGCATCGCACCGCCGGCGACCCGTCGATCCGTGCCCCACGACGCACCAGCGGCATCGCACCGTCTGGCAGCGGGCAGCTCCGGACCACCTATGACCAGCAGCTTCGCTCTGCTGGCCCCCTGCTGAGCCGCGCTGCTCATAGAAGCCGAGTCATCGCACAGCGGGCAGCTCGGACCACGACCGCACCAGCACGGGCCATCGCGACGTTCGGCACGTTGGGTGACGCGTAACCCAACCGACCCACTGGGCCACGTCATCGGCATCGCACCGTGGTACCGGCGTAGGATGTTTGGATTTGGAGTAGACAGTTAATGGGTTATAGTGACTATCTGACTAGATTTTTGGGGATAGTATGAGGTTGTGCTTGTATTTTTGTGTATAGTGTGATATGCTTGTGAGCTGGTTATGATTGCGTTCATTTGGAGTGGTTTTGTTCTGTAAATATATTGTGTTGCCATCGATTGAATCAACTTGAGCCTCATTTCTCCGCCGCGTGAGACGCGTGACACACACCTGGACCATTCTTCGCCACATGATTGATCCTTCTCATTCGATATCAACCAGCCGCAGTCGTCTTACCACCCTATGAAATCAATTTCCCGGCACAAGCGATCAGCTTATCGCCCGTCTCAGGGAGCTCTACCTTGCCCAGGGCCCGCAGGAGCCCCTTTCACCATACACCGGCCAGCCCAATGAGACAATGGATCGTCCCATTTCTACAGCTGAAGTTCGCGCAGCCCTTCTTAAAATTCGCCCCAAACTCAGCGCCAGGAGAGGGATGGAACAACCACAAGCTCCTTCGAAATCTAGACGATCAGTCCATAGAGGTCCTAACAAAATATTATAACAGTCACTGGGAGTCTGGGGAGCTCCCACCCGAATGGAAGCATGCTAACGTCTCTTTCATTCCCAATCCGGGTAAACCGCTCGCTCTTGAACAGCTTAGGCCCATTTCCCTCACATCGTGTGCGGCTAAGGTCCTCGAGATGATCTACATGCCCGTTTGACCCAATATCTGAAGAGTAAGCAACAGTACCCGCACACAATGTTCGGATTTCCAGCCGGCCTTTCCACCCAAGACGTCTTATTGCAGCTCAAGCATGATCTTCTCCTTGCTCCCCCTACTGCCGACTCATCAGCCGTTCTAGCGCTAGACCTCCAAAAGGCCTTTGATCGGGTCTCCCACCACGCCATTCTGCGCCATTTGGCTGCTCTGTCTCCTGGAGCTCGCACGTACAACTACGTGCGGGCTTTTCTCGCTAATCGCACGGCCGTCATTCAGATTAATGATCTACGCTCCGACGTCATTCCGCTCCCCTCCATAGGCACCCCACAAGGAGCAGTTCCCTCCCCACTGCTCTTCAACATCGCTATCATAGACCTCCCTCCTCTTCTTGCTAATGTGTCCTCGCTTCGCCACAGTTTGTATGCCGACGACGTCACGCTGTGTGTTCCAGGCGGCAGTGACGCACACATTGAAACCACCCTCCTGCAGGGGGCAGATTGTGTTGCTGCCTATGCTCGTGATGTCGGTTTGACTTGTTCGCCCGAGAAGGCAGAGCTGCTGCTTCTCTTGCCCAACAGTCCCAAACGCGCCCGCGCAGCTCCGAACATTACCATCCGTCTGGATGATCACCCCGTTGCCCGAGTGTCCTGCCTTAAAATCCTAGGCCTCAATACCCAACAGAACCGTGCCAATACCACATTCCTCGCCAACCTAACATCCCAAATCAATCAGACTATCAACCTCCTCCGCCGCATCACCACCCGCCACGAAGGGCTCAAAGAGGCAGAGCGATTGCGGCTGATACAGGCTTTTGTAATAAGTCGCATTACTTACTCTCTTCCTTATCTAGCACCGTCCTCTACGGAACTCAAAAAGGTGGATTGCCTCATTCGAAAAGTGTACAAGACGGCGCTCAGGATTCCGCAGAGCGCTGCCACCGCTCGTGTAGAATCGCTCGGTGTCTACAACACCGCATCTGAGCTCCTCGAAGCTCATCTTGTGAGCCAGTACGCCCGCCTTGCAACAACCTCAACAGGTCAATCTCTCCTCCGGCGACTTGCAATTAACTTACCTTTCGCTACAGAAACCTCTCTTGCCATTCCTAGCACTATCCATGACTTATTCATCGTTCGGCCCATTCCCCGTAACATGCACCCGACGCACAATCGAGCCCGCAGGGAGCAGCGTGCGCGGGCCCTTACGAAGCGATACCCAGTGCATCCGGCAACTGTTTATGTTGACGCGGCTAGCTACAGGCACCATGACGCCTACGCGGTCGCAATCATCAACGCTCCCAACAGTCCCCCTCTTACCCCCCTCACCCTTCGCACGTCTTCCCCCGCGACTGCGGAAGAGGAGGCTATTGCTCTTTCATTAACACTGCGGCCTTCCCCTGCGATCATAATCTCCGATTCGAAGACGGCCATTCGAAATTTCGCACGGGGCCGCATTTCTGCCCTGGCACACAAAATCCTTCTTCAAAATCCCCCTGACTCCCCTACCGAGCTGGTATGGACCCCAGCCCACACGGGCGTGGGAGAGAACGAGGCAGCACACAGAGCCGCTCGAGAGCTCACCTTCTGAGTGGGTCCTAGCCTTGAACCCTTCCATGGAGCCCTGTCAGCTCGAGATCGGCTCCTTTCCTTTCATGAGATTACGTCTCATTACCGCCTCTCCCGCCGTCTACTGCCCCCTGCACACCCGGCACTCTCTTACACCGAAGAACGCCTATGGCGCTTAGTGCAAACGTACACCCTTCCTTGCCTGTCCCGCCTGCACCGCTTGTACCCCGGTCTGTACCCTTCACCCCACTGACCCGCTTGTGGGGTGGTCCAAACCATGGATCACCTCCTCTGGCAATACACCCACAACCCATTCCCCCCATGTGGAGACGGTGAGCACTGGGCGAGGGCGTTGGGCAGCTCGGATTCGGCGGTGCAGGATGCCATCGTCGCCCGGGCTGCCAAAGTCACCGGGGACCTTCCTCCCTTGGTCACCACCCCTCCCCAGAATTAGCCCTCGCGGCAATAAAAGTTTTGTCACTCTCTCTCTCTCTCTCTCTCTCTCTCCGCCTGAGATAGCGCAATGGTGCGTGGTCTTCGGCAGCCAACACTGCCTGCCGCGCCCTAGAGCCTGCCCCGTGGAAGTCGTAACCGCGCCGTAAAAAAAAAAAAAAAACGTCATTGCCTCTTTCCTCCAACTAGCGTGGGTCCTTAGTCTGCGACGCAGAGATAGCGGCGCCACTTTCCTTATAATATTTCATATCAGATCGCCATATTGCCAACTCCCCGCGTAGGAAATTCCACCCAACTTCGCTGAAAATTTCTCATCATAGCGCGGCAGGCCTATATATTTTTGTCCTGCTTTAGCGCAAACTATGTACTCTCACACGTAGACTGCCTGCGCTTCACTCTTCCCAACAGAATCTCTCCGCGGGTCGCGTGAGTCTGTCCTACTGACGTGCCGTAACTTTCAACTCTTAAGCGGTATGATATCAGCTTAACCCGTGCATTCGTGTGCCTCCGTGTTCCTCCGTAGTATAACGGTAATACACTCGCCTCTTTCTAGACATCCTGGTCTTATTCCCGGTTATAAAAACACCGCACCCAACTTTGTTTTGAATCTAATTCATTTACTTTCTGCTTCAGTTCATTCATGTACTATTAGTTAACGAAAATGTAAGGCAGTGCTTTGACCGATAGCCTCGTGGTTGAACGGCGCGAGCACAAGCGCTCGCCAAGGCGTATAACGCAGACGAGGGAGCCGGTGTACGTGGACGCGGCCAAGTACCGCGGACGCTCCGACGCGTACGTGGCGGTGGTGCTGAAAGCCACCACTGGAGAATTGCTGAATGCCGGCAGCGTGAGGGCCAGAACGGCTCGACAGGCGGAAGAGGCGGCCATAGCCTTGGCCATGAGCTGCCCGACAACGACCACGATTCTGAGCGACTCCAGGTCGGCGATCGCGAGCTTCGCCAGGAATGCTGCAGGACCACGGCACGCATCCTCTCGAACGCCGAAGGGAAGGGTCGAACAAGGACTACAAGAATCCGCGCGCGTGCGCGAGAACTAAAACTCGTCATTGACCGCTCTTTCTTTCCAACTAGCGTGGGTGAGAACCACGCGCGAGAGCGGCGCCACTTTCCTTCATAATATTTCATATCAGACCATATTGCCAACTCCGTAGTGCGTAGGCGAACCACCCAACTTCGCCAAATTTCGTTCATCACGCGCGGAGCCTAATATTTGTCCTGCAGCGCAAACTATGCCTCATAGGCCGCGCTTGCTCTTACGAAGTTTCGCGTCAGTCTGTCCTACGACGTGTAACTTTCAACTCGCGCGGTGATGAATGGTTACGTGCAAGAGCCTCTGTACAAGCCGGGTATGCTAATACACTCGCACATTTTAGAATCCAACATTCAACCTAGCGCACGTATGTACAAGTCGGGAAGAAGCTGCGCTGAACACAGTCACATCATCGCTCATCGCAAGTGCGAACACCACCTCAACGCCTCATCGCGCGACGCGCGCCGTCGCGCGACGAGACAAATCGCCAGTGGGAATGTGCCTTAAGACTGTGCTCACGCCAGCGCTTGCGCGACCACGTGTGCCCGGACGTTTACGAAGACAGTATGTGCAGTGTGTGTGCGCTACAACCGCGGACCTCGCCACTGCTGTGGGGTTGTGGTGGACCACGTAGCAAGCGGGGGCTGCAAGGACCTCCCCCCGGACATTTACGGACTCATGAGCTCGCCAGAATGCGAGCGGCAACTGCAGGCAGTCCAGCGGCTCGAGGCTGCTCTGGCGCAGCACAGGCGAAAGGGGGACCCGCACCTTCTTCTTTCTGCCGCCCCTCGGGGTGGCGGAGGGAAGAGAGACGGAGACCCTTCTAGTAGCCCAGGCTGTGGTCCAGGCCCCAGTGCTTCGAGGTCTGCCTAACCATATAGACAGGGGGGACGGCGAAGCCCTGCGTGGCCTGACCCGTCTCCTCCCGCCGGACAAATGTTCAATAAAGTCATTTCTCTCTCTCTCGTGGTTGATCAAGTGTGAAATATAAAATACGCAATAATTTCAGAGGCAGAAATAAACCCAGTGGTTAAAAAAATTGCAGGGAAACAAGGATGCTCTAACAACGCAATACAAAGTATCATTTAACATCATCCATTTAACATCACATCCTAACATAGTCAATATATTCGTAAAAAACCAATGAACAGGGACAATTGATGATTATTTGTTGAGACTTAGTAAATGCCGTTTTAATAAAGAGTGAACTTGCTTTTAATTATTATGTTATTGGATAGATGTTGGCGCCGTAGAATTGCAACTATCTTTGCCCGTAGTTGTTATGAAAACAGCTAATAAAATTGGCTATTAGTTGTAGTTAGGGTGTTTCCTCTAGGGAATACAAAGAAACTCAAAGACAACAGGTCACTCTGTTCTACAATGTTAAGAATTGTTGATATACCTTTTGGCTTTACGCCTTTTGTTGTATGCCTTCTGGCTGCAATACGTCCATTATTTCATTCTGGCCAGCACAACATCATACCGGGAAGGTCATTGGAATCAAACCTCGCCTGTTTTCAGCGCGACATCCGGTGTTTTGTGCGCTCAAGTCAACAGGTTGACACAGTATAATTCGAGTGTAGCAAGGCGTTCCACGCTGTTAGTCATCATTTACCGCTTCGCAAATTGTCGTATATGGTCTATCGCGTCCGTTTTGCCAGTGGTTCTGCAGTTACCTAAAAAGGCAGGACTAATTGGGTTCGTTTGTTATGAAGGCGCCACCTCCAAGCCTTTCGTGATCCTTTCAGACGTACCTCACCAGCGATCTTCGGCCCACTTCTCTAAAATTTTTCTTAAAGGGGTTGTGACGCCAAATTTTAGGTCTGTAAGAAGACCGCTACAGGCCTCCTCTGTGTGCAGTTACACTCAACACAAAGTCCTGGTACAGCAAACGTTTAATTTAAATTTTAATTCGCTTGTAAACAGTACTTAAATGCTTGTTCTAGAGATCGGGACCGAATGCTTCAGCGAATAACCATGACGTCAATATATTTCCAGCTTAAGAACGTTTTATTGGCATTATACAACGTTAACGACTCGAGCGACGTCAACGTAAGCCCCACTTACTACAGTTGCCTGTTTAGTCGAATCAGCAAGCTAGTGCGAGCAATGCGCGAGCCCCATCTGCAGCTCCGATCGGAGATCAGACCTTTTGCTCTCGACCTACAAATGAGCCCAGCCCATCCGTAACGGCGGAGGCTGCGGAATTTTGTTGGCTCATCGGGCAGCTAGCCGACACTCAAATTTTTGAGTAGTTCCAGGAGCTCTACTTTTATTGCTTTTTATTACAATTGAGGCTGAAACATCCCGCGCACTGAAGGAGCGCACTGAGGGTCGCCGTGCAGGCGGCCGCCGCCTGCACAGTAATGATGTGAGGGCCAATTACATTGAAGTCGTCATCTGCACTGCTTACGAGAGCGGCAGTGAAATATCCGCTTCAGTGTTAAGCCTAACATATCTAGGCGGACCTCTAGGCATACTGGCAGGTTGCTCCCAGCGCGTGTCTTCCCACCCTTTGCCTCGCGCGACATTTTGCAGCCGCGGCAGCAATAACAACTCGCAGGGCCGGCATCACGTCCACGGCGGATTTTTGGGCCGCTGACGAGGTCAGTACTATCTTGACCACAGTTAGGCGGTACACGGGATCGTGTGTGATTCCGTGCGCGGGAGCCGCCTGCCGGTGTTCCATGTAACTTCACACGCAGACGCAGTTCGTTTGCAACCAGGCTATGTGATGCGCGTGCGAAGTTACCCGGAACGCCGACAGGCGGCTCCCGCGCAAGGAATGACAAGCGCCTCCATGTTCACCCTAACTGTGATCAAGCTAGTACGTAGGGGATTTAGCAGAAACTGCCGCCGATACGGAATCGAAACTTCTACGGCAGCCCTGCTCATTGGTAGAGGTTGGCTACTGCAAACAGTATTATCCGTGCGACGGGCGCATTCACTCTGGGAGGAGCTGGCCGAGCGGAAGTCCGCCTGCGGTGACACCACGACCTCCCCCGGACTTATCCGCTGAAATCCTCCCTCGTGTCAATACCGCTTAACGTGTGTGCACGAATAGACGACGCAGCAAACTCAGTGTACCGCAGCGCCGCATGGTAGACACGCGTGGGAAAGCGTACCTGCTACACTGCGACGTCACTGCTCGAATCGGCGCCCAGAAACCGAAACCGTATCCTATTCAGATAAATTGTGCGATAAGAAGTTAGTTACTGAGAGTATGCGGATGTGAGAGCGTGTGTCATGCTTTCTAAAGCAATATGAATGGTTTGCAACAAAGAAGGCACAAGCATCAAATTGGGTGTTACAACACCTTTAACGACATTAGGCACTTTCGCACCCGCCGCGGTGGCTCAGTGGCTAAGGCGTTGCGCTGCTGAGGACGAGGTCGCGGGTTCGATTCCCGGCCGCGGCGGCCGCTTTTCTGATGGAGGCGAAAAGCAAAAACGCCCGTGTGTACGAGATTTCGGCGCACGTTAAAGATCCCCAGGTGGTCAAAATTAATCCGGAGCCCTCCACTACGGCGCGCCTCATCGCCTGCGTTGCGTCGGCGCGTTAAAACCCTACAATCAATCAGGCACTTTCGCAGTTTTAGTACGCCGATGATATGAAGCCCCTGCGCGCTTTGTTCCCTGCCGATCACAACCTGCTGCAAAGTGACATCAACGCAATTGCGGCGTCTGTTGAAACTTCAATCGCAACCTTGGTAGTGATTGCGACTGAAATTACCCACAGGAGTGGTTGCGACAGCAGCCATTAAAACCTGAATCTTCAAAACTATCCCGATATCATATATTCGCAAGTTTTCCTCGCTGAAATGTAGCTACTTCGTGCACGGTGAACCCAGAAAACGCGTTGCTGTATTGCGTGATTTTAGCGTAACGATTGGATAAAAACTGCTTTTCAGCTCCCAGGTAAACTACTTGACCAACTCGTGTCTCTGTACGCTTGGCGTGGTTTCCATGCGACCAGCGATTTCGCCAGATATCTTGCTTTCAACCACCCTTCCACGCCATAACTTCACCAAAGGTCCACTTTCCCAGTGCAATTTGGAATTTCTAGGCCCTTCGTAGTCTGTTAGACTGGAACGAATTCTGAAGTGCGTCACTGTAGTTCATACCGTAAGCTAGGTGCAGCACTGTGGAGGCTACATTGTTGTCAACAGCCCGGCCCCTCAGGGCGCCTAACTCACCGCGAAGGAAGCGACAAAAGGCGCCGGGGCCTTGGGCTTCCACTTGCAGAGAGGGGAGAAGGAAATGATCTTTCAGGACCCCCTTCACGGCGAGTTAGGCGCCCTCAGTAGGCGCACTGTTGACAACAAAGTAGACTCCGCAGTGCTGCACCTAGCTTGTGGTATGAACTATAGAATCATATTTCCTCCATATTTCGTCCAAATGACTCCCCACGGAGTCATTATGCGTAGGGCGCACAGCAAGCTTATCAAGCTGCTGAATCTGGTTGAGTTATCTACCAAACGCTTTATACGTGAACTCATATTTCGTTTTAACCGTATCTTTTTCAAAATTTCGCTGCCTTTGCCTTTTGAGCTCACAGTCCATTTGCGAGTGCCCAGAAGGCAACTGCGTCCGCATGGTTATTTTCATGCTTTTATAACACTAAGCGAAGCATCTGCTAGCGGATGCCAAAAACGTTTTTCCGCGTGATTTTCGGTTCCGCTGACATGTTTTTATGACAAGATATTTTTATTTAGGCGCTTATTTACTAACCTTCCTTCTATGCAATCAGTTTGTATGCCTTTTACACGTGACGTACACAGAGCCTAACTCGAGAAGGCCCAGCGCTGTTGGTGCGCACTTACAATAAGTAAATTAATACTGCCGCATTCTCTCACGAGCAATTATAATTACCGACTTGCCACCCACTCCCCTTCCCTTTCCTCAACTCAGGCCTTGTGACTACCCCACATCAATAACTGTGGTTAAATTAATCTACCCCTTCCAACACACATGAGACTCTTGCCATCTATTTTGTCTTAGGTAGGCCCAGAGTACAAAATATCCCATACGTCTGAAAGGAAAACTAGGAGAGGGTGAAGACATTTTTGACAAAGCTATTAGGTTTGTTCAGCTTGTACTGTCCGTTCCTACACCTGCACCATCTGGAGAGTATTATTTCGATTCTCCAAGTCGTATTAAAATGATCCTGTGCAGCCGTATGAAAAAAAAAAAACAAGAAGACGAACGCATATTTTACTTTCACATGTCTACAAGGGCAGGACCGCGTAACTGGTGCTAGATGAAAAATTAACGACCTTGATCAATCAACAGCATGGGCAGCCACGTTCCGTAATGTTGGCGCACTAATAAGTAGGAAGTGTAGGGAGGCTTCTTAACGTGTTAGAAGGTGTCATCTATTGTTTGCCTAATATGTGTGATCCCACTAATAAATATCCGGATATCCTAGCAGCCTTCACATAAGTGAAAGGCGATCCCTGAGATATTCTTCTTTATGGACCGCCTATCCCAGTGCATAGTTTTATTGACAGCAGGTTACTACCCTCCGTTGGTCCCTTTTGTTTACCCTGGAATGAGATTAAGGAATATTTTATAATATATAATGTTACAACTTACGAAACATTTTACAAGGGTTTGGCATAGATAGGAGGGTTTTCCCATGTGTATTGCACTATGTTAATATCTTATTTAAAAAAAAGCGTAAAGCAGTTTTACTCAACCTGAAGGCTCTCCGAAGTGCAGAGCACTTATTCGACAGAGCAGCTGTGGTGCCACGGTCCCCTTTTGCTACCCCCCCTCACCCTCGTTTCCTCCCACTCTGACACCGCTCATGATGAAATGAACAGAGGCTTCGTCTAATGCACTACAAATTTCCCGCCTTCGCAGTGCTCGCGTGCTCTCTGCCTGAAACAGCACAAGTGGCAGTTCTGCTCTTTTAACACGAAAATGTTTTATTTCGGAATCAAGCAAGGTCTGACTGACTTCATATCCATCTAGGAAATGACATCACCAGAGAAAGTTCCATTGAAGCCGGCGTCTCCGTCACCACAACGGGAGGTGATAGACGCTTTACCTACTGCGCTATGAGCTAAACCGCAGACAGTTGTATGAACGCGATGTATATCCTTCCAATTACCTGCTCCATGTAGGTGGTGGTGCGTCTACGAGAGGCGAAGCAAATTAGTGCATCACGACGCTCATGAGCGCCGATAGTAGGCGCCAGGTGAGCTCGTCGCAACGCAACCGTGTGCCGTAAACTCCACCGAGCAGGAACGCGGTGGTCGCACATTTGCTAAAGCGTTCCGCCAGCAGGTTGTCGTTCGCCAAGCACACCCACAAGACAGCCCGCAAATCATGCTCTTTCTCTGCAGCGGAGCGTGAGTTCACCAAATGATTTGCTGGCTACCCGTTCGATTTTGTTCGCATGATTTGTGAGCGCTTATGGTTTCATTTGGGTTTATGCAGTGTACCTGCGCGGAATCCAGTGTCTAATTTTTTGCAAGTGACGGTGTCATACCGACAAAATATCAGCAGCGATGTCCAAATTCTTATCGATGCAGATTAAAGATTGAGTGATGCTGTGAAGCTACATTTCACTTTCGTGTTTTACCGATTCTTATGAAAGCGGGATCGACCAATTTTTGTACATGTTTTCATCTCGCACGTGCCATAGCAAGCTTACTGTGCAGTTTTGAACCAGCCATTTTTGGCTTCCGTGGCCACTTTTTTCACTTACAATGGTACAAACAAACCCAACGAGCATGCAAACTAAATGGACGCTGGGACCGACCATTAATTACATATATTTTGCCACAAATGTACCTGGAGTTTTCTTTGCACTAAATCATGGGGACATTCATGACGAGTGCCAGCGGTTCTGGAGTTTAGAACCCCTATGACTATATAAAACGTTTCTTGAAGTCTGCTGTTGACTCTTGCCAGGACAAGGCGCGGATTTGATTCCCAGCAGTGGAGGCGGCTGTTATGGAGGTGAAAAGTAAGAACGCCCGTGTGTTCGAGATTTAGGCGGATGTAAATATCCACATATGGTGACAATTAACCCGGAGGCCTGCAATAGGGCGCGCCTAATCGCTTGTGAAGCGTCGGCGCGTTAAAATCCACAATCAAAACTCTTGGCCGGAAAGCTGAGTCAAAGGAGAATTCTGTTTGGTGTCTTTTTGAATACTCTCCTTGGGTGCGTGACGCCGTCTCGTCCTGTTTGTGTGCGTGATGCCGCGTGATTTTGTTGGCTAGATATCGTGACAGAGGACGAGCTACGGTGACAAGGCGGGTCACTAAAGTGCTCTGCACTTCTTCCCGGCTGGCAGCTGCTGCAAAGTCCCCCTTGGACTGGTTTTGGTGCTGTAAACATGTAAACGAGAGGCGCCGATATAGCTTTGTGAGCAGGGGAGATTATATGGGAGGGTAAGAGCCCAGGTGTTGTGTTTATTCTTCCCCTCTCTCTCTCTCTCTCTCTCTCTCTCTCACACCCACACAAGACATAGACTAATTCAGTAGACGCACAACCTGGTCAGTGGCCAGGTGTGAGTCCGTGGGTGTGTGACGCGTGACGTTACGACCTTGATACGCCTCACCTGCGTTCTGACATCCTCTCTTGAATTAGGCCCCACTAGCCCTCGCATGCATGTATATGGCCTCCTCGATTATCAGCGCCCGATCGTCCGGGGAGTCCCCGAGACGCGATACGCTGCTCGATGTTCCCATGTATCCCTATGGGGCATTCGTGCCGAACGCGGTCCTCGGACTGCCCGCGGGTAGACCAGGACTGGTAAATCGAGGATGCACATAGTTAACGTGACGTATGAACGCTTTGCAGTAGTCCACAAGATCACTCGACAAAAGAGAATGCCACAACATGGAAAACCGTAGTGGGAACGCCGGTGGCTGAGGGCTCAAGATAGATAGTCTAAATGTCTTCTTGGGAATGGAGGTACGGTGTTGGCGATGCAGAATTAAGTCTGTCCCGCAAACGCATTCGAATAGAATACCAATCAAATTGTAACTTCGTTGAAACATTTTGTTTTTTCATTCCTATGGCTTTCAAGGGTCTGTGTGTCTCACAATAGGGAGGGCCAGCGTCGCTACCAACTCGCCGAAGTTTACCGCTCGAATGTGGTGATCTAGTGCGTCCCGAGGTGTTGTGAAAAAATTGTGGTTGATGCAGATTCCATAGCAAACAGTAAAACACTAAAGTGAAATCCGTCTTCGCAGGACCAGTTGAATGTTTATTCTACTTCGATATGAACTTGGACATCGCTACTTATATTTCGTCGGTATGACACCGTCAGAAGCATCAATATTAGACCCTGGACTGCACGCGCCGGTGCACTGCGCAAACCAGAATGAAGCCACACGTGCTCGCAAACCATGCGAACGAATCCGAACGGGTAGCCAGCAAATCATTTAACGAACTCATGGTCTGCTGCAGCGAAATAGCCTTATTTGCGGGCTGTCTTGTGGGCGTGCTTGGCGAAAGACGACCTGCTGGCGCGATGCTTTGGCAAATGTGCGATCACCCGGTTCCTGCTTGGTGTAGTGAACGGCAGACGGTTATGTTGCGACGAGCTAAGCTGGCGCCAACTATCGGTGCCCAATAGCATGGTGATGCACTACCTATCTTAGACGGCAGCACCAGCTAAACGGAGAAGGTTATAGGAAGGATATATAACACATTCATATAATTGTCTGCGCTTAACCTCCTAGCGCAGTGTGTAAAGCGTCTATCACCTCCCGTCGCTGTGACGGAGACGTCGGCTGGAATCGCCGCCGTTTCAATGGAACTTTTTCTGGCGATGTCATTTCCTTGACGGATATGACGTCAGTCAGATCTTGGTGGATCGCGGAATAAAACAATTTCGTGTTAAAAACATGCCTAGAAATATACTCCGCGGTGTTTTAAACCCAAGGTGACTCAGGGAAGTTCGCGTCCACAAACATGCACTGTTTTGCCTTCCACTACCAAGCCGTCGTTAGCTGTGCTGGATGCAATCAATGGCATGCAAGAAACCGGGCGTTTGGCGGGAAAGTTCGTTCCTCATAACAATGTACGCCACTGTGGGTGCCCACTGGAATTTGCCGCACGTGTTTCTCAAGCCAACTGCCTTGGAACAAAATTTCCTGCACTCACCTGCCATCCAAAGAGATCCCACATGTGCTCTTTGCGTAATTTCCGCAAGCCGCAATAAACGCCGAGAAGCTTGCTTCTCCGTTGGCATCGCCGACAGGTATGTATAAGGGAAGGCCGTTGGACGGTCTGTGATCCTTGTTTATAGCTATATAAGTGTACATTAGGATGTCGCATATGCCGTCTGGAGGGAACGACGTCGCCGTCCGTGCTCCCATGTCAACGGAGCACAGCAGTGGCGGATACGGCCCGGTGTAACCTGCGGAATGGTTGTATGAGAAAACCTTCAGCAGACGAAAATGGAGGCAACGGAATAATACAAAAAAGATCAGTCAGGCGCCATGAAAAAACTTGTAAGCTGGCTCGAGGGAAATGCTACCGCAAAGCTTAAATGCCTGAGCAAATAATATTAGATGCAAAGCATCTCTTGCTCGGGGCTATGCCCGTTGTCCTTCCGGCGTCCGTCCGCACCTCTTCTTCTCTCCACGCCAGCTGTGATAACGTCACTCTCTCCCCTCCTCCTCTCCACACCACCTGTGTGCGCTGCTCCCTCTCTCCCCCTCTCCACGCCAGCTGTGATAACGCCCCTCTCTAACCCCAACAGCTGTGCGCGCTGCTCCTCCTCTCCCCACCTCCTCGCCACTTCAATTAAACCAGGTCCGCGCCGCTGCTCCCTTCAATTGCTGCTTCGGTCTGCGCTGTCCGATGAGCTGACAATGGACGCCAACGATTTTGGCAGTGACCCGCCACGGTGGCTCAGTGGCTAACGCGTTGCGCTGCTGAGCACGAGGTCGCGGGTTCGATTCCCGGTCGCGGCGGCCGCTTTTCTGATGGAGGCGAAAAGCAAAAAAATTACACCATCTTCCCACATGGGAACCCTGATTGGATGCAAAGCACCCCGAGTTGCACGAGTTTGCACGGCTTTGCATCTCCTCAGAGTTCTCACGTGGCAGGATGGTGTAATTTTTCACCATTGCTTCGCATTGTTCTCGTTAATACAAATTACGGATCGTGGGCTTGCATTGGGTAGAATGCGAGATGCCTTGCTGGAACAATTGTCAAAGTGATGCTGGCGCGTTTGCGCATGTGCCTGGCATATGCTTGTTGCAACGCTCTGTGAAGAGAATATAAATCGCCGCCATTTCGTTATTTGTCGGTTTCTAAGCCAAGTAAGAACTGGGGTATAAACGCACACTTCGTTTGAATATATTCATCCAAATCTCTATCCGCCTCGAAAACAGCTGCGTAGCATCGCAACGCTCGTCGAACACATGACTTTGTACATTTATACTGCTTATCGCTCCACCAGAAGTGAACTTTGTGGTTTTTGGACCACGACCTTGCTTAGTTAAGGGAAGGAAACCGCCATTTTGCTTCAAGAGAAAAGTCCTTACGATACAAAGACGCGTCATAATTTACTCGTGCGGATCATCGACAATGTGGCTTTTGAGTCAGTTGATGTTTTTCTGCACCAGATGGGAGGGAGGCAAACATGCTCTAATGTGCCATGGTCCCGAAGTTCTTTACTCCATTCACTTGCACTCGAACGGTACTGTGCTTTCCAGTGAGCGCGAAGAATTTTCCGAACCGAATTGTGATCCTCCCGCTCCACTTTACGGCACAATAGGCAAGCATTGTTCCTCAGTAAACACCGACGTACAGTGTTCAGAAATGAGGAACAATGTGGCTAAGTGTCACAAAGAGTGTACACTGACTGCAAATGTTCACAAAGAAGTCCAAAAAATGCTCATATTTCATTCCTGTTTCGGTCGCCCTTATTAGAATTTCCTTATTCTTGCCCTCTTTATGTAGGCCAGATGTATTCGATCCGCCCTTCCATACTAGTATGTTCACTATTATTTTTTGTATTGTCTTTCCTTTTTAAACTCTGCTCGACGAATTATTTTCATCACCGCTAATATAACGAATGAACGCAGTAACTCCACCGATTATGCACTTTTCGGCAAATGCAATGCGTTAAACGGTTGGAACGGGGGTAGGGGGGAGGAGTTTTTGGCAAAGAACGCTAAGCAATAAGGAAAATTTCGTTAGATTTTGGGGTGTGTAGTGTCAGAATCTCTTTGAAATTTTTGCTGTTTCCAATGAGTACGTAAATAACGCACGGTGCACTACAACTTCCAGCGTGGTGCAATGCTACTGGTAGTAATATGATCATCATCAGCATAAGCTGGCTTATTTCCACAGCGGAATGAAGGCCTACGTGATGGCACAGTAGTAGTCGTCAAATTTGGGTAGCGTTTTTTCAGGAACAGGGTGTAAATATCTAAACCGTTATCATTCAACCAATATTATCCTAGATTTGGCGCACATATCTAAAAACATGCGAATGCAGCCGCCATTATATTTCGTCCGGTAAATTGTTCCCGAAGCTGTTATTTCAATCTGGTTACAGTATCTGGATAATCGGTATCAAGATTTTGTTGTGAGTGGGTTGCTACTGAACGCGCAGCACAATATTCAGACTCACTAGCCACGGTGGAGGTGGTCTTAGTAGTGAAGGTGGTCTCAGTGGTGAAAGTTGTTATAGGCGGAATGACAGGTCGCGTGGTTTCGGTAGGCAAGAATGAAGGTGGAGAGGCTGCAGAAGCGAAGCCTTTAGAAGCTTGGCGGTTTGAAGAAGGTGGCGTATTCAGGTATGGGGGCTGCGAAGGGTTTCCATGTCCCCATGAATCACTGGTAGTCTTGCCGTCGGCCGCACCCTCGTCATCACCTGGACCATCGCCCCCTGTGAAAGGAACGGTAATATTGGGGATAAGTTTAGAACGTAAGGTTATTCCGGAAGTCACAAGAACCGAGAACAAGAAACACACAGTTTTAACAAATGCGCGGCTTTGCCTATGAATTCTGAAGTTTACGCAAATTAGCCACCGGCCAGTAGCGGTATCCACCAAGCGTGAAGCCACAGTAGTCATGCCGTTATTCGTTTCTTACTCTTAGAGTGCAGCCTTAGCCGTAGAGATTAGAGTACACATTTCGCGCGGCTTTGCAGGGCATGGTGATTTCTTACACATACCAAGACGAAGACACAATATTACGTGGCGTCTATCTCGACGTAGTCTAAGAGACTGCACGTGTATAAAGGGATGTTCGGTAACGGCGGCTACGCGTTCTTGGCCGCCGTTCTCAGCCTAGTGTTCTAGGGGCGAAGCCCATTAGGAGCTCGGGCTGTAGGCGTCTGCTGTCGTCGTCATCGTTTTATGCGGTCGCGGTACTAAAACACGGGACACTCGTTTTCCAACGCCTCACAATAGAAAGTTTCATCTCAGCAGGCAAATTGGCGCACTAAACAGATCGCGACACTTGTTATCCAAGGCCTCGCGGTGAAAACGCTTCGTGATTTGAAGGCACGAGACTTTTACAACATGGCGCCATGGCGCCAAGAATGCACTTGTAGAATGCATGCTTTACCCCTCTCCAAGTTCGATGTTAGTGAAGGTCGCCTTGATTTTTCTTGCATTGTTTTTCTTTTTCGCTTGCCGGGAAACTGTATGACATAGCAGCGTGGCGATTATCCCCGAAACACGCCTTAGAGTGTGCCAGAATATACTCCTAAATTGTTTAAGGACACATTGTTACTGTTGGAATCAAGCACTCTAAGTTGTAAAAAAAATAACCGTCGGTGTATCCTCTTGGAGAAATGAAATACGAGCACGAAAATATGAATCGGTCCACGCAAAATACGAAGATACTCTTCGTTGACGTCCAAAAATGCAACCCGCTACACAAGTGTGTGGATCCCGTCTCAACATTTCACGCGGTTCGACCAGGTTGCGAAGAAACTGAATCCTGTTTCATTTAAACCACAACGCGGTAGAGGATATCAGCGGGTGCTCAGCTGATGCGCATGTTTGCACAAGGTGGAGACGGCTCAAGTGCGAGGAAATGCCAACGCTGCGCTGCCAATGTTCATTGTGACTTGTGTCTTCTTAGGGCTCTGTAAATACGGAGCTGTAACGATAGTTGCGTTTCCCCTTCCCAAGGGCGGCCTACGAACGCTACCCTTCCTCTATCACTGAACAAGATAAAATACAACCTCTGCCCACTAGGGGTGATGACAATTTTAGCAAAACTTTGTAAACTTTGTGCCTCAGTAAAACACCTCAAGGAAAATTCAGATCAGCTCAACGGGCTGTGAAACAAACAATCATCGGAGTGACACTTAGGGACAAGACACGAGCCCCTGGATCAGAGACCAAGCTACAGTAGAAGATATCATAGGGATATCCTAGGAGATATCATAAAGGAATAAAATGTACTTGGAGGGGCCTCGTGCTCACGCGAAATTACAATAGATGAAACACCAAGGTGACAGCTTTGATACCGAGAGGCGGGCCTGGAAAACGTGGAAGGCCAACTAATTGACGGAGAGTAGAAATAATTAATTTCGAAGAAAGAATGAACTCCAGCGGCGTGGGACAGAGGCGGCTGTTGGTGAATGGGAGAGGTCTTCGCAGTTGACTTGGTGAAGGTTGATGCCGATGATGATGAATGTATTATACACTCTCACCTTCAGTGGCATCGATGCTGAAGAACCCGATGGCGAACACAACCAACACGAAGGCGCACAGGCAACAAAGAAGGGTAAGAATCCGCAGGGTGGGCCCGCAATCTCCTTCCTCGTACCTGCAGTGAACAAGGGCGCGCTCAGTACGAGGAGGAGGGCCCCATTTTTCGGAATGCGTCATCTGCAGAAACATGAACGTTGATAAGCAGTTATGTAAAGTTGATTTATGAATAAGGGGACGGTATAACTCTTGTGAGGCAGGTGGACAGCCATACTCAACAGTTCCGTACAGTGGTTGGTCTTTTACATAGGCTATGGATTGAAGACATTGAGCGAAGGCGTGCTGCCAAAATTTACGGCTCACTTGAAATAGCAACATGACGCGAAACCTTCATCTAAATGTGGATACCGTTTGTGTCAAACACCGAAACATTTGCTTTGACTTTTGTATGTTACGAAAATAGGCACAGACCTGGCAATAAGCTTACTTGTGTCTAGTCGTCTGGGGACTGCCTTCATCGGCCTTATATCCCGACCTTTTAACGTATGCAACCAATAAAATTTCGCCCCCTGAGACACTTATTCCATTTTTATTATTGTCCATGGCAGACGCGCGCTGCGGTGGATTCCTCTACATTTAGGACCTCGTCGCAACATCCACGCCACAACCTCGAACGCAACACCAGACTAAAGATACTTTGAAGGGATATATGCCTTCGCGGACGAGTTTAGGGAAGTTTAATGTATGACAAAAAAGGTCTGCAGGGCTAAATTCTACCGAAAATATAGCCGCTCACACACCCATGATACCCGCCGTTTAATTCCCATTCCACTGGTCACATGAGTAAGGACTGTTATCGGGATTTTAAATCCTGAACAAACCCACGCTTCGCTCGGCCAGCAAACCTGAAATAAAAATTCACCAGGGGACCCTTATAAGGCACATTGACCAGATCAACCACAGGCATTTCCTGCGCCAGCCTTATAGCATCGGCTCAAATGGCGTGGAATTGCGAATATCCTGGAGTTCGCTACGCCTCTAGATTCACGCCGCATTATTTATAGTTTCTTCAGGGAAATGACCTCAAAGCTTCATCAAAATCTTTGATAACGCGTTATTGCGGCGGATGGAATATGATATGTCGGTTCGGCCAACATGTAACGACTGTCACGAAAAGTGGCTCATCATCCGAATGAAAGGAGAGGGAAGCGGGAGTTACGCCACAATCGACTTCCAAGGCGGGAGAAAGGGCTGCGCGGCTTCCCAAGCAAGCTGCAATATGTGCCTAGATGTTGTGATGAGTGGTTCACGTTTTACCAAACCCAAAAGTGTTGTCCGAACGCACTTACTTCCTAGTTTGCGTGCTATTCTAATTTTTCCGATTTATGAACCAGGGGAAATGGTAACGCGCTATGAAATTAATGTTCACTGTCGTGTTTTAACGAAATTATTCAAAGGAGCTCTAAATTTGCTAGCTGTTACACGGTGGAAGTTAGAACCGCAATAGAGATCGTCTTCGATGTTCAAATTTACGACTGCACGAGGGGGACAAATTTATACGAAGAACGGGAGATTATGGATTTGAGACAGCGCTTGTATTGGGGGCATCTCTTCGTCCCTGTCAAAAATTTGCGCTGTTGATGCTTCCCTTACTTCTTACCACCCAGTCCGGCATGTGTCTACTGCACAATGCAATTGTAGAGCTGGCGCCCAAAACACGGTCCGAATAGAAGGCACAACATACAACAGCGAGGCAAAAGTTCTTCAGTACATTTTAACAGCCATCTCGTGGTTTTCGCAGGAAACTTACCGTTGTTGGGTCCCTGGAAAATAACAGAAGTAAAAAACTGGATGTCATTTAGGGATTTAGTTTTGTTGTGCTAACGCAACTTTTGGCAGACGACCCGGCGAGCATCACCACAGAGACAAGACAACATGGTTGTGCAGTACTTGAGAAATAACATTACCACACACCCATCACAGTATTAGTCCTTGAATAATTCAATCGGAATCAATTTATTTAACAACAATTGATTGTCTGATGAAGAGACTTTGGGGATAGGGAGAGCCATCATTGAAGGGCGTGTCCAACCGAGGTCGTAAGCTGAGAGAAATATTTTACCACAATTACAGAGACGCATTGCACAGGAAAACTATAAGGATTATTGTAGTATAGCTTACGCGGAATCAAACAAAAGAATCAGATGGGCGAGGGGAGTTTGTGCGTGGACGCCCGCGTATAACTTTTGCCTTTGTCTAGCAACATAACATTCTATGTGGAAGATCTCCACTTTTCAGTGCTAGAACATTTGGTCATGAGATCACTTCTGCCAATTAGACTTTAATAAACGTCAGAGTTAGTCGTGTCTTTACATTTGTATGGCAATATCTGTACGCTAGAATGGGTATCTGAAATAAATATTTTCCCGTCTTAGGTTCGATAACATTTCATCTAAGTTTTTTTATATCACTTCCGCGGAAAACACTTCAGCATGACGCACAATTTTGCCTGTTTTATGTCCGTCTCTGAATGCCATTGGGCGGAGCAGTAAGATAAGAAAGGCACAAATACTTACCGTGCGACGCGTCTATGTTGTAAATCTGTGAGGGTTCGGCGTCTGAAAGAAAATGAGTATTAAGAAGGAATACATTTAGTCTTTCTTGGGGATACGAAAGTTACAGAAACATCTGCAGACGTGCAAAATTTCCAAACACGGAAGTATTATTGTCGGCCGTATTGCAAAGAAACACTTACAGGAATATTCTTGTTGGCTGTATTCCGAAAACTGTGAAGACATCTCTGAAAAAAAATTATAAGGGTTCACTGTGAAGAGTCTTCATGGCATTTTTTTTATAAGATGCCGTTAAAATCTTAGTGGTGACCTCGCGTATGGCACATACCAGATTTGAATCAATTACACCCGATGTATGTTGAACAGTAGTTGACTTTTTAAATCAAACCTTATATTGCTACGGTTCGATGTATTTTCTTGTGTTTGCGGAAAAAAAAAACGTCCATTGTGTGTTTGTTTTTCCGTGACCTGGTGTATCGCGAGGCGTGAGAAAAGGAAAGTGGCGGTGTCTGTGCTATTGACTCGCGGTCGCCGAGAATTCACACGCTTTTCATAACTTTGATTTGGACCTATGTATCATCGCACGGATGGGAATGATAACAGATTAGCTGAAAAAATTGGCGCGGAGCGCTCTAGAGGCGCGAGGCTGGCGCAACAGCAGACCTGGCGACCCCTCTCCCTTCGTCGGAGACACGGCTTTTGCACCCCACACAGATTTCGAGACTTTCCACTTTAAGTCATATATGATTTTGTTGTGCCCGAAGCCTTTTACATCTCTCCCAAATTCGATTGCGTTGGTCCGTGCTAGAAGCAGCTGCAACTGGCTACGCAAAGTCGGCGCCTGTAGCGCGAACTCGGCGTGTGTGCTCCACATTTAAGGCGCCAACGCACATAAACCGCCGAGTAGAACAACACACGAGAAATCATGGCACAAACGCTGGACAAAGTGTTCTCGAAGGTCGAGCTGGGCGACTCCAGGCGCTCCTCAGGAGACGCCCGCTCATGTGCGCTCGTTTCTTTACCTACGGTTTTTTTGCGAAGCTCTTCAGGTGGTGCAAGCCAACGCACAAGCCTGGCCGTTGCCTGGCACTGCTCAAAAGGCGCACGCTACCCGTGCGCGTGGTCTTTTTATAGCGTGAGCTACACTGGCCGAGGTTGAGCAGTTCACACACATCCCACGCGCACAGCGTCTTCAAGCGAAGACGCCGGGCCGGCCCGTGGTCGACCCGGTGGATCGGCCCGCGTCCACGCGCATCTGGCGGCCCGATCAACTTGATGATCATGCGAGGGGTGGCCGGGGTGGAACCGATGTCTCGTGCATCGCAGCAACACCGGCGTGCGCCTGTGGAAGCAGCTTAGCTCTGGGGCGGCTGGTGACGCTGCGCCGTAGACGCTTGATAAATATGCATGTGTCACATAGCGCGTATACCGTGTGTGTGTCATTGAAGCAGCAGTAAGCATGATAATCAAGGTAATGCTAGACAACCAGGAAAGCTAATATTAACCAGGTGAACCTTAGCTCACGCTACGCATATCCTGACATAGCCGAGCTAAGCCATTGCTAATTTGTTTCTTAGTTGTTTTCTAGTAACGCTATTGGACGGGTATAAGATTAAACAAGCGGTGATGTTCCTATAGGCGGCATTTTAAATACGTAAAAACGATTCAGATGTGAAATTTTTCCGTCACAGCATTGGCATATCAATTTTTGATAGATGAGTTATAAACAGGAACATTCAGAAATTGACTGCAGGGTTAGGTTGATAAAGGTTTCCATCTTCCCTAACAGCGCACACACACGAAGACTAAGGCAAAGAAGGGGACACACGAAGTCTCGTGTGTACGCGCTGTTAGGGAAGATGAATAAGTAGCAACTCGCCCATTTGTCGGTTCTTTTCAAAGGGTTCCAAGACGTTTGCCGCTGTTGTATCCGCGTCGGCATAGTCGAAGGCTTGCCTGCCAGGTTACTCCAGCTTGTCAGTGTAGGTTTCTGTCATCCAGTCCTGTGCCTGTTCTCTTTTAGGGGCGAAGCTCCTAAAGCCGTGGGTCTGTCCATCCCTTGTGTCTCGTGGTACGTGACCGCCTAGTTCGATGACTCACTCGCAGGTGGCGCTACGTGACCGCCTAGTTCGATGACTCACTCGCAGGTGGCGCTACGTGACCACCTAGTTCGATGACTCACTCTCAGGTGGCGCTGGTGTGAGTGACGTCATGATGACGTCACTCGCACGTGACTGACACTATAAAAGGCAATCGCTGTCGACGCGCTTCTCTTTCGCAACGAGTCACCGGATGGAGGAGGTGGTTGTTGACAAGGCTGCAGAGCGGAGGGCGCGCAGGGCGGCGGCAGCGCGCGCTCGCCGACAGGATCCCGCCGTGCGCGAAAGAGAGGCCGAAGCATCTCGTCTAGAAAGTCGCGCTTAAACCGCGCGTCGGCAGCTTCGGGCTGAGCTCGCTTGATGCGTTTTGCAGCCGCCTCGAGAGCTCTCACTGCATCGGGGTTTGCCTGCCGATACGAGCGCTTGCTTGCAGCCTCACGAACCCTACAACAACAACAAACGAACAAGAACAAAATAAAAGAACAAAATAAAAGTTGATTTGTACAATGTACGCACACAGTCTTACGTCTTTCTTAATGATGTAATGGGCGAACTTTCACGGGAGAGTTACGGTTACCGATGATCTCCCCCTCTCGAGCTTCGCCCCACTTATCATCATTCATTCCGTGGATATGGCGTGATTTTTTTTTGTATTTCACTTTTATTTTGTCGTCTTAACGGCAGCTCCGTGTATTGTCCGCTGTCAAGCGTCGCCTTTTATACATATTTACAAAGTGCATTGGTTGGGGAATTATTTTACAGCAGAGCTGTATCTGGCTTGTGTACTAGTGTACGCTCCGACAGCAAGAATTTACTCAGGGGCTTGTGTTTAGTGTATGGAAAATTTCCTAAAAAACAGGTCTTTCGGTCTCAATACCATGACTAAAAGACGTCTTACATTGCCCCTGAGGAGTGTTTCTAAGAGCAATAGTCTTACTACGAAAGATGAAGCCGACTTTAAAGGTTCCTAAAATCAAAATACAAGTTTATTTTGTTCGAAAGATTTCGTGTTCTATAGTGCCCCAGCGCTTGTCGGGAATGTAACGATGATTTTATGCACTGCGAAATTAATCAATTTAAGGTACAATTTTTTATTCTCAAGCAAAAACGTGAGTTTGAACAACGCTTACATTGACATAATAAGAACAGGTCTTTCAGCTAAACTTGGTGGGGAGCGGAGGCTTGCTTACTGTTAGTTAACCGGGATTGCAGCACCACACCGCGGCAAGCCGCTTTGCATGTGACCGTATTTAAACCTCGCTTGTTTTTGTTCAAAGAGTAAAATAATCGTTTTGTGAAACATGGTGCTCACTAGACAAAAAAAAAAATTTCACCATCTCCCCGAAGGGAACTATGTGGTGATGCAAAGCGTGCCGAAGCGGCTTCGCTTTCTCTCAGTGTGGGATGCGCTGCTCGACGCTGGCGTTTCGAAGCAGCTTCACTTTCTCGAAGTTTGGCATCCGCTGCTGGACGTCGACGTTTCGGAGCGGCGTCGCGTTTTCGAATGCCACCTGGATCCGCTGCTCGGCGTCGACGTTTGCGTTCTGCATCTCGAGCTCTCCTCTGCGCAGGATTTTCTTCAGAGGGGCTCGCGGTTCTGGGAGTGAGCTGGCTGGCGCTGGTTGAAGGTGTGCCAGCTAGTTCGCTGACAAAATTGTTGGCGTCCATTCAGTTCATCGGAAAAGCAGCAACTGAGGGAGCGTCGCGCGGAGAGGAGGAGAGGAGGAACAGCACGCGCGCTATGACACAGCTGGTGAGGATAGGGGGACTGGAGGAGCAGCGCGCGCGCTATCGCACAGCTGGCGTGAAGAGAGGGAGAGCAGGAGAGCGGCGTTATCGCACAGCTGGTGGGGAGAGGGGGAGAGGTGCGGACGGATGCCGAGGGACATAGCCCCGAGCAAGAGATGCTTTGCATCTAAAAAGTTTGCTCCAATCCACGCTGTGAAGGTGGTTGGAAAGCAAAGCTTTAACGACACCTACAACAATTGCCCATGCGACGTCACTTGAATTCGCACATGTGGCTCCACAAAGAGTGAAACCAGAGATTCTGCCCGCCGTTACATGGAGCTCGCTTGGGCGGCGTCCCGGACGCAGCAACAGAGCGGACCACGGCCGGGTTAGAGCGGCGGCCGCCGCCGCTGTATCCCGGCAGTGCGTCCGGAGAGAGAAAACGAAGAGGAGCATCTTTCGGAGAGTAAGACAGAGGAACCTAGCCATCCTGATGTGCTAGCTTGGGGCTACACCACCGCGCGACACAAGCGCAGACACCGAAGCAATGCGGCATCTGAGCTTAGTGATTCCCATTTATACCAATAGCTTAGCTAAGTAAGTTTTGAGAATTCAGAGAAAACTGAGGTAACCTTTTATAATTCCTATTTATCAGAACCTGTTGCTACTTTCGCCTTTTGTAATACCTCTTAAAACACGACCGAATTGGTAATCACCAATTTAGAAAACAGAGTCCCATTGGTGACAAGCAGTGCGAAAAAGGCAGCGTTCCTCTAGCGGCCAGATGTCTGTATGGGGTTTGTACATTGTTTTCCCGCCATGCAAACCAACGCTTAACGTATTTTTGCCGTACGACCACTTAATCCCGTCGGGTTAGGGTTACCGTGGAGGTGCTTTCGAACAAGTTAATCAAGCCGTGCGAAGGCACCGCGCAATGGACGCGAAGCTGCGCCATAACAGGCCCAAAACAACGCCAGCTGAAGTAGAAGAGAGTCGTACCGCAGGATGCCGCAGCCGACGAGCAAATACTCCCGTGCGGGAAACGCTGGGTAAATTTGCGGCGCCAGCTCTAGTGTGCTACGTGAGTGGAACCCTGCGCCCCCTACGTCCCCCTCGTTGCACCTCCTACGCCTAAAGAGTTTGTTGTCCCGCACACCACGAAAGAACCGTTGCGCGGTAGATCTAGAAAGCTTTGTTTAATTATGGTCACGTAAGACACCGCCAATTTCGTCATTCGGCCAGTGTCGTCTGAGACAACTCCAAAGCCCCACAGTGCTGTGCATCTAAACGAAGCATAGTGCGCGCCGAACCAACAGCATGGCGACTTTTATGTCTACGTGTCCTTTCGCAAACTTCCACTGTTTGTCCCACCATTCTCACTGATATAAAAAGAGTGTGCCCTAAATGTAAGCGTGATTAGCTCGTTCGGCACGTTGATAAGTTCTGCCTAATTTGCCTTTGCTTTTTCCGGGCTCCGCCAATCGCAGAGCTGGCTGGTATGACATCATAGGTTCTTTTGCGGGAAATGAGAGAATGGGAAATATGACCATTCCCTTTTGTTCCCAATTATACAGCTTAGTTAGGGGAAGTTTACGTTAAAAGTGGTGTCAGGATGATTCTAATGAGTGAGGCGATCTTTTCAATGAACCAAACTTGCATTTTGTCTTCATGGCCCCTTTAAGGAGATTGGTGTGAGATAATTTTTACAGGCAAACTCTCCGACATAGCAAGTAAAGCATGGCCATCTACGGATGAAGTATGATTAGTCCCTATTATGCTCCACTCCATGGTTGCCCGCCCTCCCTTAGTCGTTTATACACCTCGACAAACTCTGCGTCCCCGTGCCCCTGACATTGCGCAAAGCCACGTCACCTTCGGCAGCCACCTGTATGTCGCCCCGTATCATCAACCGCCATTGTATCCCCCTCCCCCTCCCATGAGTCCGTCGTCTGTGAAGTAGAGATTGGGCCGCTGTGCTTAAATATAATATAGGGAACCCCAAACTGCTGAAAATCAACATACCAAGTCCAAGCACAGCTCCACCTTCCCTGGTTTCCCCCTCATGGAACGGCTGGCATTTTCTCTTATGCCTGCCGTTTAGAGGGACACAGAAGTCAAAGCCGAATTCGGTCTAAATAGACAAATTCACATCCCCAGAAAACGAATAAACTAATCTACGGGGCAGAGCATTGAATATAATCGCGTCTATGATCAAAAAGTTAAGCTCTCAGTCGCCCAGCAGACACGACGTAAACGGCGACTTAGCGCATGTGCCAACAGTCAATGATAAATAAACCACAGAACGAGAACCGCGCACACAAGGTCTCAAAGAAACACATAAAACCTTTTCGCGTTAACTTTCAAACTCATAAACCATCCCAAATATGCAGGTATAATTCAAGCCTTGCCGACATTCGCAAGCTGCAAGCCGCGTCACCGGTGGCGGTGGCGATGGTTATTGCAGGTTAGGCGTAGTCACATGCCTGTTATCTCCTTTTTTACCTTTAACATCATGCTGGCAGATAGCGCGCCGGCTTTCCAGTTCCGTTCCTCTGTGGACAGTAATTTGTGTCTTAGAACAAATGCCTTGCTCCCTCACGTGAAGCTGTCTGCCCGAAAGAAGTTTTGCACCCGAAGCTGTGTGTGTGCTGTGGTGGCGTTCGCTTCGCCATGAAATGCGACGGCGAGCTCAGGCGGTTGGAGTGGGGTTACTATGTTGAAATTATTACTAGCGCCGATTCAACCCGCACAGAGTATGTAGACTGTGCGAAATGCGGAAAACTGTGCGAACTGTGCGGAAAACCTCGGCTCGCGCCGGAGTGAAGCGACTTGTTCGCCTTCATAAAACGGAATAAGGAAGCGCTACCCTTACGATGAAGAAGAGGCAATGGATAATTTTTCGTGACGGCTTCAAATCGCGCTCCCTGACGTTGCGTGTGTTCGAAACCATTTCTTACTCTCTTGTAGTTAGAGAAAATGTGTGCGTCAAACCGGCTCTTTTGACTCAGGGAATTGCGGGCTGCGATGTTTACAGTACGGTGCGTACTTAGGAAAAGGTTTTTGCATCATGTTACGCATGCATGTCATTCCGTACTGGCGCCAAAGCGTTTGATAGTACTCGTTTCTGCGCTCGCAAAAGCTCTGTGCACGCTTCTGGAAGGTGGGCAAATAGGCAAATAATGTCTCAAAACATTCAACAGGTGCCGCAGTAAGCGTTACCATATCGTGGGCCGCACAGATTTAGCGTTGTGGGCAGTTACAAGTTGCACTAACAGGTGGCGCCACTCTCTTAAACTGAGCTCATCGAAACGACTAAAATCCAACTATTCATAACGATAATACAAATCAAAAGAGCACCCCTGTCCGCGTTGTGGTTGCGCTGTCCGCTAGACGTTTTGACGGTAAAGGAAAAGGCCGCGCGGCACACTCGCATTGTTTAACCACCACCTCACGTCCCAAGTGGCAGTAAAAGTGACGTACATAGAGTGGCACGTAACAAAAGTTTGGGGGGCGAGTTCTTTTGTCGTGTGCGGCGAGTGCACGACCACTGCTGTTTGAGCTGTTTTAGCTCACATACGCCATGAATACACGGAAACAGCCATTTAGGCTTCAACTAAAACTATGCACAAAAGCACCCTTATTGAACTGAGGCCGCTAAGCAACTTTATTACCAAATTTTTATGCGAAGCATTCTTTGCAGAGTACCCCCACAGCCAGGACCATGCAATGCCCGGCATTTCTACAAATATGCACATGTCGCGGAAGATCCACTTGTAATCGCTATAATCGCATAAATGGAGAGAACAGGTCGCACAAAATTTTGAAAAAAAAAAGAAAAAAAAAACAGTGTAAAATATATGGAAAATAGTGAACCGTGGTAACGCCCTGCATTTCCACAATACTGCAGATGTTCCGAAAGTTCTAAATGTAATTGTTGTAATAACGTAAATGAAGAGAACCGGTCGAACGAAATTTCGAAAAAACTGAAACATAAAAGATTATTTAGAAAAAAAATTCCCCCGCATTTCCCCGAGGGGGAGAATGTGAAAGTGCGAATGCACGGTTGTCGGCCCGCTTGCGGCGCTTGCGCCTCGGCCCCCCGCAAGCCCACCGCCTCGCGCCTTCTCTTCCATCTCTTCCATCGGGTTTGTAGTATCACGTGTACACCACGCAGTTATCAAGCCGCTATAACCGCGCTGAGTCACCAACGCAACGCCGCTGACGACGTAGTTTGAATGCGTTAAGATATAAGGCGCGTCACTAACGCTGATATCACGTCGCGTCCGTGGCTTGGTCGGTAGAGCGTCGCGCTGCGGCCGCAAAGTCCGCGGATCGAAACCTGGCGCCGGATGCTGTTTCTTTATAGAGGAGCAACTGCGGACGCCGACGCCGACCGCCGGCGGTGGATGGTTTGGGTCGCTTATAAAGTGCATTGCCCTAAAAAAATACTGAGAATGTCACAACGGAGACCGCACGGCATTTCTACAGTAATGCAGATTTCGGGAAAGTTATACCTTAAATCGTTATAACAGCGTAAATGAACATAATTGGTCGAACGAAATTTTGAAGAAAAAGGGAAAATATAAAATAATTTCGGAAATACCAAATCGTCTAACGCCTTGGGTTTGCAGAAGAATGCAGATTTCGCGGAAGTTTCGAAGGTATTTTTATGATAGCGTAAATGAAATAATTGGTAGAACCAGATTTTGAAAAATAAAAAAAAATATAAAATAATTATGGAAAATGGCGAACCCTGTAACACCCTGCGTTTCCACAATATCGCATATTTCGCGGAAGTTTCAAATGCAATCGTTGTAATAACTTAGATGGAGATAAATGATCCAAGGAAATTTGGAAAAACTAAAAATAAGAAAAATATTGAAAGGATCTGGAGAATGTCAATATATTCCGCATGCCGTTTCCACAATAAGAAAGCTTTCGGGAAAGTTCACTTTTAATCAATATAATAGCGCGAATGGACGCAAATGGTAGAACAAAATTTTGAAAAATAAAAAGTTTGGAATAATATAAAATAATTACGGAAAATGGCGAACCGTGTAACACCCTTCATTTCCACAATAATGAAGATTTCGCACAAGTTTCACCTGCAATCGTTGTGATAGCGTAATTGGAGATAAGTAGTTGGACAGGACTTAAAAAAACAACAAAAAAATTTGGAAGGAGAAAACTCACACTCAAACCAGGCAGAATAAGAATTCCACTCATCAGTAGATAGTTCTCTGAATATCGGCAGGATTTTTTTTCACTGTAGTGGCTTGTACTTCCTTAACTACGTGCATAAAACTATTATTGACAGCACGCAACGGAGGGGGAAGGAAGGGTTTCCCCTAGCCCTGAAGCAGCAGTCCGTTTTTACATTGGATATATGGAAAAGGTTAACTGGAAGCGCCAGCTCGAAAACAAACATGTGCAGCTTAAAGGGAGACTGAAGTGAATTTGTCAAGCTCCCGCTTTTGCTTGCACGGCGTAGACTGGCTCAAAGTAACACACTTTTCATCGTTTATCCTGTTGATAAGTCGGTAAATATTTCATAAAGCATCAAAGAAGAAAAACTACCGTGCGTGGTGTGCGGCGGCCGCACCAACTAAAGGCTGTGACGTCGGGAGGAGGTGCACCATGATTGGACGATGTCGAAGATTAGCATCCAAATAAGTTTCCGTTTCGGCTCTGTAAAGCAACATGCTCGACATCTGACGTTATTGTTGGATGGGCATTCTACATATTTCAATAATTGTCACACCGCGCTTCTGCCATGTTGTCGGATGTAAAATGCCTATGAGAAGCCTCCCAGGACGGTTTGGAATAGTAGCAATCACTAGCCGACGCCTACGCAGTGGATGAACGCCCTCAGCGTCACCGTAGACGCTCAAATGCCATGTGCTTTTCCCCCATATTTGGAGCTTGCCTCCTTGATGCCTGTATCGGAAAAAGCATGTTCACTCCAGTCCAAGGGTCTGCTGATTCTGGCATGCGCCTACTGCCTGCAAGCAGTCGGTGCTTTTGGCAAGAGCACGCCAAGAACTCGCTAGCGCGTCAGTGTCTGTCAGCGCGCTCTGCGAAATCGCTCGTTGAGGAGGGAATATCATGGCCCAAAAATGGTGAGCTCAGTAGCGAAAACATCGGCCGAAAACGAAGATGTCCACTTTCAAAAAAACGTATGTACCGTCGGCGGTCCGAAATGGTGACTTCTAAAATATTTAACCTAGCGCTCCAGACCACTCGGCCACGGGTAGCGCTACCGCCAAAGAAAATATATGGTATATAAAGTATGGCCAGTTTACACTTCTACTTAGTTTTAGAATTTCAAGCAGATTAGGTCACTATTTGTTCTATAGCGCTCGTGCAGTAAGCGTCCCCTATATTTCTACAATACCTCACGTCTAGCAATTGCATTTCTTGCACGGAAAAACCGTTCGCAGATGTATGGTCGTGGTGCTGACCGCACTTTGCCTGTTCACCCAGCGCCAAAATTGCTTCCTGCTGCCTAGGTTTTACGCTGTCGGGTAAAAGTTTTGGGTTGATGTTATTTCCTTAGTACTGATATTGACTTCGCTGGCTCTTCTCCCACCTTCAAGTTGCCTTAGATTTTCCTACCAGCGTACCAGTCAGCGAAGCGTCGCATGTGCGCTTGTTGAGCGCTTGTGTGGAGTGACGTTGACTTGGAGCTAGATCCAGTGTACAAACTAACAAACTAAAGAAACGCGCATTCTTGCATTCACAACCGTGTCGCGGGTTAGTTTGAACTGAGCGAAAGAACTGCGACGACCCGTCAGCGGCCAGCGGACTGAACGCTGGACTGACTGACTCTGTCGGAAGGTCGACGAGCTGTGCAGTAGCGCAGTCAAGCCAAGTCATTTCCTCCTGACGTCACACGAAAAACGCCACAGAAAATGGGCGAGGAGGCAGAGAGGAGGACAGCATGTCCTCCTGTTTTGAATTGAATGTTTGAATTGATGTTTGAATTGATTTGAATTCAAACATGTTTGAATTGATTTTTCTATAAATAAATTCGCGTAAACGCACTCAGAGTGGCGGAGACATTGCCTATGGACTCCGGCCTACAATTTTCGCAAGTCATCACGCAATGTTTACAAATCACTTCTGTGTCCCTTTAAGTGACCCTTACCTCGGCAGTGCTGTATGCTAGTCGTCTCTCTTTTGGCATTCTTTCATCTAAAACCTCGTGTGTTATGGCTGTTTCTTCTCTTGCACCTTCTGCCTACTGTTACGTAGCAACCACGCGAGAGATATGGTGCGCAATTACTCTTCACTTCAGGTTTTACCCCGTCAACTTCCAACCTTATGGACGCGAATTAACGACGTACTCTTGCATCTACTTAGATCCGCGCCTTCGGTGAGTGCATTGGTAAGCGTGTCTTGCTGTTCCGATGTCTGTGCAGAGCAGACGTTCGCGCACCTCACCTGCGTGCAACGCGCTCTGAAACATGAAATCAGCTTGACCCGCAAGCTGACATTGAGGGGTGGTGGGCCGGCGATATGCCGACGGAGTTGGTGGCGAGAAGGAGGCTCGGTGTGTTCCCTGCGTGTTTCTTCCAACGTCGTGTAAAAAATTTCCAGGTTTATATTGTTCTTTTTAGATGCGAAGCAGCTTATGGTCGAGCCTGTTCCCTCCGCCGTTGTGTGGGCGCCTTTGTGCGGCGTCCACGCCCCTACTGTGCATGGATGGCCAGGCACCACTGATGATGATTGTGGCAGCATGCCCCTAGGGAGCGGCCAACCAAAGAATCCATCACGATATAGATTCGTGTTCAACCACCGTCGTCATCTTCCCGTAGGGGAACCCTGAGTACCACACTGCCACTGCGCATGCCTGGCCAGGCATTGTTGGTGATGATTGTGGCAGGATGTGCCTAGGTATTGGCCAACCGAAGAACCCATCACGAGATAGCTTCGCGTTCAACCACCGTCGTCATCTTCCCGTAGGGGAACCCTGAGTAGTATGCGAGGCATTCCTCTTCTCCTCTCCGACGCTCCTCTGCTCTCCGGCATTCCTCCTCTCCTCTCCGAAGCTCCTCTCCTCTACGGGATTGCTCAACGAATGGCAACACGTGCGGCTCCGCACACGATAATGCGAGGCAGCATAGGGTTAAAGACGCGACGGTAGCCGCTGGCTACTCCGCTGGGGCAGCCAGTCTAGCTCCGCGGTATAAATGACGCGCGCGCGCGATCCGCTAGCCCTCATTCTCCTCCTGCAACGCCGCGATCGAACTGAAAACTAATGGGGACTTGAGTCATCCCCCTGGCTGCTTCGCATACTACTCAGGGTTCCCCTACGGGAAGATGGTGAAATTGTTTTCTGGCACATTTTGGTGGTTATAAATGGTGAAGGCGAACTTCAGGGAAGATGCTTATCGATTATGCACCCTGAATCCTCTAACACATTAAAGCACGCGTGTTCGACGTCAATGCCGTGGGAGGGCGATCGGAGCGAGTGACAATCTGTAGCGCCACACCTCGCGGTGCCCACTGGATTGCCGAGGATATCGTAAAGCACTGCCCGAACAGATAGAAGGCTAGGAAGAGGTGTAAGTTCTCTCTACTGCCGGGCGTCGTTCAGGAATATTATGACGTTGTATTTAAGGCAAGTAAGCCTTTGCGAAGGATACTGCGTTGCGAAGAGGCTCGCTCGGGCCGTAGGTACCACGATCAAAGACGAAGCTCAATCGCCTTGCATAATTTTTAATCGGAAAAGCAGTTCTGGGTTGAAGTTGACTTAAAATCTGTAACGCCAAACAATGTCACCAATGTCCTTCGACAAAAACAGAGCCGCAGTTTGGCCTCAACACAGCGCGAACAAATAAAAAAAAACACGGCCCTTTTGGATTTATACCTGAACCTGATTTATATACCTGATTATCGCTCATGCGTTTGAGAACATGTACGCCTACGTGACACATGTACGATGCAATCATTTAGATGCTATGCCAGTCATAAATGCTAGCACTTTTGATCCTTGGTCAAGCTTTACTTAAACTCATTCGAGTGACCACTCCTAGCAACTATACTGGCCACATAGTTTGCCCCATTTCACCTTTAGGAACTTTCCAGCACATAGACCCACTGGAGAACAAAAGAAAACACATTCACCTGTATGCATGGCTAATGCGTGTCGAACGTATGCGTTGATAGAAGGCGTCGAAGCTGCGGAGTTCTGTCGCGTTCGTCGAGCCGCGGCCGCTCGATGGAAACTACCTATTTCCTTCGAGAAGCCGTGGTCAAGCGCTCGCCCATGCGTTCAAAGTGAAAGTCCCCATTGCTGCTGGTGTTGCCAGCACCCCCCCCCCCCCCATGAAAAAAAAAATCAACGGATAAATACCCAATTATGGAAAGTTAGCCACTGCAAAGAAATAAGCTATTCATATTGATTCGTATAGGAAGCTATTCGAAGGAGATATTTGTATACAACTTATTCGCATTGACTGGTTACTCAGATGTGCTTCGCTTTTTGTGTGCATAACAGCCCACATCTCCTGAATACGCCTTCATATTCTGCACTAATAAAAGTTTCCGGGTCAAAGGCCACAGCGTATTCACTGTAGGGCCCACTCGTTTATCCAGACCGCAGAGTCGGCCCGTTTGTGCAGGTATGCGTGTTGTACCCTCGTTTTTAATAACACTGCCAAAATACACTTTTCTAACTGTTCATCCACAGCTTTCTCCCTCAAAATTCTCACCTCTCACAAACCTACAAAAACCATTACAGTAAAGTGATATTTGACATCGAGCAAGATGTTCGCTTAGACATCACAAATCAAAGATACTTTTCAGGGTTCTATTGCTAGGGTAAATGGCTGACAAAAGTTACTCCACATGCACTTCTACGAATAGTTCTCATGGCTCTGGCATTAGGTCGCCCAACATCTTAAGGGGCCCTAAATAGGCTTCCGAGGTCGCCATTTCAATCGCGCAAATCGCTAGAGTACCCCTTCACGACAACGTGTACCAAATATTACACCTCTGCGTAAAGCAGGGGCCGCACAAACACGGAAAAAAGATTTCACTTTCTCTCCTGGCTCACCAACCATACCTTGCCGCCACACTTGCGCGCTCTGACGCAGTTCTTTCCGGCTCTGACGCGCCTCTATGACGCACGAGACACTGCCCAGTGCGGCGCAGCGAACGCGAACCACAGCGACAGCGCTCACCGTGCAACCGGAATCTGGTGGGCGGAGCATGCGCGTCGAGTGCTAAAAAAAAAAAAGCGCGCGCAGGGCTTGGCGCAGCAATGACTGCACGTACATCAAGGAGGGTGATGGATTGCCCTGTTCTTCTCTCGGTGGTCTTGCGCCGGGTCGATGACGTCGCGGCTTCCACAGTGCTTCGGAGGAGCTACTAGAGGAGGAGAGCCCCAGGCCTTATGGGCGGCCCCTTTTAATGAGCGATAACTCGGCTAATACTTAACGAATTTAAACAATTTTCGGGATGACGTTCCTTGGATAGTACTCCAGTGACTGCGCACGCAAAATCGTAACATTTGGCAGCCTATTTAGGGCCCCTTTAAACTTAAAACTGCTGGCAAATCAAGCTTTCACCCCCGATATTAGCTGTGCGGAAATAATTGCATTCCGCTGAATAGCTGCAGAGTAATCACTACGGAATGGACTGCCATGAGCTGGAAAGCTGTACCTGATTCCTTTTGAGACGTCGGCCCTTTCCTAGAGAACCCTTCTTTGTTGAAGTTGATGCCGGATGCCGTACTTTCATTTAGTAGGACATTTTTTGCTTATTTCGCCAAACAAGGACGTGAGTGGAATGAGTGACAATTTCTTTGAAGGAATTACGTACCCGCTAAACCATGGTGCGCCTTAGAAAAAATGAGATTACGGTAACGGAACGAACGTATCGCCAAAGCTGGACTCTACCGATGGCTACGTCTGAACTCAAATTGACCGATAGTAATGGTTAGGTTCACAAATAAAGCTACAGTCTAGCAGTTGCTGAGTATGCGCAAAGTTTTCTCTGTGCTCAACAATGTTGACATTCAGGAGCCGGAACGATGCATATGCTTTGCGTTTCTTCTCTTTGAATCCACCGAATTGCTTAAAGAGAAGGGTGAAGCATCTCGTGTTGCATAAGACCCTGCGTATTCACCGACGTCGACCATGAGGGAACAACTTTATCCCAGTTTTACCGACTTAACGTTCCCAACGCTGACGTTAACAGCAAAGATGTCTGGCGTTCCGTAATGCTAAGGCTAAGTTTGATAGAACGTATAAAAGCCAGCAGAAAATTTCACATCAGTTTCCATCACACTGGCTGGCCTGAAATTTCCTGATTAATATTACGTACCGACTTACCCTAACATAACATAACCTCACCGAACCTAACGTAACCTAGGCGAACGCTTCGTAACCTGCCAAAATCCAGCCCAACTGAAGCAAACCTAATCTAACCTAGCGTAGCGACACAGCACACACCTATATAAACGTAATTCAACCCATTCTAGAAGTACTGTATGTCGATATCTTATGTGTTAAAAACAAGAGCAAAGAATCACACCAACGAAATCACGATTACCGGAAAATACCGAAGACTAAAAGAAAAACACATCGTAATGTCGGACTCGAACCTGAGCCTTCTCCTTCAAAACCATATACTTCAGCACAGCGCTACAGCGGGAGCTGCAAACGCGGCTTTTTAGGGAATAGTTATCCCATAGATACACCGGGTAGCGTGCTTAGCCAATCAGAGGCGACTGCCGTGAGAGTCTGACAGTAATTCTCAGGGTTGGCGTGATAATAGACACTACCTTTGAACTTCGCACACTGTAAATAGGAGAACCGTGAGAGGTTCTTGTTTTTAACTGCGGATTTGTTTATTTGCTGTAGCAAAAATCACGGAATATGTATTTTAAATAAATGAACGATGCAAGTATCCCTTGTGTATTTATGTGATGCATCAAATATGCTTAATATTTTTTTGCTGAGCAGTGTTGACATGCAAGAACACTGCCCTAGTAGAGCAAAAAAATTCCGCCTATGTAAGCGTCTCGCGCAAGCACTCTTGTAACATGCTGCGGAATGTGCTTAGCGCTTGCTCTCCTGCTTGCTAAACTATTCCCTCCCCACATCGCTGCGCATAAGTTACCACAATTCTTCCCATGACAGCCACGACCGATAGCATCACTGTTAGAATGGGCGTTATTAAAAATCGCGTACAGCAACCTTGCGGTGCCCGCCCCGTAACGTAAGACACTCCCGAAAAAAAATGAATGCGGGCCGCAGAGGAAAGTTCTCAGCGTCCGCGGCCGCAGTTTTAGGAGTGCAATGATGACAGCACTGGGGTGTATATCACTCGAAGAAGCGAATGCTAATGCAACACGAGGATGGCTCGGTCACGCTGTGACGTGCTATGGACCCTTAAAGGCAAAGCTTGATCGTCCTCCAGATTTTTGCCAGCTGGAAATCGGCGCTAGTTCAAATGCACTTCAAAGAAGCAGCAATAAAATGGCAGCGAAAACGTCGGCTCACTGAACTAGAACCGGGGTTTGGATCGAATGCTCTGCACATAAGCCGAAACAAAAACGGGGCACTTCGGGATTGCAACCTGCAGCAGCAGAACTTCGCGCGACTCTCGCCTCATGCGTTAGTAACAGAGCTATATCTACGTGACACATGTAAAATACGATCATGCAGATGCTAAGCCAGTTACCAAAGTCTAGTGCACTTGACCTTTGGCCAAGTCCTACCTAAAACCGTTCGGTTTGACCACTCTTAGCAGCTATATTCGGCAAAATGTTCACTTTTGCAACTGCAACTCCTTTCCCCTCGTTTAGAACTGCTGGAAAACCGAACAAAAACAGCTTACCCATGTCTAAGGTGGGCTGACAGTTCGGGTTGCGGGAAAAGAATGGGCGAATGCGGCGAATTTGCGGAGGGCTGTCACGTTCGTCGATCGCTGAGTCTTGTTTTCAGAGTAGAGGACCCCATTTATGGTGGTCATGCCATGAAGTGCACGCGAACCTAATGGGGAATTAGCCAATGACTGCAGACGAATAATTATAATCAAATGCCCCGCACTCATCGATATAAAATTAAACTATACATGCAGGAAAAACCGCGAAAACGTAAGTAACATCACTGCGCCAGACGCGCTAATATGCGCGCAACGACGTGAAGCCTCGGTCGCCAGACGCGCAGCCGTTCTCTGCCTCTGGTTCCATTCCGCGGAATGGCAGCAAATCCCTCGGATAAAAGCATCTCCCTCAGCGCAAACATTGCGAGACTACTAGAGCACCAGCTTTCCGTACTATGCGGTTTATACGGTCAATGAGCTCGAATTTTTTAACATCCAAGCTGCTGAGCTAATCGTTTGTGTGTGGTGTTCGCAGAGGCCTAACTCTCAGTGACGTGCTAGGCCCATGGACGAACTCTAAACGAGCATCTCGAGCGACAAAAGCTCTACTGTCTTTCCTGCGAAGCACAGGACTTGATCAGACTATTTAAGCAGGACTCTCTTAATGAGCGCGTCATCTTCATCACAGTCATTATCATCATCTTTTCATCGATTTCATTTTTTTATACATCTGGTGTAGCAAGCTAGGCGCCTTGGTCAGGCTAACCTCACCAGTATCATTAAAGACTATTCTCTCTCTCTCGCAGTTTTAAAAATATCAAGAAAATGAAGAGCGCCCATGAACGCTCCGCTAGAGGGCATGTTCGTCAAGCTCAGCGTACTCACTTTAAGCAGATTGGCCAATATCGCCCAAAAGCCTTCCACATTTCCGCGTGCCTCGAGCGCACGTTCGTCACATGAACCATACCGACTTAGGAATACTGGCAAACATTGCCCACAATAAAATACTGAAGCGTTCGCCCTATCGTGGCAAGACTTGCTCGAACGAAAAAGACACCTCGTTCGTTCGTCCTCAGGTCGGCGTGCTCAGGCGCTGTGAACCGTAAAATTGCCGTCTGCTTAATGTCGAAATCTGCTGTAGGGGATCACTGACTTCACATCACATGGCCCTGTCGTGGATCGTTCATGAGGCTGTAAATGATTATTTAGCATTTGGTTGGCCATTTAACGTGCCGGCAGGCACACATATCAGCGAGAAAAATATAACACAATATTTTATGTCAGTACTCTTTGAAGGCATCTTTCCCAATCAAATTGATGCTAAATTGGCTATGGGAAGGTCAGACTTTGGATTTCAATACAAGTTGCTGGCTGCCTTCACGTTCCCTTTAAATTTCGCCTCATTTCTAGGAAAACTTTTAGTTGGTATACCAAGCATGCCTACCAATGACATGCCATTTTGTCTCATGCCATGTAACATACATTGTCCGTGCTTACGAGCGCCATATTTGCGTCGTAAGTGTACTGTTCTCGCTAGTTATCTTTTCACCACCACTGGAAGCAACGCGTTCAGACTTGAGCCGGTTGGCACAGTCCGTGACAGACCACTGAGCATAAGGTGAAGGCCATCGAGGAGGATACGGGGCACTCGTCCTAGCATAAAAAGAGAAATAATAAAGCGAAAATGCTAGAAGAACAAGCTGAACCAGAAGGCGCGTAGACACCCAGTTAAAGGAGCCATGAAGACAAAACACAAGTTGGATTTATTAGAAAGACTGCTTAGTCCCGATAACAATGATACCAATATCATCGAAATCTTCGAACAAATAACGGAGATATTAAAGAAAACGTGTGAAGCAGTCGCGACCCCCTAGCCAATTTCCCGCAACTTTTCTATGACGTCACAGATCCTTTTTTGTGCGATTGGCGGCCGCCTAACTGACCTGTCGCGACGACACATGACTGGACGTCTGTAATGGGCCTCTAGTTCCACTTGACCGCATCACTTGAATGCTAACGTGCAGTTAACTCACTCAAAATTATGTTTTATTGTTGGCCCGTATGACGTCATTATTGCTCATAACACGTCACTGGGGCGAAAAATTTGAAAGTTTTTAAATACTTGCTTTTTTTTCGTTAAAAACATCTCTTGTGTCTGTAATGGAGCTGAGTGAGATACTGAATGCTAGTTCTTTCAAATTAAAGGAAGTTGTATTTTTTCTTCATGGCTCCTTTAACTAAGACAACAAAATCAGCGAACGCTACGACTCGCAATGTTTCCTAAGACGATCGCCTGTGAACAAACTTAAGGCAGTAGGAAACCCTTTAATCATGATGGTTGAACGACGGTACTAATTAAACTCTGTTACAGTGCTTTCGGGTTTTATTGCCCCATTGTTGTTTACAACTACACTGATGGGAAAAAGGTGGAGGCATATGGCTCCACTGTGCTGTTTAACCATATAATTTATCATTCCCCCATTCAGCGTTGATTTAGTGCGTTACTTCGCCAGGAAGATGCGGAACACGCTACACGGGATGGATGGGTGCTGAAAGCACACACGATAAACGCTGCATGCTGCACTACACGCATTACCTCTTTTTTTGACAGTCGACTTTTTGTCAAGAATGATAAATGCTACGCATCCCGAAACTTGTTATTAGCGTTATTTCTGAGCGACTTCTAAAACATTTTCTCGTGCTAGAAGCTTTGTGCCTACTGCTTGACGCCTGTAACCGAGACCTCTTTTCGTATGTATGTATGTGTAAACATACGTACGCGCGAACATGTACCCACCCTCGGTATTCCTGTCCTACCTTAGTATTTTGATGTCTAATGTACCCATATTTGTTTGGGTAAACAAAGTTATTGATTGAAAAATGAAACTGTGCCGCAATGCCGGAATAAGAGATACGTAGGCTTCATAAAGCGGGAGACCCGGCTTTGATTCCCAACACGGGAAGCCGATTTTGCTTCCCTTCACCTACTGTCATCAGCATCGGCAGAAGAAGTTAGCTTCTCTGTAGTGCATTTTTATTTGAAAATCAGACGATGTCAGTGAGAGGCGTGAAGCTTTGCGTAAAAAATTGCACCATTTAAACAACTCTCTTGCGCTCTTTATTATGGGACGGTCTGTAGTAACCACAATGACATCGTTAAATACGGTCTTCCAGAAAAGTGGCTGCTAAATACACATAAATTGTAAATTCATATACACAAACATCTGGTAGCATGGTCTGAATAATGAACACCATGTTGATATAAAGACTTACCAAATAGTCGGTGATCTCGAGAACTGAGCGGTACAACAAGACGTACAGGGCTTCCACGGCTATTTCTCGCAATTCGACCGAGCTATAAATATGTACACAGCCAATGAGTTCTCGACTTCTACACAGAAAGTTTGTCTCGGGCCTATAATGTCAAGTTGCTGTAAAATTTTGTTGTCACCTTTTACTGAACTACCGTTGCTATAAATTTGCAGTAATGATAACAGTGGCTCCTGTTTTCTTCATGGCATGGATTAATTTGTGGTTTCTGCTATTGAAGCTGCATGGTATTAAGGGACAGGGTAAGCCCTGTACTTCCCACGTATTTTTAGCCATTTTAAGGTACAGTTTTTTCGGCATCTAATAAAGGTATCTAGATAATGTGTACATAAATTTACTTCGCATTTCGCGCTCATGCAACTGCAGCAGAATTAGGAACATACACAAAGAGTTCAATTTTTTATTATTTTTGTCCGTTAGTACCTATATTTTGGCCATATTTTAGTGTTAAAAGTTGTGTAACAGAAGAAAAACTGTTGCGTGGATATTTTCACTTCTGATGCAGAAGATGCGACAGGCTGTATTGACGACAGAGAAAAAAATCAACTAATTGTCCTTGAAGATATAGGAAATGGTGGTACCTATGTAATAAAAAGCGTTGTTTTGAGATAATCGAGTTTAAAGTAAAAAAAGAGGCGAAAGAAAATACTTTCTTGACAAAAACCTCCCTGCAGCCATTTATTTAAAAAACCTCAGCTTCGTAATCACTGTCGAACTCTTTTTTTTTTTTTTTTTGCTTTTCACCCTGTAGTATGTCCCTCCTTGCCTATTTTGTGCACAATTGTACAGCTCTGTACGCAGAGTATTTTAGCTTGTGGTCAACCTCTTTCAGCCACTTGATGGTGGTGTTGCACCCAGGTTTTGATCCGAATTATATTAAAAACGCTGGCTCGTGCGTTGCTATCATCATTGAATGAAAGAATAGCATCCAATGTTGGTTGGTTGCCTCAGATCATGGCACATACCCACGCGGGGGATTGGCCAAGAAGTTTTGTACCTAATGAGGATGTGACTTATATTATTTTAGATCCCAAAATTTAGAAAAGGAAATACCGAACAGAATTTTAAATAGGTATAATATGAAAGTAGATTCAGGAAGAAAAATGAGATAAGTGTGAACGTTTAGCTGGCTAGCAGGAAAACCGGCCTGTCGCCGCAACATAAGAATGGAGGGCAGACACATCCCTGTGGCATACTATTAGGGCGGAAGCGCCTAGTGACAGGATATCGGAACTAGATAGCGGAAGGTTAAGGCGTCTAAAGGTTGACTCCAGATGCGTGCATCGCATTGGGGAGAAGCTGGGGGCAATTAAATAGGAAATGTTCTATATTTTCCAGTTCGTCACAGAAAGGGCATTGCGGAGATGGAGCCAGACGAGATTGATAAAGATAAAAATTTACTGGGGGAAGTTTGCACCGAAGTTTAGTGATTGCTACCTCGGATAGCCCTGTTTCACAAAACATCGGCTTCCATGCATGACGAAAGTGGCTATATTCTCTAGAAGATAGAAGGGCGTCCTGCTTATAAGCCTGGAGTAGCTGTAGACGTTGAAATCTCACCCCCAATAGAAAACTATCATTTGGACATTGCACGACCACAGGGCCACCAAGAGACATGCTGGCTAATTGATCAGCCACTTCATTGTATGAGATTCCTGCATGTCCTATAACCCACACTAGCCGAACCTCACAAAGCTGATGAGGAACGAAAGATCGGAATGTGCGGATAATTGGAGAATCTTTTTCAGATGTTAATGCGGAACACACAGAGAGGGAGTCAAAAAGTATAACTACATGGGAAAATCTAGGCTGAAGTTTTTGAAGAGCCAAAATTATTGCCAATAATTCCGCTTGCAAAACAGGTGTGTAATCAGGTAACCTGATCGAAAAGGACCAATCGAGGTACTGGGAGAATATCCCGACTCCAGCTTTCCTCATCAACTTGTGAGGCATCGGTAGCAATCACGATATGGGAATGAAGGGTTGACAAATGATCCTCCAGCAATCCATTGAGAATTCGGGCTGGCAACATCTTTGCATTCGGGGGGAAGATATTATCAAAGTTTATTTCAACAGATGACACACTAATACAAGTAGAGGGGAGCCGAAAAAGGTCTGCACTAGATCCATCTGGGGTCTCTGGAACCGCGGCCACTGAATGCCTTGAAAAAGATCTGGCCTCAGACGGAAAATGAACTGTGCGTCATGCAGTGGGGGTTCAAACAATTTGACAAAGGGTAATACGGTCAATAATTGGAATCTAAACTTCAGTGTAGAAATCGTGCCCAAGGTGTAAAATAGGGTTAGCGACGTATTTTGGCAATCCCAAGCATAGTCGCAAAGCCATTCTCTCGGCGATAAATAGGGGATTCAATTTGTAGGCCGCACAACCAGAAAATAGGACGCAGCCGAACTATAATACCGGGCGGACATAACTGCGATATATCATTAACAGTGTATCTCTACGCAACCCGAATTCGTGGCTACATAGCCTGCGGAGCACGCCTGCAGCTCTTTCTCCTTTAGTAGCAATATGTTTAATATGAGTACGCCATGTAAGCTTGTCATCATAGATTATGCCGAGATATTTTAATTCTGTAACTTGACGGATGGATTGCTGTCGGTACAATAGGCATAAATATATGGGGATGGTAACCAATGTTGCAATTTTTAAAAAAATACGTCTTTTATCGTGCGCGGCTCCAAAGGAAAAATGTGGAAAAAACTTTCATCAGCGTCTTTGGATTGCCCTCGCTGAAAAATCAGCTATGCAATGGTTGTTAAGTAAGTTCTTAATACAGTTGGTCCCACAAAAGCATTTTTGATCTGGAACTGAAACTTTCTTGAAAAAAATGACAACACGGAGGAAATTCTTACAGAGGATGTGGTCACTTAGTGCTTGCTTACGGAAAAACTATTTACAATCGATAAACACGACTTTGTAAGGATACTGTGAATATGGAAAATGTGCACAATGAACTGAACTTCCCTAATTCTAAAAAAAGACTGTTTTTTTTACATTCGCCTTACCTTGTGCTCATAAAAGAAAACCTTCGTTCGGGTTCAGTGGCGCACTGAAATGTTACTACAAAAACATTCAGACATCAAATGGTTTTTGACGGAGAGTTAATCTCTTCTCCCGTAATTGTGCGGCCTCTTTTTACAACCAAAAAGAAAACAATCATGCGAAGTCATATACAGGCCTGTTGGTATATCGCTCTAATCGAGGCTTCGACGGACGCCGATCTGGTTGTGAATGACATTAAAGTACATAATAAAGAAGACACCGACAAGGCTCCGGTTGAGGTGCCGAAACGTCATTGTTTTATTTACTCTTGTGGCCAGTGTCTTCTTTATTATGTACTTCGATATATCACTGTATTTGTTTCAGGTTATCTATACCACACTCACTCACATAAGAGGAATGAAAACAGAACAATGGTATTTCATTGAAGGTCTTGCTTGCCGAAGAAGCGGAAGCGGCATGCAACTGTGTAGTGTACTATTATGAGCAATATGAAGGGAACAGGGGATTGCATGGCAAACAGCCTCAAAACATACTCGGAGTGTTACGCGGATGGCGCTGTGAAAAACAAAAGAGGGAAATGAGGGTGCTCTTCCACTGACTGTTGGCCATCCGACCACGCTGGAATTTTAGGGGCGAAGCTCCTTAAGTCATGGGTCTGTCCATCCCTTGTGTCTCGTGGTACGTGACCGACGCATGCTTTCGGAGATGTCGCAAAGTGGGCCGCGTTGCACGCGCAAGAACCGGCTGCAACCGGCAGCGCAAACTCGGCACCGGGAGCGCGAGCTTGTCCGTGTTCGCCAACGGAGGCGCGAGCGCACGTGCACTGCGAGGGGGAGATCACGCAAGAGATCACGCCACGAACGCAGGCAGTCGTTCTCGGAGATCGAACGAGACGCAAGGACCTTTGCTCGTTTCCTCTCGTCTTGTTCGGGCACAAGTTCGCTCTAAATAAAAGTTCTTTCTTTACCGTTGTGTCCCATCCTACGTGACAAATTGTGGTAGAGGTGCGGGGTAGTCCTCGATGGCGCGGGGTCTTTCACCAGGTCTGGGCCTGGGAGCATTGACTCCGAAAATAAAAGTTGATTTGTACAATGTACGCACACAGTCTTACCTCTTTCTTAATGATGTAATGGGCGAACTTTCACGGGAGAGTTACGGTTACAGATGATCTCCCCCTCTCGAGCTTCGCCCCACTTATCATCATTCATTCCGTGGATATGGCGTGATTTTTTTACTGGTTACGTCATTTCGCTGATAGTATGGTATCGTCGGACAGCCGATAAGCCGCATGGCGTTAATGGAGACAGTTGTTAGAATAGCGTCTGCCTTCCCCCCCCCCCCCCCCACTTGGTTTGCGAAGGCGGCCGCTGCGTATCACTAATTTCTAGGTCTGACGGTGTTTTCTACGCGTTCCTATGTTCCCTTGCATATTGTTGTAATAGTATACAAGAAAACATCTACATTAAGGTAGGTCGAGTGCTGCAAATGCAATCCTATGTATTTTTATGGTTTCTCGAATGGTGTGTGTGATTTCTGATAAAGGTGATTACCTCCTAGTGAAAGTACGCCATTGATTTGTTATAAGAATTTTGCCTGCGTTTTTTTAAAGAGGACATGAAGACAAAATTCAAGTTGGTTCGCTGCACGGAAAAATGTTTTATTGCAAAATGTAAAACAAAATTGGCGATAGAAATAGAAACATCACTAGCGAAGGGGCACCTTTGACCACTTTTTAGTGATTATTCTCTCACGTCACAAAATCTTGCTTGTGCGGCTGGTGGCCACTGACCTAAGTCCCCAGCAAGAATCCTGACTGAAAAGTGTAACGGTGGCGTGTTAATTGTTTTTCCGTATGACTTCAATACTAACTTGCAGTGCTCACACTGATGGCTATGCTTTTAGTGCTGGCCCATAACACCAGACTCCTGACCAGTTTACGTGAGTGCCGCGCAATATTTCAAAATATTTCAACATTTATTGCACTTATTTTTGTTTTACAAAAATATCTTTCGTGCTTCAACACAGCTGAGTGTGTTACCCAAGATGGTGTTTTTTTAGGCTGAACAAATTTGCATATCATCTTAACAGCCCCTCAACAGCCAGTTCGTTGGCTGTACGATTTTGTACCGTTTTTTGAGCGCCCGTTTGCAACCCAAACTTTATTTAGGATGCACTTGCAGTGCGCATCTTTCATAATCATCATCATCTTTATTTCGACGTGCCCACCAACAGCCGATGCCCTTAAGCGGTGATGCACAGGATGAAACACAAAATTTGATGCAAACACAAACAACTAAATATGTAGCCTGAAACGAGGAAAGATAAATATAAGGAGAAAGAAAGAAATATACGATCAGTGCACTTCAGTCAAAGCCAGCTTAACCAAATGCAAATTGTTTTAAAAATATCAAGGTGACTTGCCTTTTCATTGTACCGTCTGAGCAATGTTTGCATAGGAGAACAAGTAGAACTGATTCGAAATTAAAGAAATTCACGAAAAGACGTACAGGGAACTATAATCTCAATTGATGACGTAAGGTCTTCACAATCAATGATGCTGCGTAAGACTTAAACAAAAAAAGCAAATCCGCGTCAAGCCTCTTTATAGACAATGTAGCCAATTGCAATTGCTTTCAGAAGGGTAAGCTTGTTCCCTCCAAAGACATTCATCTGATCAGGGCCGCTTGCTGAGCGAACACGTTTGTCACGGCTAACGAGTGAAAGAACTCACATACGCAATCCGTGCTCCCACATAGATCTTTGAATAAGCTGGATATAGTACAAAAGCGAAGCATTCCTTGATGGCAGTTGACGCTCCATGGTTAGACGGAAAGTTGAAAAGAAATGTTTCGTTGGAATCTGTGCACATCCCAACGTTCGTGATTTAGCAGTAAGTGCTCCGGCTTTAGGATTAGAGTGTAGGCTACCAGCCGAAACTGAATATACCAAACATTATTGGGAAGGTACTAAATGTAAAAATACAATCGATCTTTGTTTACGACTGTGCATGTACGGTAGAAATGCTCAATCTGATGGTTGTCTGTTAGATGTAAGCATTAATTTTAAACATTCAACTTCAATATAAGCATGCTCGACTGATGACGGAGACTTTGGAAGGAATATCAAAGTATAGCATAACACGCCTTTATTGTAACACATTCATTCTGCCCTTATTTTTCTTTGTATCACGCCTACTCGGTTCGCATTGCACGGAATATATTTCCCCTTTATGCTAAGTTACAGGATTGCGTGTAGGGCTTCGATCAACTAAGAAGTTGCATCTTGTGTAGGCAATTGAATGGCAGCAAGAGAAAATATATTGCAGCGGTTTCAATAGAGTGGAATTTGTAGTGCTTAAACAGTATAAAAACCAATAAATAGGGTTCGCGCATTTCGTAGGTTTTTATGCGTAATCAGACTCTAAAATGAAGGAAATAATCTACGCTTTAGCTATTCCCATTAAAATTTTGGTTTGTCCAACCAAAGGGCACGTTATTACACAATTTTTTCTAAAGTTCAGAATTTATATTCACGTAATCAGGAAGAATATTTCTTCGGTGCAAATTTTGCGATATAGTTAGCTGAAAGAACGTCTTAATATGCTGCAACTGGTAATTTCTAGAAGTAATCAAGGAACACCCATGTTCTAGTTATCTGTCAAGTCCCCACAAGTGGAGATCTGTGGGCATTTGAATGAGAGGACCTGCCAGGTGACATGAAATTGTTTGCCCATCGTCTCCAAAATGGGGCTTACCCTCGCTGTTTCTGAAAGTGTGAATGGACCAGAACTCAGAAATTTTCTTGAGGTTGCAGGATGGTCTCGGGTAGGAGCGACGGACTGCCAAGATAGGCGAGTGCTTTTCTGCTGTAGAAATGCGGTTCGAAGTTGGTCTGGTTTCCCTGTGTTTTACACAGTTGCAAATACCGACTCTCAGTCAAAACTGTAGCTAAGGGTACAGACAGATGTCAAGTCTAACCTTAAAGGGGTCGTCAAGACAAATGAAAAGACTGGCTTGTATGGATAGCACTATTGCCAGTGCTAACGCAAGCTTCAATAAGTAGTGTAGACCTTGGGAAAAACTGGAGAAACAGTCCCACCTACTTTGCGGTGACTTAGCTATGACGTAACATCACCTTCATTGTTTACGATCGACGATAGTGAGCAGCGTAACCTGTACGAATAAGAGTAGAGCGCTCATGGATCCGCCCGATGTGGTCCCGCAGTGCCCTATCACCACAATAATTATCACGTGTCAGGTCTATGGTAGAATATTTGTTGGTGTAGGTTCCGCTAGAATACGTGGAGGTAATCATTCTCCAAGAAGCGGACCGTGGAAGTGAGAACTATCAAGGAATTCACCACCTGCGCCACATACGTACTTTTTTTCTTAGGTGTACGAACCGCGAAAGTGTGAAATGTAGAAAATACGCAGAAACCGAGGTTTCGTAACCTGCAGAAAGTATAAATAACGTTCTGAAGTGGAACCAGCACGACATGCAGAGACTGGTTTGCGGATCCACACGAACGGTGGCTTGTCTAAAAGCTGATGTTTATTAAGCGCGAAGGAAATAAAAATTCACACATAAAGATTTGGCTGAAAATTAAAATACGACTTCCGCGAAATTTCAGTGCAATGCGAACTGCAGAGTATTCCCTGCGACACCGAATAGCTGCCAATTCGGCGGAACGCTCCTCGGGATTCAGCAGTGGTGGTGGTGGTGAGCCTCTGCTCGGGCAGCACTTCGTTCGACTCAGCAAGTGATCGCTTCATTGGCTAGCTCACGACGGTGCACGCTACTCTGCCGTTATCCTACAGCGCTTCACCGCCATGGAGGACATCTCGCACGATACAATCGCCATACCTCCTGAACCCTCAACCTTTCGCCATGTACCACCTATTTCTTGCTTGCTCTAACTTCGGTGGCATCTTCATTTTATCGGTTATAACTGGTCCGACGGGGAGGCAGCACGTCAAACCACGTGAGCGGGCGCTTAAGCGCTGTGTTTTAAAACAAGAACGCAAGAAGAGAAAGTCCTCGGGAGCCATGGGCACATTGCAACAAAGAGCATTGCAATTCAGAACGATGGCGAGAGGAACACTTGCCATTCGAAGTTTTGACTTGTTGCTTCTGTCATCACGCTACCTAACGTGTCGCTGTATACGAGGTTTCCGCAACGGATCCTTTATTTACGCATGAGACGGCTGATCATGCGTGAACTGGTGTAAGCTATGCACATTGCTGTACGGCAAACAGAAGTTGTAGACAAAACCGTGTGTCCTTCACGACGAAAGAGATTTCTCCCATGAGGGTTTCCTGATTGTATGGTGGTATTTATCAAGTTTTTTTGTCATCTTGTCTGTTTGAAATTATTACGCCCATGCAATTTCTTTCGTTTCCTTCTTGTTGTTTTCAGCCTGTATATCGCCTTGTTGATTAATACACTCAAATTGCTACCCGGGGCACGCTTTGTGTTTCCATGCCGCAGTGCTGATATGTTTCGCGCTGGTTCGACTGAAGAGTGATGATATATCATCGGACGTGCAAAAGCATTATGCACTCCGATAAACAGACTTGTTCTGAGAGGCACCAAAGAGAAATAACGAAATAAAACATCTTGCCGTGTATTCGAGGCTCTGTCAGTAGGCACATTGTAAAATCTGCGGAAGCGTGCGAGCCAAATTCAATGCGAATTTCGAAACACACTTATTTCAAATCGGGTTTTTACTGACTCCTTCATTGGGTTTACTTTTCCTGGGAAGCAATAGTTAAGTCTAAATTCTTGTGCGAGCATTTCATTGCATGCATTTCCCGAATACAGACCCGTGGAATATTTTGTGCGTACATCTTTTGTGGAATACACAAAGCACCAATTGTGCACTGCGCTGTATCTGCAAAAATACATGACTTGCAAGATGAACGCATTTATTAGTATTAATCATGTATGTGCAGTAAACTGGTTGAACAAGTGAAGAAAAAGTGAACGTCGCTTAACTTAGCCTTTCCCCATTTAAAGAACGTTATCATCATCCAGAGTGTCTAAGAAATCACAATTGCTTCCTTTTACACTGCCCTCACACAATAAAAATGTTAAACTAACTTCAACCAAGCAAACCTGAGAAAAAATGGGTAAAAAGAGAACATGATGATGATGATGATGCCGATTGTAGGGTTTAACGACCCGACGCAACGGAGGCGATGTGGCGCGCCGTGGTTGAGGGCTCTAAATTAATTTTGACCACGTGGGAATCTTCAACGTGCGGCGAAATATTGTCCACACGGGCGTTCTTGCTTCTCGGCTACACCAGGAAAGCGGCCGCCGCGGCGGGGATTGAACCCGCGTCCTCGTGCTCAGCAGCGCAGCGCCTTAGCCACTGAGCCACCGCGGCAGGTGACACCGCGTCATACCGTCGATCTGAAAGAATCCATAATCGATACAGGTGATACTCTGAAACGCTATAAAGGGGCCCTGAAAGGCAAGGCGTTTTGAGCACACTAAATGAACTAGCGCAATCGTTAAATTAGTCGTCAACGTCATCTATGCCAAGTATTCCTCTTTTACGTGCAGCGGAAAGCTCACACTTTTATTGCAAAGTTTGTCGCTTTTTTCTCACCCTTCCCTTCGTGTTTTTGGACTCCGCCATCTTCACATGTCTACGTCATCGATTCCGAGATGTTCGTCATGAGCTAGACATCCTGCTATTGGGCGACGTTTTCACGCACTTCCGGCAAAGGATGAATCGTCTGCTCAGCGTCGGCTCGCAGGCTGATCTGCCAGCGTAGTGCCTGAGTGCTTGGACATTTTGCGACAAACGAAACAAGTGTAAACAAACGCTTAACGGTTTGTATTGAATGAGACACGGCCATAACACGACATGGATATTCTCTTACCTGAGTACGTTCCATATAAAAAGCGTTTAAGCCTCGAGGAACTTTTTTCGTGCAATCGCAGAGAACGCCCTGAGCCGAATGCCCCGGTTTGATGCACACATTTTATTCAACTTCAAAACAATCCAGAGATGCGTTTCGAACGAACACAACGTCACAACATGCGTTGCAAGTGTGAACCGCGATTGATAGACGATGTGTTGCTTCCTCCTAGCAGCCCGTCGTAAATTCGGCACTCACCTCGCGCGCGGTTTGCGGGGACGAACAGCAAGTCACTTAACTCTGGCGCACAAGCCGAGATGGCTTTCAGCCGCGCACACTGCACATACCCCATGCGAGGTTGAGTCGTACGTCGCTCGAGAAAGATAATCCAGAACCATGCGAATCACTATCCACCCGCAGAAGCACAACGTCGCATTTCATCGCGCAACCAAGGCGTCCACAACACACACACCATCGCCTCCTGTAATGCCAAACACGTCTCGCACTTCCCAATGGGAGTGAGTGTACGGCTGCAGTGCCCACATGTCGCGAGGTGGGGCGCCGAGCTGAACCGGGATCACGGAACCGTAACGGACTTCTAGAGTGGTTGTGCCTTCTTGCCAAGGCAACCGATGTTTGAGATTGTCAAAGAAATGGCGCTCGCCAGTATATTATCTATGGCGCTCGCTCCTGCTCTAGAAAGTTCAGAGCCGCGGCGAAGCATGTTTTGCCAATGTTGCCGCTCTCCACCACTCGTCGCCCCAAGCTGAACTGGTCACATGATTGAAGCGTTTTGTGCACGGGTTCTGTATCGGTTCAAAATGTCTTTTTCACACGCCGCCGGCAAGAATTACCACCGCCGCAAAATAAGACCCGGCACCAGCGGGGCCACATCTGATACGGCGCTTTTTGCATAAACAGTGCGTGGTGCATCAAAGAGAACGAGCGCACGATCCTCCCCGTGCGGCTGCGAGTTCGCCGCCGATAAAACGTCACGTGCCGCCGATAGCAACTGCGCAACGTACACCGCGAAAGGGCAAGGCCAGGCCGCCGCAGACATGCGGCCAGATTTGTCGTTCGCTTTTCCAGCCTTGAGCGGAGTGCGGGATTCATGGTGTCAACAAAGCTTGCCCGTAGCCGACGGCAATGTGAGCAGCGCAATAGCGGAAGTACGTCACCGCTGAGGAGCGCAGCATCATCGGAGGCAAGGCTCGCACGCCGTCAACAGCGGAGAGTAAGTCGAAACGAGGAGGAAACGCCGAGCGACGATAATGCGCGGTTTTTGATTTACGATTTCTCAGCTAATACTCATCGCTTTAACAAAATTCTTGCGGGAGGAGATTGCTAATACATTGCTTTATGTGGTTACATGTACATCCATGCATCGGCGGAAGGTATTTCAGTACCCCTTTAAAGAGAAAATGCCAGTTATTGGTCAAAGAAAATTTTAAAAGAAAATTTAGATATACAGTAAATACACAACGAAATAAATAACGAGACTATGTCTATACAATGCCCTCCCACGTCCGAGGGAAGCATTCAAAAATGTAGAAACAAAACAAGCGCAGCCGTCAAATGTCGGGAAAACTAACCAAACGTTTACGCCGCGCTGATCGTGAAAGACATGCATGATTAGCAAAAGTAACAGGTTTTTTATGATAGTACAAGTGGATATGGTAGTGGAAGGAACTCATCAAGAACGATCAAAATAGATTCCTGTCCAATACGATGCCGTCACATAGGTGAAAACAATATTTTGAAAACCAAATAAAGTCATCCGTCAAAACAAAAAATCCTTAAAATTAAAGTCATCCGTCAAAACAAAAAATCCTTAAAATTGTAACCAGGCAATGTCCTGCTCGTGCTGTAATCATAAATACCGTAAAAACCCGCGTATATACGAGGTTTTTTTCCAAATTTTACTATTGTAAAATTTGTGCCTCGTATTATATGTGGATACCAAGTTTTCAGCCGAAAACTTGAACTTTTGGTTGTGGTTTCAGCGGAGTGCGCCATCTTGCGATGGCGTTAGCTGGCTGCTGCTTCTCTCAGCCGGCGCCATTTTGATTGTTTTGACACGCGAAGGATCGGCACGTTCACCGCAAAGTCTATCACGATGTCGGGTGCACAGAAGGCAGTATTCGGCTGCGATTAACAGAAAAGTTATTTTATGTGCCGAGACCATGAGGAATTGCGCCCGCAGGACGGCAGTTCGGCATCACCGAAGGCAGCATTCGCGGTGGGAGGAAAGCAACTGGTGCTTGACTGGATAAAGTCTGTGTGGTGTCGGCGGCCTTTCGCTGCCACCTGGCCTGACGCCTTTCGCTGCCACCTGGCCGATTCCGTGAAGAAGTTGTTTGCGCGAACCCGCACAGCTGCAACCGCTAGACGTTTGCATCAACAAGCCTTTCAAAGACTGCATCAGGTCCTGCTACCAAGAGTGGATGAGGAGACCCGTAAGTGACAGCTACCGGGTGGCTGACGCGGGATTCTCCAGCGGTGCTTTGCGGTTGGATCGCGGATGCGGGTGCCAGCATCCCAGAGGAGCTCACCAGTCGCTCTTTTAAGAATGCGGCTCTCGAACGCCCTTGATAGTTGCTGAGGACCACAGAAAACATTTCCGACAAGGCGACTTCAGGAGAACAGCGGCAGCGAACCTGACGATGACTGAACGGACGTCGGAGACAGTGCCAGCGAAAACTGAAAATGAGCTGAACGGTAACTGCAGTGCGAATAAATGTTTTCTGTGCCTCTTACCTCGCATATATGCGGATGAAAACTTTTTTCTGATTTTGGTGTCCCCGATTTACACCTCGTATTATACGCGGGTTCGTATTATACGCGGGTTTTTACGGTAATTGTGCGTTTAGAGTGGAGCTGTCTTCAATGGGTAGCCTCGCACATATTGTTCATGTCCGTACACAACGTATCAGCCACTAAGCGTAAATTTAGAAGAAATCAGTCATTTCAATATGGGAAGTTGAGATACCAGCGGTACTGCATAATGACACAGAGGGGAGTTCGCCAGCGAAATAATTACCTTTTATTTCCGCCATGAGCCCGGTCAACTCGTTGTAACAAAAATCGGGCTGTTAGTAATGTTAAAACCGTTTAATGCAAATACGGTAGCTGAAATAAAAAGGAATTATCGAGCATCTAAAAAACGACATATTCTTTGCAGAGCGCCCCGTCAAGTATCAACGTATCAGCTCAAATCTAACTAGTTTGCTTGCCTCCTCCTAGAGGGTGCTGAGAGTTTGCACGCATACTTGAGCGGGAGGGATTAGGCCAGGACTTTACACAGCTTTTGCAGGAAATTTACAATGAGAGCGACGTGAAAATTACCTCGAAGGACCAAAAGTGCACGGAACCGGTAGTCACAAATAGAGCTAGACTGTAAAGAAAGCTTGAAAGCAGTAAAATACGTTTCAATCTGTGTTATAGCCGCAAAGGACAGGAAGTGGATACCATGCTGATGACATAGTACTACTGGCAGATAGCAAACTGTGTCTCCAACAGCTCACAGATATCTGCGGGGAAGAAACCACTGAACTGGGGTTAGAGTTTAGCTCAGGAAAGTCGGGAGTTCTGGTTTTTATGACAACGCCCGTAACAAATCGGTATTCGTTCAACAAGAAGCAATACCGTGGGTAACGGAATATAAATATGTGGGCTAATGGATAAATGAAGGTCAGGCGTATATAAAAACTAATGAGGAGCGTTTAAGAATGAAAGGCAAAGGAAACGCCTCTACCATGAAGCACAGAGCACTGTGGGGTTATAACAGATATGAAGTAGTGAGAGGAATCTGGAAGGGAGTAATTGTACCAGCACTCACCTTCTCAAACGCAGTAGTGTGTGTCAAAGCAGAGATTCAAAAAGAGCTAGAAGGAAATCAGAGGGCCGTAGGTCGATTGGCATTAGGAGAACACAGTAAAACAACAAATGAGACAGTGCAGGGAAACATGGGATGGGCATCCTTCGAAGTGAGAGAGGCACAGAGCAAAGCATGTTTTGAAGAAAGACTTAGAATTATTGATGAGCAGAGATGGGTGGCCAAAGTGTCACGGTATCTTTACATGAAAAGCGTAGACACACAGTGGAGGAAAAGAACCAGAAGTCTCAGGACAAAGAATACGAAACCTGGAAGTGCAGGGGGAAAAGACCAAGACAATAAAAAATGAAGTGAAAGAAACAGAGACAACGACCTGCAAAAGAGGATGGATGGGAAGACGTCCTTAGATATCTATAGGATCGGGAAGCAGGAGAACACAGGGGAGAAATTATTCGATCATACCATATGGAGTGCATTGGTTTTTGAAGCCCGGGCGGGTAGCTTTATCCCGCCTTATTTGCAAGCCTGTACAGGAAAAACTATGCGCAGGCTGCGGAAATGAGCCAGAAACCAGGCGACATATTGTAACGGAGGGCAAAAGTATCCGTCCAGTTCTCAGTGAGGGAGCCATCCATCTTCTGGAGGCCCTTGGCTTTAAGGTTAGTGGAAAAGTGAATTGGACAGCAGTAGAGGTTAGTAAAAGAAGGTTAGAATGTTAATGAGAAAAGAGCAGAGAATAATCTGGGAAGACATGCGGACAAAGTCAGACTAGCACAAAAATTTCTTAGAAGTGTTTTCTTTTTATTTTGATGTCATTTTTTTAATTTGTTTTGTCTGTATTTTTTGGCGAGGTGATTGTACAGTGGCGTTACTAATAAGGCCGCTGTACAATGCCACCCCGTTACAAAGGAGAAGCCGCTAAGCATCATCATCATCATCATCACAGGCATGAGAAAATTTTGGGGCACTTAAAACTGCCTACATGATTTTAAATGCTACAGCTCAGCGCTACTTATCGAAGACTTGTTTTCTGGTACACCGTCTTTGCGCCTTCGCATTCAGTTTAGCTTTTCGTCTTTTAGAGCGATGTCCTTCGACAGACCAAACTTCAAGCGACAGCATCTGCATTATCAGAGCTCCCTGTGACTTTTCTGCACTTGTTATACTCAAGCGCAGTCACCTTCAATGGACGTGCAGTAGGCTAACTCTCGTTTCGCCACAGGTAACGGGACGGTATCGCGCCATAGTAAATCATTTGGTTTCGACTATGGAGACGCCTGTTCAATTTCTACATGCAACATAACGTATTTTGTGTTCTAATTTCGCGCAGTGGGGCATTTGGGGCACACACATAGCAAGTTCGTTGCAGTGCAGTTTCGCTGTAAAACAGGACTGGTTGGGCGGGTGCACCAACCGACTCGTGATTGCTATTGAGGGTGAGTCAAAATAACACTGGGCAACTACTCGTAAATTAGCGTGGCGACAAGTGTGTATAACATCTTTAAACCGTTTTGTGCAGCAGTATCATTACCACAAAAGCATAGGTAATGACTAGCCGCATTGGTGTTTGAAACAAAGATAGAATGCATTTCATTTAATAGTTCAGTACTACGACTAGTAACTCTCTAGTACTATTACGAGGCTGTGGAGCAACGGTTAAAACGGTTGGAAGAACAGATAGCGGAAACCAACTATATGTTCATTCTTCCTGGTTTATGTTAGTAATGCTAAACATTGAGTATGAATATTATCGCTTAAATGATTGAGTTAGCCCATGAAATGCTCTAGATAGCTCCGGACCGGTTAATAATTTCCTGCGGTTTGTCAAATGGTTTTAATTGTGGGGTTCCTAGCAGTACTCGATTTATTTGTAACGTTTTGTAATATTTTCGGAAAATGCCTTGAATAAGCATGTTCTGTGAGGTGAAAACGGGAATACGCAACAATTTCCCGAACTATTTCTGCGTGTTCGCAGCCATAATACTTCTAAACGATGCAGCCTTAATTATGCTTTTACCCACTTTGATTTCATAACTTGATTGCTTAGCTTAATTTTGTAAAAAAAACCTGTGAAATTTATTCATACCTATTTCTCTTGTTTAGTTTTTCAGAAAGCAATAATGGAATTAGCTGCACATATTTAGTTTCAAAACCTGACACTTTGTCACAATCCTGCTAAGGTTTCAAATAAGAAACCTTTGTAAACCTGGGCGTTGGTGAAAATTCCTTAAGAAGAATTTAAAGTGTGCAAGCCTTGTTATGTTTCATGGTAAATTTTTTTATTGTGTAAAAGAAGGCCTGTGCACCTTTGATATATCTAAAGGCGTTATTACCTTTTTACTACTCTTCATCATTTGCACACTCAATATGATCACACCTGTAATGTTTTGAAGTTGTAGGAATACCCGAGTAAATGAAACGTATTGTGTAAAGGGAGCTGGTGCTTGAGGTGGGGGAGTAGTTCCCCCCCTTCCCAGGACACAGGCTGTCCTCTCAGTGCACAATTTATGTACCAAGAAGTGTACGTCATTTGCATTCGTGTTCATGCAATGTTAGTTTTTCACTCATTTCGTATCTGCTTTGTTAATAGCAAGGAGAGATGTCGTCCTGCAATGTAACGGACGGACCGAGTATGTAAACGTGGAAAAGCGTAACCACGAGTGTTTTGTACTTCCTTTTGTTACAAGAGAAAAATAAAAATTCCTTTGTTATCTTAAATTACTCGAGTGTTGGGGCTGTGGTTAATACGCAGGAGTCCGCATGTTTGCGTTGTGACAGAACATTGAAATTAGTGTTGATGTTACAGACAGCTTATTGAAGATGTATTGACGTAGTCACCTGAGGGGTTGACTTCCAGTGAGAAATAGACAGGATTCGGTGAAGTGTTAGTTTCAAGGCACACTGATTGGGCTCGGAAACTTTGCTAATTCCGTTGTAGACAAAACTCATGAATATGTTGATCGCGTTTTACCAATCAATGTCGCCACGTTTTCCGAGATAAATATTTGTACGTAAGAGCAACGGCAATTTCTTCTCGGCGGTGTAGTTTGTAGAATTTGACACTACCGCGCAAACAGAAAAAATTCACCAACTTCCCGTAGGGGATTCCTGAGTAGTATGCGAAGCAGCCATGGGGTCGACTCAAGTTCCCATTAGTTTTCAGTTCGATTGCGGCATTGCGAGACGAGGATGACGGGAGCGGAGCGCGCACACGCGTCATTTATACCGCGGAGCTACAGGGGCTCCCCCATCGGAGTATGCAGCGGCTACCGTGGCGTCTCTAACCCTAAGCTGCTTCGCATTATGGTGCGTGGAGCCGCGGGTGTTGCCATTCATTGCGCAATCCCGGAGGCGAGAGGAGCTTCGTAGAGGAGAGGAGGATTGCCGGAGAGGAGAGGAGTGTCGGAGAGGAGAGGAGAGGAGTAATGCCTCACATACTACTTAGGTTTTTCCCTACGGGAAGATGACGGTGGTTGAACGCGAAGCTATCTCGTGATGGATTCATCAGTTGGCCAATCCCTAGGGGCATCCTGCCACAATCATCATCAGGGGTCCCTGGCCGGGCATGCGCAGTGGGTGTGTGGACGGTGGACAACAACGACAAGGTAGAGAGGGGCACAGAACCGAGCATGAGATCTTCGCATCTAAAACCTAACAGTGGCATGTCGCGGGTTGGGATGCAATAGGTTTCATAAAAAACTTCTCCTCAAACCTGCAACTATCACGTTAGGTACACGAACACATGCAAGGCATGCGAGATAGCAGCTAGCCTCCCGTCTACAACACATGATCTGGCAATTGCCGAATAAATCAGAATCAACGGAACAAGGTGTAGGTATAAAAAGTAATGAAAAGAGTGAGGCCAAGTTGAATCCCTTTCTTCTCGAGATTCGAGCTGCGCTCATCCAAATTGGAGAGGCTGCACGGGTGTCAGATCGTCGTGTGAGGGCAATAAGATAGAAAACACTTCACCACTTACACTCGTCCATCACAGTGGCGTATAGAAAGTATATTCGCTCTTCCTATACTGCTACCTACTCCACGCCATGGCGAAGGCATTCGAAAATAGTGTAGGGATCTTTGACGAACCCGGCGTGATTACGCGGATATCTTCAAGGCGAAGGGTTAGCACTGGCGATTGCAATCCGGTCATATTGGTTTCCTGAGGGACCCATTTCACAAAAAAGAATGGGTCGTTATAATCAAAACTACATTCAAAATGTGCCGCTCTACTGCTTATACGAACTAATTTCCATGGGAGTGTTATTTTATCATGCTACATGTATAACTACCAACTGCAGTTTTAACGCAGTTCATGTGATGCCGCCGGTACAAATCCATTACAGCTCGGTCGAAAACCCACCTCGAATTTGTTATATCCTTCTGCGTCCTCAAGGGTAAACTTTTTTTTCGTACCTTTATTGAGAGAATAGCAAAATATGTGCCAATTCGCCCATTGGACACAAGTTTTGTTTTTCCACGAGTTGCACTGCTGACGGATAATAAAGTTTTGAATTTTGGCCTTGATGGACGGAGTTATTATATCACTTCACCAATGGGAATTATTCGAAGCCCTTTTAAGAATTAGCCTTTGTTGAACTATAAATAAATAGATAATTTTTTTGGCCTGTCTGTCTGTCTGTCTGTCTGTCTGTCTGTCTGTCTGTCTGTCTGTCGTTCGATTCTGGCGTGCTGTCCCAAGTTTAAGAATTGTACAATGAGAGGCTTACATCAGCAACATTTCCTTAGTAAACCCGGTATCAAACTTGTTACTTTTCAACATTGTTCAGCAAAAGGAAAGAAATGGTTATATCTGATGCAAAAAATATATTCGTTACAGATAAAAGCCCTGTTCTTTGAATCATAGATAGATGTGGCAGTAATTTTTGCACAACGAACGTACAAAACCGTAGTTTGACTACAAAATACAAAAAAGCCGTTGCGCTCAAGGCTGCAGCTCCTGCTTCAATCGCCAGGGGAAACAGTACGATATCAAAAAAGATGCCTAGCCAACAATACGAACGCGACAAGATTGAATTGAATGAGCAAACCTCGTGTCGTTCATCATGGGAAGTCAACAGCGGGGGATGTTGCGGGGGGTGAGGCGGCGGCTTAGGAGAGGCAGTCGCGTGGCAAGGGCTGCGGAACACTGTTCTCCTTGTAAGTCACAATTAGGGAAGAGAGGAGATACGCGCCCAATTATTTAACTTCAAAAGTGCCTCTCTAGGTACCGTTCCTGTGAGACCATCGTTTACTCCCTTTTGGTTAGCGTTGCAATGACAAAGCACAGATATGTCTGAAGAAATAATTTCACTTATTGCTACCCTATTTACAACTGAATGAATTGGCCGGAAATATCTAGTTAGCACTCCTTACATGGCTAAAATGTCCTCGCGAGTACTTAAGCGCACCTTGTGAAGTGGAAACCTTATCGCTTCCACTGGCAATTCTTTTCCTAGACTTCATTACTGCTGTAGCATAGAGTTTGCCCCGCTATCATTTGTTCAGCTTTTTGCCTTTTTGTGTGGATTATTTCAGCATTCAGGCCCGCGATACCTAAAAGCACATCCTACTCAGTGTCAGAGTCCTCCGTTATAGTCGTGGACGTTTTGTTATGACGTCACATAACGATCCGGTACCGCGATACTCACTATGTCCGCCGGTGGCAAGGTACTGTGGTGGAGGTTGGGGGTTACGCAGTTTGCTCATACGGTGAAAATTCCGTTTCAGTCCGAATGTGTCTTGCTCTCAACTATCCCTTCACAGCGTGACAAGTTTTTGTACCGAACCGCACAAACAACGCTAGTACTGCTACCTCTCACACGTTTCTTCACGATGTACTACATAAGGTTTATAATAGGCTTTTTGAATTTGACGTACAGGGTGAACATGCTAGTAATTTCTTAATTCAATTATGCGGAGCTGATGATACGCCATCAAAGCCGATGTCAGAAATCATGAGGGAAAATTGTGTGAGAGAAACGGCACTCGTGAAAGGAGCATTTCTAGCTCAAATTGGATAGAAATCACGCGAAAAATCAGTAATAGACATACGAATTGCGTAAATCTGGCGAGATGAATAGACAATGTGTGTTGATAACCTCAGGGTTTGTAAACCCTATACGCAAGTCAACAACAGTCATCGAGAGGTTGCCTGGCCTAAATGCAGGCTGAAATAATTGTAGCCTCCCTCTGATGGCCTGTCAGGAATTCGAAGCGCAATAAAAGTAAAAATCATAATTGAAGGCTTCAAGGTATGCTACGGGAAACTATGAGAACTTTAGGTAGCTAACAAAATATAAAAGAACACTGAAGTGAATTTGTCAAGATCCTTTTTTTGCTTGCTCTGCGTACACTGACTCAAATAATCCATCTTTTCATCTTCTATTCGGTAAATAAGGTGGTATCTATTTTAAAAAAGCCCGAAACAAGAAAACTCACCATGCGCGCATTCTCGCGGCCACCACAACTAAATGAGTGACGTCAATACGAGTGCTACAGTGATTGAACGATGTCCAATATTGAGATTCAAGTCAGTTTCGGGTTCAGTTGTGCTTATGGATGTGAAGCATCTCTTGCTCGGGGGTGTGTCACTCGTCCATGCCCCGTCCGCAGCGCCTCTCCTTCTCTGTCACTCTCCCCTCGCCAGCGATAAAGCAGGTGCGCGCTGCACGCGCCCCCTGCCTCTCTCGCTCCCTTCGCTAGGGGATAAGAAGGTGCGCGCTGCACGCGCCCTCTCTGCCCCTCCCTCCCTCGCCAGCGAATAAAGCAGGTGCCCGCTGCGCGCACCCGTTCAGTTTTCTCGGAGAGATCGCCTGCGCCGGTTCTGCTACGTCGTTGTATGGTGAGTTCGAACGGAACCAACAGTCCCGTCAGCGTAGATGTGAAGCATCATGTGGGTGCAGATTACGTTCCCGTTCGTGTTCCGATAAATGAAACAACACAGTCGAACCACTCGGAACCCCCATGATGCTTCGCATCTCCTAAGGGTCCCCCACGGGAAGATGTAGCTGAGAAGAAGTTCTTGCTGGGCTAGTTGGTGAATAGATGGCATGATTTGAAGCGCAACAAAAACACACGGACAAAAAACAGGGTAGACGGGACAGGCGCTGAAACAGCGCCTGTCCCGTCTACACTGTTCTTCGTCCGTGTGGTCTACACTGTTCTTCGTCCGTGTGTTTTTGTTGCGCTTCAAATAATGGCACGGGAAGGTGATGTGATTTTTATAACATGGTTGCATACATTAGCGTGGCCATACTATTAGCGTGGCCATACTATTAGCGTGGCCATAGTATGGCACCTTCCCCATACTGTAGGTTTCGATGGAATACTCGGCCAGAACATTGTGCGGCCCTTGTACAGTACCGAGGGCATATCCACATTTATTATGACCCTCTACGAGTTTTCGTGGTGCTATACAAACATGGGAACGCTTATTTTTGCTGAGGTGAGTATTTCGAAATGTGCGGAGTGTATGGCGTAGGCAATGGTTTCCAGAGATGCCACTGGATGGCGCAACTCGACCCCATCCCGGGCGGTTTTGCACGGCCGAGTGGTTGGTTAAGCAGCAACACGCCAACATCTTGCCTCCTACGGTGGACGATATCATTTCTTAAATAAAGTTTAAAATACGGGTCACGTGTCCTATGAAGAAACATTTTGTAAAGTGGTTCGGGGCACTAAAGGACGTGGGAATTCGGGAATGCACAGCGTGACCATATTCATGGAGGTAAAAATGGGGCACACCTGCCGGGGGGCATGGTAGGACGAAAGAGTAAAGGCTGAGTTTAGGAGAAAACATTTTAATGCAATAACTGCTATTATTTAAGATGTTAGATTTTGCACTAAGCACTCCTTCAAGCTGGTGGAACAATCCCCCTCACAGTTCAATTACCTGCTTTCACTTTGAACTTTCCTGTTCGGGTGACTCGTTGGCAGAATTTCCGAGGATATCATTTTTGCAATAGGACAATAGACCGCAATTCTTGGTTTTAAATTTTTTCGCGCTTGTACCGAAAGTTCAGCAGCACAAGTACCATTGCGCGCAGGTTAATGTTCACGTCCACTTCACACCGTAAAATAAAGCGCTTCAATAATTCTTCACACCGCTCAACAGTAGGTGACGATACCGTTGAGCACAAGGGCGAAGGCCACGGGGGACGACACGCGGCACTCCTAGTTAAATTCACGAAGAGATCAGTTTGTGATGAGTGTTATTCACATCAGTTTGATCGGTTGGTCTATTATATAATGAAACGATGGCTCGTGGTCGACGGCACGTGGCCTAGGATTAGCTACTCCAAGCAATTGAACAATATGTAGACTTTATTTACACTAGGTATTTCCAACTCACAAGGCTCCCGATCGTATAAGAAAGGTTGAACAACGCACACGTCGAGCGGGACTTGTCTTGTTCTCGTCAGTCCTCAATACATCAAACTCCTCCGTTTCATCACGAAACCTCACCCACAAAAGAGACGTCACATCTTGAATGAGGGCGGCTCACAAATTAGCCTAAACTGCGCCATGATTGGCCACCGTGAAAACCAAAGCTAAGTGTATTCGAAATAGTCACTTCACCCATCTCTCACTTTCATACAGAAAACCAGAGGGGTTCATCAAAACAGACAGCACGTCTTGTGCCCTGTTCCTACCCTTCCCCCCTTGACCTACGTCGAGCTCCCCCCGCTTCGGGCTTTCTCATGGCAGTAATTACGGTCGTTAAGATGTCAATGGTTGCCCAACGCCGCTATTCCAAACGAAAGAAAGGAAATTCTCTTCAAGTGCTAACATCGCTTTATCTATTTTGAGTAACCGATGGATTTGTATAAGTCCTTTCCGAGCCCCCTCGTCGGGGGAACAACAAAAGTGCGGCGAACAAGAAGAAGCCTCCGCGATCGCTCCTCACGCCCCTCGCTCGCGCCCCCGTCATCACGGTTGGCACGACAACAAACCAATAAGGTAAACATGCTATACCTAACGAACCATAAACCTAGTTGTCAGGCGGTATTAATAAATTAAATGATGTGCGCGAACTTAATACCTCCCCAACAAGAATGTTTTCCGTACACAAGCTATACGTACAAGATAAACATTTGCGGTAGGTTCAAAAAACCCAATGCAGGAAACGGCAAAGAAAAGAAATAAAACACCGATACGTAATATTGGCAGCATGCCTCATCATGAAGACTAACTTGTATTTAACCGTTACAGCACACAGTATGCTAACTTCCAAGTGTCCATGCGGGCACTCATTAACAAATAGAGAACACATGTAAAAACACATCACTTGCCTCCAAAAAGGCGAAAGTATTCAGCACATCGAAACACAAATGCGATCTCGATTTATACCCAACATCGATGTCCGAACACTGAAAAATCAAAAACACTAGCAATACAAACCACAATACCACTGCAAACACATGCAAAATCATTCGTTCCCTTTAACGAGAGAAAGAGACACAAGGGCAAACCCACAAGCACAAAATGCGGCTACTTCTGTAGTAGTTACGAAACATCTAAAAACTTTCAGAGTCTCTTCGCGTTCTCCCGCACGAATCTTTTCTCAGAAGGCGCAACAGGAACTCAAAAGTGTTCAGGGTGGCTGTGGGTCACTCAAAGGTCACTCACCTTGGTGCCCGTCGCCAGTATTCAAGACACTGTCTCACGAAAAAACACCACGCATGCTCCCCTCTTATGCTACACCTCGACACAAGCACCGCAGTCCGATTGGCCGGAACACGACGAAAATAGGGCGCCCACCCTAGCAGTTATGGTTTAAGCCGATGAGAGGTGATGAAGAGGCAAACGATCAGAAGCTAGAGCTCTCGGGATTTGTATAAGTCCTTTCCGAGCCCGCTCGTCGGGGGAACAACAAAAGTGCGGCGAACAAGAAGAAGAAGAAGCCGGACTTCAACAAGCCCCGGGTTACCCGGAACGCCAACCCAACGGAAACTCACCGTTGGGCCTGCCCAAAGTTGAAGTGACCTACTCTAGGCAGGAAGGGCCGTGTGCCTTTGCCACCAGGGAAATTATCGCAGGCTTTCCTGCGCCAGTCTGCACGCAGCAGCACTGCGCCTCGCATGCAAACAGGTGCATCCCTTTCACACACTTTCACCTTTGGCTCTTCGGCACGCCGGAGACCAGCAACGGGAAAATAAGGGCTATACTACACCGCCAATGTCTCCACCGGCTCCACTGACCGCTTGTTGGCGCTTCATCCTGAACCCGAATGCCCCTCAGCGCCGTCGCGTGCTTGGCCCGCGGACTCGCATGCGCTCGACACAAGCTCGAGCCTGCTCTCCGGCAGTACGCCGCCAATCCATTCCGATCACTTGCCAGGCTCGACGACAGGCTTCCCAACACCTGCCCCCAGCGCGGCGATTTGAATTCGGGCTCAACTAAGGGTGCTGAAGATTCGCCCCGACACCTGCATCACTCAACTCCGGCTCGTGATCACATGCCCTGTCCAGCAGCCTACCGGCTATACAGTCATTTGTGGCAGGCGCTTCTACATAGGGAACAACCTCGATGAGACACGACCTTGGCTCGCAGGCCTGTAGTGCAGGAATTACCGCAACATTGGCCTGCTCCGCCTCCCTCCTAAGCTGCTGATGTAGATCCCGTGGGGCCTGAGCAATCTTCAGCTGGAGCTGCTCGATCGCCACTACTGTTGCCGCAATTCGCCTATCTATCTCCTCAGTCGACCGCACCACGCGATTGCGAAGTGTTTAGGCCAATCCAACGCAGCAGAAACTACCCTGTGTCAGCGTAGCGCGGCTCCCATGGAACAATCTCGGACAGCAGTGGTCACTACAAGGAGAAGGGTAAAGCGGACTCAGTTTGCCGCCACTGACCACACGCTGTTCGGGGGCAGGCCGCTGCGCCGCTCTGGACACTTGGTTTGGAGCCGTGCTCCCGGAGACTGGTAAAAAGCTGTCACTGCGTCGAGGCTCAGCTCGAATTCTCAGGCAGTCCTCGTAGTCGCCTTCCCGACTACCTTCACTCACTCTAGCCCTCGAACGCCCTCCGTTACTGGATCCGTGTACTGCCTCAGAGGATGCAGCTCTCTCCCGGTCCCGAAGTCACCACGCTGCTGTGGAGAGTTTGCTGACTGGGGTCTCTCATTCAGTGTGTCAAACCGGAACTGGAACCGAACCGAACCCAATATTTTTAGCTATTTTGGAACTGAACGTGAAGCGGAACAAATCGAAGGAACCATTCCGAACTGGTTTCGTGGCTTCAAAACTGTAATTTCTAGTTTTTGATTACGGTGATTGATCTCGCGTCTCAAGATATTTTTACCAATCGCCTAACAGCACCACAAATATTATGCAGTCCTATGACCCATAGGGTTTCGTATTAATATTGCGCTGAATTTATTGTAACTTGCATGTATGTACGATCAGTTTACATTAGATACTGCGAATCTCCCCCGGTTTCGTTTGAATTTAGAAAAGGCTAAGTGAAACGTATATTCCGAGGCAACATATTATGGCTCATTCTTCATGGTTCCTATGTACATGGTTTTTAATATTGCGTAGAGTTTCCAATGTGTTTGCAATTAATGTGCCCATGCCCCCTTGTGAAAGCCCTCAGGTACATCATCAACAATAAATGGATATCTTCGACTCGTTTTCTTTCGAAAAGGAAGTTAAATACAAACAGTAGTGGGACACAAAAACTCCCACTCCCCTACGCCCTTGGAAATTGTTGTACGGTGACCCTGTGTCCCTTGTTTACTGCTCTGAGAGAATGCGACCATTAAGAAAAACTTTGGCGCCTTCTCAACTCAGAATTTCAAGTAGATTCGAAATCGTTTTACATCCCCTTGAATTTGCTCAACCGCAAAATGAAGGGCGCATGGATTCAAAACGATTGTTGGGGAGAACCGGGTATCTGCAGTGGATTAATGAGTTGAATGGGTGAGAAATATGAATGAGGGGGATAGATGTATTCAATATTTTGAATTAGCGAATTGGCGGGCTGAATAAGGTAGACTAGCGGGTCGCACAGATGTCGATATTTTTGGGGTCCTTGGCATTTGGAAATATCGTAATGCTCCCCTTCTCGACGAACCCGAAACTTTTGTTGCGCACAGAACATGACAACCACCTGGATGCTATAAAATATTTTTTTTTGTCCACGTATTGCGCCGTTCTGTTGTTTCTAGCGTAAGATTGGCATGTCGCAGTGTAGTTAAAAAATAGTAGCCTAATGCATGTTTTATATTCATTGAGGAGTCCAGTAACAAGTATGCGATAAAACCCATTATTTCAGCTCCCGGGTGATTTCAGATAAGAACGAACAAAGGGTGCCTGGTCAACCTCTTCAATATGCTTGAAATTAATTGGTGTCATTCCTTGAATATTGTAATGCTCAGACACACCAATATTTCCCAAGGGAAAATTTTTTTCTTATGGTAAAAATTGAAACTTGACAAGGTGGACCACCTCCACCAACTGCTCGTGCGCCTCGGTCAACTTAAGCGACGTGTATCTACGAAAACATTTATGAAGGCGAATGCGGATATTCATGCTGAATTTAAACCTGGTCTAAACTTCTCCAAAAAAGTTTTGTCGCTGACAAGAATATACATTTTCTGCAATAAAATATCAAATTCGGCTCAGAGCCCAATTTTAAAGTGAAGGTTTAGTGTCCCCACTGATGCCGTTGTACACGATAGACTGTGCAGGAAAGCCAACTTTCTCTGATGATGATACAGAATATATCATGGGAGAAGTAGCTGGAATTGAAACTGGGTCCCTTGTGTTATGAAACCGCCGTATAACCGACTGCTTCATTTCGACACGGTTGAAGCGAATGCCAAGCAGCAGATACGGATGCGCGCCGTACACCTCAAACCCATTGTTAGTCCTACAGAGTGCACACCCGAAAGTTGGTGTGGGTATTCTGCAAAAGTGGTGCGTACCTCCAGAGTAGCACATACTCGCAGTGTGGAATTTGCCAACCAAAGAATCCATCACGACAAAGCTTCCCGTACAACCCTCGTCGTCGTTAGACGGAGGCCTGCAGGGTTTTTTGGAACTTCAAGCCTATATTACAAAAAAGTACTTAAAAGTTACTACCTTCACATTTTACTCATGTGTGCTCCTTAGATTCCCAAACAAAGACACGGAACATTATAATTAGATACAGTGGGGTTAAGATGCAAATGGCGAGCACGTTTAAAGAAAAAACTGAAAAGCACAAGGTTCAGGCGCTAATATGAAATAAGATATGATAGATTTCTCTGAAATTCTCCCCAGATGTGAGCCCTTACAAGTTGTTTGATTATAAAAACAAACATGTGTCATTATTTCCTTCTTGTAGCGCGTACAGCACAAGAGAAGAGCCCTATTCACCTGGCTCTCCGCGGCGAACTGTAGTGATAGGGACTTCCCTCAGATTTGTATAAATCATATATGTTTTGTATAAAAGACAAATAAGCCCTCCACAAATAGAACTGAAAATGTAAGAGAGAAGCCCTCTTTTATATCCTCGTTGGTACCATGAAAAACAATTTTCGTACAATTTATAGTGTACATAAAATAAAAGACGACAAAACTCTTAGGCTCCATCACAGATTTAAAAAGCACTCATTTTTTTGTGATGCTTTCCTAAGTTGTTCAGTGTTTATTTTAATTTCATTCGATATATAGGTACATTGCGTTATATCGATAATAAAATGTGCACAATGCGAGGATGGGCCCCTGTCAGCCATGCTCCTCGCGAGGTGCTGAGACAGAAATCACTGATATCTGGGTCCATAGAATTTGGAAATATTCGATATAATCCCAATATTTGGGATAGCTGTGTGCACGCACCCCCAATGTGTTCGCGACATGAATCAGCTCGGAAAGACAAAATACCACATCAAAAGGAAGAATGTCAAAAGTTTCAGAAATCCCGAGGAAACCCTAAGAAGTAAACCTGAAGAACACCATTCCCTTGCGGTGCGGATATTTAGGGTACATTCAAGCGCTGCCGCTTTTGTAGCTACAGGGCAATACATGTTTGATATTTTCAATATGATGCTTCGTGGTTTAGCTCTAACCAAGGTAAATTTAACGTTTAACATATTGGGGAAGTTTCACAGAAATTGAGGAGGACGTAGCCTTTATGGTGGCAGGAAGACTCTACCTCAAGCGTTGGAAGTGGGAGTAATAGGTGGGGTGCTTGTAGATAAGGACATCTCAAATGCGGACAGTTTGACCCAAAACAGCTAGACTCCTTGAGAAGGCTAGAGAGGCCGCGCGGGGTGACGAAACCAGGCTCACGACTCTCAACTGCTCGCGCTAAACCGCTTTTTAGAGAAAAATGTCCAATGAAAGCCAGCATGGAGGGTTCCAGTGTTTGAGGGTCGATGTAAAGAGAGGTTGTATTTAGAGGAGGCTTGAAGGTTTTGTAGCGCGCGCACTCTGGAAAGCGCCAAATTAGGTGCTGGAGATTGGCGGGCGTGGGGGAGCTGCAGAAAAGACATTGAGGCGGCAGAAACAGGGGTGTACCATTTACGGAAGGTCTCTGGGGCAAGGCTCATTGGCGAAATATTTGTTTAAAAAAAAGTTCTGCTGATCTTGGAAGCAAAGGCAGAGCGGATAACAAGCCGGTTGGAGTCAGGGCATTGAGGCGGTCTTTTTTTCGTTTTTGTAACGTACAAGCTGTATCGCTGGTGGTATTGACTCAGTACGTGGAGAAGCCAAGTTGGGTAGCAGCGGAGGACTACAGATTATACACTCGCGTGCAGCCGAGTGGGCTGCCTGGTTCCCCGGCGATGACTCCTTGTGTCCAGGTGTTCAATCGATGCGAGCTGAATGTCGCTAGCTTTCATGGTGGAGATATGATGAGGGCTTTTGTACGACGTGGGAATTTTTAGACGTGGGAATTTTTGAATCTGTAGGGCTTCGAAAGAGTCCAGTCAGAACGCGTATCTGGGAAAGCATGGAGGAGTGACAGTCAAACATGAGGTAGTGTATGGCTTGAACGATAGCATGGAATTCCGCTTCGAAGATGATTGCACGTGGAATATTAAGGGATAGTTTGACTTGGATGGGGGGGAGGTCCGGTATGAAGCCCATGGTGGGCCAATTAACGGGGGAGAAATGCTCGCGTTAGTGTAAATGCGTCGGCTCGCGTCCAAGGAGCATTCAAGGCTATTTGTGGTGGCTTGTAGTTCAGTTTGCATGTCTTCGGGAATGAGAAGTCGGCTGATTCAGTCCATATGGTTACATCGTCTGCATATATTGTGAATCGTGCAGCAGAGTCACGCTCAAGATTTCTAGCTACCCGCACCATGACGAGGTTAAATAGTATCGGGGAAAGTATGTATCCCTGAGGTACTCCGCGGTCAATGTAAGTGCGAGGAGTCCAGCCTGGGTGAGACCCTTGAAGTCGTATTGCCCCAGCGTTCAGAAAATTGAGGATCCAGATTTGTGCTCGGGTGCTTGGTTAGGCGGGCGCCAGTCCTCTGGTATAACGGATTGGTTGACGCGATCCCAGGCCTAGCCTAGGTCAACTGCTAGGATCAGGTGGAGAGGAGAATGGTTATTTTGGGAGCGATTGATCCTCGACGTAATAACCAAAGACTATCGTGAGTGCTGAGGGTAGGGCGAAAGCCAGTATGAGCACGGTGAAATTATGGTTGGACATATTTCAGTCCAGTCCAACCAAGTTCAGGTCAGTTGGGCTGGTACTAGGCTTCTTGGGTATAGGAATAGGGAAGATGAGAGTCAGCTTAAGATGATCAGTAACTTCACCAGTTCCCAGCAGCGGTTAACATGGCAAAGTAAGGCAACAAGGGAAGGTTTTGGCTAGTTGCGGAGGTGTGTCCAGGTCACACTGTCATGTCAGGGGTTCATTTGGGTTTACATTGGTTAATGGCAGTGTAAAGTTATTTGATGGTGAAGGGAAGGCCGACATTGTCCTGTGGCGATGAAATGGCTATGTGTGGAAGAGGGGAGGGGGATGGACTTGGGCGTCGCTGAAGAAAGCCATAAAAATATAATATTCAGCAGTGACTCGGTCTATTGTGAGCGTGAGGGTAGAAAATAAAGGAAGTCGCTGTTTTTTCTTAGGTGCAAGACTGGTGAGTTTTCCAGTGAGCCCGAAGGACTTTTCTATGGTCGAGAGTGGCACAGAGATCACAGCAGTGGTTATTGAAAAGGCAACGTCGATATGACGTGATAAGTGTATACTGGCGGCGGATGCGGAAAAGGATTGTATGACGTTTACCAGTAGAGCGGTACAATTTTGTGAGATAGCGCACTTTTTTTCAGAGGTTTGTGAGGTGGGCATCAAGAGCCGGCGTTTCGGAAGTACGCTCAATATCTTCAGTGGCTACTTGAGTACAAGTTCGAATAATATTCGCAAAATAATCGAAGGAGGCAGGGGTTTTTTTTATCGATATATTCCCGGAAAGTGTCCCAGTCTAGTCGTGAGAGTGTTTGCTTGGTGCGCGTATTCTTGCCAAGAAACTTTATAAGAAGGGGGAAGTGGTCGCTACCCCAAGTTGTAGAGCGGGGGGACCAGATCTTGATGAGACCAGGCGTTACCCAAGTGAGATCCAGTGTGGTGTCTTCCTGAGCTTTATGAAGGCCGATTCTCGTCTCCTGGAAAGGCTCATTCACAAGAATAAAATTGTGGAGATGCATGGTGTCAGCGAGAGAGCTTGCTCGAGCAGATGTGCGGTAGTAACCATATTGTGGGCGAGGAGCGTTGATATTACAACAAATGAGTATCGGAATATTGGGGTGACGGGTGACGATAGCTGGGATCCAGGCAAACTAAGGGGAACGTGAGGATCTGTCGATCGCTTTGTAGTAGGTCTAGACAAGAATAATTTTGCGGCCAGTAGGGAGGCGTGTGAACACTGCAACAACTTCGTGATTGCAGGACGAGAACTCAAGGAGACGTAGTTATATGAGACTGTACAAGAATGGCGGCATATCTTGCCGTGAGAGTTGATTTTACTTGGGACTTACCACGCGTTACTGGCGTGATGGATGAGTTCGTATGTGCAACATAACCGCGGATACTTGGAGTTCCTTGAGTCTCTTGGAGGAGAATAAAGGAAGGTTGGGACCGTTTAATTTCACCAATAAAGTAGTGCTTTGGTGCTGAAAGCTGCGGCAGTTCCACTTTATTGCAGTTATTGGGGCAGTCATCAAACAATCTTCGGACATGGGAGCGGGATCTTTCTTGAGGGCTCTTTGGTTGGGTCAGTTGGTGGACGGCGAGTAATGAATTGTAGAAGTTTGCGTATTCAGCTGTAGAATATTCTTTTGTAGAAGTTTGCGATTCACCTGCGTGCAGATATAGGCATGCGTGCTTTTCCAATCTTCCTGTTGAGCGAGTCGTTCTTGCTGTATGTCAGTACGTATAGCTTGTAGTACTTGAGTAAGTTGGGTGTCATGTTTGGATTTCGAGGTAGGAGAGCGTGTAGAACTATGACTTCGAGTGCGCATTATGGATGAAGGGGTCGTCGATGTGGGCGGCTGTGAGTAAGGCGGTTAAGAGGAGGATGGGAGTCTCGGTTGTTGGGCTCGTTTACGTTCAATGATTTCCACCTTCAGTTGCTGATTTTCGGCGCAAAAGACATTCAGTTGAGGAAGAATATGTGCATTATTGCTATCAGAGTTTTTGATTGAGAATTATTTTTAGGCTCATTTGTAATGGTTTGCTTAGTAGGAAGATGACGGAATGAAATATATTTTTGCTGCACAAGATCCGCCAACAGACGCCATTTGTGCGTTCCTTGGCGGGGGGCCTGTTGGGTGACGTGGTTCGAGGACAGGTAGGGTTCAGTGTAATGTGGCCCAGCTCATTGCTGGCGACGCAGTAGATGGCGGGTCCACAGTCTGTTGTGTCGGGATGCATTTTCCCACAGTTGCGGCAAACGGTTGGGGAAGCACAATTGCGAGACGTATGACCAATATTATGGCAGTTGTAACAGACCATACGACGCGGTTGGTATGGCGACATTTTGATTATGGGCATATCCGCCTCGAGCTTCGCGATGCTGCTCCGCCGGCCGTCGCTTCTCCGCGGCGTGTACAGGATTAGCCCTGCGTGGGTGATAGGTGGTCATGCAGTGTTCTGCTTCTCTTTCGCTTCTCTTTGCCTTTCCGCGCACTAAACAACTTGTTATGTGGCGTCTTTTATGGTGACGTTTGATGCACTTAAAAAGCAGATGCGTCTAGTTAGAGCGCTGGAACGCCAACAAGAGCTACCCGGGGAAACGGTTCTGCGCGCTTCTTGGCCGCGCTTGCGGATATCGGTGACGGCAGCAGCATGTCACCACTGCCATGCACAAATAAGTTTGGTTGTCGCCTAGTTTAGACCTGATATTGTCACTGTAAGAGATTGGTGCGTTTTGCAGTGCAGACAACAAAATGCGGCTTTGCTTCAAATATGTACGTTGTACAAAAGTATGTTTCGGGATGTGATAACCCAGTAGCTGATAAAAACGTGTGCCTTTTATATTTTATGGGAATATAAGCCACGAGAAAAAGATAAGTACGCTCAAAGGCTGTGCCTTGTTAAATATGTGCCCACTCATGCCTTATAGCAAGAACCGAGGTATAAGTTAATGAAACCGCGATGAAATGAATGGTCTGCAAGACATAAATAAATGGAATAGTCAAACTGAAACTAAAAAAACCTAGTGCAGCTTCGGAAATGCTAAAACGTTTGTTTAAGCAAGGTAGTTTTCACCAAACCAACTAGATGCGAAATGCGCTGATATTACGCAAGACATGAGGAGAGCAGGAGGAGACGCTCAACAATCGTTGTTTACGAATGCGGAGCAAAATAAACGAACGAATGTTTTAGAAATCACACACACAAGCTGCGTGTTCACTTTCAGTTTGTTTTTCGCCTTCAACGAATGGCTGAGCACTCGCAAGCCACACGAGGTGTCGTTCACAAGCCACACAAGGTGTCGTTTTAAGATTTGATTGATTGTTTGTAAGTTTTAACACGCCGACGCAGCGAAGGCGATGAGGCGTGCCGTAGTGGATGGTTCCGAATTAATTTTGACCACCTGCGGATTTTAACGTGCGCGGAAATCTCGTACACATGGGCTCGTTGTAAAAGTGTGGCATTCAATAAGGCTCTCTCATTTTGGTTTATGCTAAATTCTGGAGTCTCCCTTTCTCATATGACGATGTTTCTCAGAAAAGCTTAGTCGTGGACGCGGATTACTCCATCAGCCCGTCTCCGCGCTTCTCGTGGAGGATAATTTAAGAGTTGAATCTTTGCGAGCGCTCACCTCGGGAAAAGACGACCCAGCATTAAATTTGTTGTCGTGTGCTGACCCCCGACTATAATTTTGCATTATCCATACTACTTCTTTCGTAGAATGTTTGTGAAATTTATGCTGCATTGGCTTGTCAAGGGTATACTGACCAGTATCTGATATGTGATATTGGCAAGCGTAACTTGCGTGCTATCAGGTATGAGTACTCCCTAGATTATGTAAGCGCACAAAGCCGATTTACATCATAGTGTATGGCCACAACATGTCCGTCGGAGGAAACACTGCTTACGGAAACACTGACACTAAATTTCAGTGCAGCGGGATTGCAGTCAGCTGTATGCATACGCCGGCTTCGGGACGCTGGTCTGTGACACACGCCTGGCGCTCATACGGACCGAATGCATCACACTAAGATCGCGTAATAAACGTTTATACTCTCGTAAACACACCACGCTTGCAAACAGAGTGCCTGCGTTTCACATTATTCCGTATTTCGAACGCGCACAAACGGTAAATCGCTGTCATGAACGAGCCCAAAAATCAGCGACGACAGGGGGGAACGGGCCGGGGACTCCCGCGGCTGCTTTCGAAATGGTCCGCTAGGGGATATCAGGGGCTCTCCTAGAGGCCGCGCCCGAGGCGTATAGAGTTTTACGATTTTTAGGTGATTCGGAGAGTCGAACGTTAAGACTTCTCAATTGGAGCGATCAAGGCAGTCGCGTGCTATGATTTTGGCTTGTTAGCAGCGGATCCATTTCCGAATTTCTTCATTTGTTTCTGTGGGATCAACTTCAATAACACCGCTGGACGTATTGGGCCGTTACGGGGACAGCTTGATTTCAATTGGAATGTTGACCTAGGTTCCGCTCTGGAGGAAATGTAACTGAGTGGCTGATAAGAGTCTGTCTTTCTGTCTGCCCTTCGGTTCATGCGCCCGCCCTGATGTTGAAAACATTGCAGAAGTACACGTTTATATAGGAAAACATTTCCATAGTAAACCTGGTCTCACATTTATTACTTTTCAACAGAGTTCAGCCACAGGAAATAATAAGTATATTTGATGCAAAGCACAAGCACTGTTACTTGAATTAAAAAAAAGATGTGGCCGTAATTTCTGCAAACCAAACGTACAAAAACACTAGGCTGATTACAAAATACACAAAGTCCTCGCGCTCAAGCCCACAGCCCACAAACCAACAGTATGATGTCCCAACAGATGCCGGGCCGGCAATTCCAACGCGAGGAAAGTAAATTGACTCAGCAAACGTCCTTTTAGTTTATCATAGCAAGACCCAGAAAGAAAGTTAACAGCGTGGGATGTTGAGGCAGCGGCCCAGGAGAGGCAGTCAGTTGCGAGGCAAGGGTTGCAGAAGGCTTTGTCCTTTTTACGACACCTTCAGTTAATTAAGCAGGTACTTCAATTACTTAACCGGAAAAGTACCTCGGAAGGCATCGTTTCTCAAGCACCATCGCCTACTCCTGTTTGCCGCCGCGGCAGTTTCAAGGCACAGGTAGGTTGGAAGGAACTAGTTTCACATATAGCTACCATGTTTACAACTGCGTGACTTGGCGAGAATTGCTAGTCAATACTCCTTTTATGGGTAAAAATTTCTCGCGCGTGCTTTGAAAGTGAGAACATCGATTCTACTGCCGATTCTTATCAGAGACTTAATTACTGCTACATAAGGTTTGGGTCTGAATTCTCGGTTTCATTTGTGCACCTTTATGTGTGGAATTATTCCGTATTCAGGCGAGCGATACCTAAAACCGCATACTACTCAGTGTCAAAGTACTCCGTTTTATAAGGACATGGCATAACAGTCCCCGGTACGGAGATATGTCCGCCGGTCACAAGGAACTGGGTAGCGCCGCGGTTACGCAGTCAGCTCATTTGATTTCGCAGTCAATGCGAGCTCAAATGTGTATGGCCCTCTACTATTCCTTCACAGCATGACAAGTTTTTTGTACGAATCGCACCAACAACACTTGTACTGCTACCACTTACATGTTTTTCCATGATGGAGTACCTAAGTCTTATAGTACCCTTTTGAATTTCACGTACAGGGTGAATATGCTAGCAATTTCTTAATTAAACCATGCGGCGTTGACGATGGGCCAATAATGTGCCATCAGAAATCATAAGAGAAAATTGTAAAAAAAAACAGCCACTCGTGAAACGAGCTTTTATAGCTCAAATTGGATAGAAATCATTGAAAAAATTCGCGTGACTTCCACAGGCATAAATCTGGTGAGGTAGATTGACAATCTGTGGTGATCAGCTCAGGGTTTGTTGAAGCCCATACGCAAGTCGACAACCGAGCTCCAGAGGTTTCATAGCTAAATGCAGTTTGAAAAGGCGCATGTATATTATAATACTTCGTGCTTGATAATCTCAATCAGGCATATGTGGATGCATTTGTCAAGGCCAAAAGTACATTTTAAGAAACCCCCTTGGTTTTATCGCTGCGTAGAAACCGGAGGAAAGTTTAGTACCTTGCCAGTGGCTGCAAGTTACCAAGATCCACTACCAAGCTTGCTTAGGTATTTCCATCCAGGCAGTACTTTGCTTTAAAGCTGAAACTGATGTTTCTAGTTCTCAATATTGTCGTGAGTGGCGCCATCATTTCATCCGCGTATACTCCAAAATCTCTTGATGGCCATTAAGCTTCCCAAGGAAAGTTTTTTTTGTTAATATATAATTCTTGCAACCACCATTTGAATTTACCTGTCGGAATGAATATGTTGAGCAGAGTATTTGAATCACCAACAATTATCCCGTCTTATCGGGTTAACTCTGCCCTCCTTGCTCTGTGGGCACATCATAATGGCAAGTAGTTGTGAGCATAGCGTTCTCTGAACTTGGTGCGAAAAGAGAGGGAGAGTTTGCACAAACGAAGGACATGATTTTTATCTCGGGTATTTATAAACTTTAACTAAACATTCAATTCGGCGGCGAATATGGCAATGCAGCGTCACCCAGAAAAGACCTAAAACAATACCTTATGAAGCATTTTACGCTGCTTAAAATTCCGGAATCAATTTATCGACAAACTCTGAAAAATATTGGCATTTAAGTTTTACTAACAGAGCCTCAGAAAATTGCGTGACAAATATTTCAACAATGCGCCTTCAGCAGTTATAAATACTTAACTGAAAGTTTTTGCACTGTAATGCTTCAACATTGAGGAACAAAAACAAGCTACAACAAGAGTCATGTGAGCACCAGCGACAGATCACGCGGCGACCCGAGACAACAAAGGAGTTTAGGTTTCGGTGGAATGCTCGGCCAGAAAATTGTTCAGCCGTTGTAGGGAACTGTGGGCATATCCATGGTTATTATCACCCTCTGCGGGTATTCGCAGCGCTATAAAAATACGGGAACGCTTATTTTGGCTAAACTGGGTATCTCTAAATGTGTGCAATGTCTAGTGTAGCCAACGTGTTCCCTAGCTGCCGCTAGATGGAGCAACTCGTCCCCACTCGGGGCGTTTCCGCTATGCACGTAGGCGTGCGGCCGCGGGCTACGCACAAGTGGTTGGTTGGGCACGAAAATGGCAACGTTCGCGCGTCCTATGAAGGACGATTACCTTCTCTTCAGCAAAGCCTACAATACAGGTGACGTTTCCAATAAGAGACAGTTTCTTAGGTGGTCCGGGGCAGTACAGGACGTGGGAATTCGAAAATGCACAGGATGTCCATATTTCTGCAAATAGAAAATGGGACATACCAGCGGGATGGGACGTGGGGTGGAAGGGCGGGCGGTAGGGGAGTGTGTGCAACGAAATTCTGAACGCTGAGATTAGGGGGAAACAGTTTATTGCGGTAGCTGCTTTTATTTAAAACGTTAAATTTTGCACTAAGACCTCCTTCAGCCTGGGAAAACCCCCGCGCACAGTTCAATTACGTGCATTCATTATGAACGTCCTGCTCCTGCTGCTTCGCTGGTATAATTTCTGGAGTATTTCATTTTTAAAACACAACAATATGCCGCAAGACTTGCTTGTAAAGTGTTTCGCACTTGCACAGAAAGTGCAGCAGCACAAGTAAAACTGCGCGCAATATTGACAGCTGGTTGATGTTGACGTCCAGTTGAAAAGGCGCTCCACCAGAGCCCTGGTTCAAAAAAACACAGGGCCAATTCCGCTGTGGAATAATATTCGCGCAGCGTGCATCGTTTGTGGGCCGTCTTTTTAAAGACTTTCCAGGTGTCCCAGATGCTAATATACATAAGGAGTTCCAATCTTAAAGGTTACTTTCAATGCTTTGCTTGACAATGGTGCGGTGGTGAAATATTGCCTATTCAAGGTCGTCTTCATCAAGAAAATGACAAGATTATTCTTCGGTGAGAATATATTCAGGTTTTACAAATTTTGTATATATATATATATATATATATATATATATATATATATTGAAGTACTTACGGTGATAGTTGCAAAATATACTTGAAGTGAGTCGGCACAGTATTGGTTTGATCAACCTACTTCGCGCCAGTTTCGAAACTCTGGAGTCCCGCTGAACGGGACTTGATTCTTTAATCGGACAAAAAAGACGGGCAGGCTAATGCAGACCTAAAACATGTGAAAGTCTCGGCTAAAAGTGGGAATGTCTAGGTCGCCCTTGGAATGCAGAAAACCGCCCTGGAAGTGGTAGTCTTGTAGAGCTATACATCTTTGCTACCTTGTTTGCTTACGGCTTATCAATGGCGGAAACAACTGCACCAGCCGTTGTTTGCGTCATGAAATCACTGCGACCGAAATTAAGAATGTAAGGGCGTTGCATGATTCGCGACTCCGTAGGAATTGAAGGAGCATTGACACAAAACTTCAAACCTGCGACAACTATGTAACAAGCTTCATTTTGTGAATGTAGATACCCCAAGGAAGTTTCAACAGCAACCTTTCAATATAACAAATTTTACGTCAATTTGAAACTCTGAACGCAACAGGAAGCTCAGATTTGATACCATTTCGACATCGGCATCATGGTGACGCATTGAATGCTGCGCTATGCACCTCGCTTGAAATTTACCTCGACATAACACCTATGACGTAGGCAAAGCGCGCATGCAGCTTTCGGCCACTACTCAGCCTTGCGGATCACGCCACAGTTCAGGGATTCGCGTCATGCGGCGCGGGCGCGTGAGACCACAACTGGTCTGGACTCGATCTCTCGCTCTGCAGGTGCTTCCCCACCGGCCGTGGGGCGACGAGCACAGTTACGTGAAGAGTGCCTTCCTGTCGTGGCTGCCGCCTCGGTTTTCATGTCGTCGAAGGCGAAACGGAAACACATAAACGAGTCTGTAAATGATTACTTAGGCTTAGGTTGACCATTCAAGCTTCCGGTAGGCCCCCTTATCAGTGGTACAAAAATAACACAAATATTTCATGTCAGTACTCTTTTAAGGCATCTTTGGGCACCAACTCGATGCTAAAATGGCCGCGGGAGGTCAGACTTTTCTTTCAATACAAGTTGATGTTGGCGTCCTGTGTGCGTTTGAATCCTGCCACACTTGGCACATCGTTAGATGATGTAGAATGCATTGCCTCGAATGGAAATACTTCACATCTCATGCTGCGTACCATGCACATTTCCTGCTTGCGAGTGCCATGTTTTTGTCGTAAGTGTACTCTTCACCCTTGTTTTCACCAGCAGTGGAAGCACCGTCTTTAGTGTTGAGTCGGACGGCACAGTCTGTGAGGGTACTGGTGGAGCACGAGGCGAAGGCGATCGATGAGATAACGCGGCACTCGTCTTAGCATAAGAAAGGCATATCATAGAAACAAAAATATAGAAAAACAGGCTGAGGCACAACACGCACAAACCCAGATTAAAAAGGGCAACAAAATGAGCAACCGCGTGGAGCCGCAATGTCCCCGCTGTAGATCGCGTGCGCACGAACTTAAACCATGCAATCATGACGATTTAACAACGGTACTAATTACATTTTGTTACAGTGGTTTCAGGTTCTGTTGCTTGGTTGATGTTTAAAGGTGCCGCTGAAAGCAGAAGGTCGAAGACGTATGGCTGTATTTCATTGTTTATCCCATATAATTTATCATTTCACCATTCAGCGTTGGTTTCGTGCTTTACTACTACAGCAAGCGGTGGAACACGCTGCACGGGATGGGTAGACGTTGAAGGAATACCCGCTAAATACTTCGTGCCGGCTTAGATGCATTATCTCTTCTTTACCATTGAACATTTTTGTCCAGACGGAATAATGCTATACATGCCTTAACTTGTTATTTGCCCTTTTTCTTGGCGTATTTTGAAACATATTCTCGTGATACCAGCGTTGCGTCAACTGCTTCACATCTGTAACCAAGAAGTCTTTTCATAGATATGTATATTTAAACATATCTCTAGTGAACATGTACCCGCCCTCGGTCGTGCTCTCGTGTCTTCAAATTTCGATGTCAACTGTACCACAATTTATCCGTGTAAACAGAGTTATTGCTTGAAAAACAAAACCGTTCCGGCATGCAGAGATCGGAGACACGTCGGCTTCATAACACGAGGGTCGCGAGTTTGATTCCGAACACGGAAGCGTTTTTTGCTTCACTTATCCCCCGATCGTCACCATCGTCAGAGAAAGTTGGCTTCCCTGTAGTGCATTTTGGGGTGAACTGTAGTGCATTATGGGTCAATAACATTGCACGCGCTTTGCATTCTTTCTTCTTGTATCCGGCAACAGCCATCGAAGTCCGAACAATATTTCTTAATTTTAAAAATACCACACCCGGACACGATAAAATTCACGCCACTCTCAACAAAGAGAACGTAGACGTCGTAAGTGATATCTTTACCCATGTAGTTAACATGATTTTCAAATCTGGAGTAGTTCCCCGTGAACTAAGAAACAGCTTGATAATTCCTGTTTTCACAAAAGGCGATAAGGCAATAATGAATAACTACCGCCAGATTTCAATTCTGCCATTTTTCAGCAAGGTCATTGAAAAAATCATAGAAAAACGCCTCTGAACATATATAAATATATTTTAGCTGCTAACGTCTAATCAATTCGGTTTTAGGCATGGTTTATCTAGTAAGCTTGCTATGATAGCTCTCACAGATTATATTAAACTCGAAATTGACCAGGTCAACTTTGTGGGGGGCATTTTCATCGATTTTACCAAAGCATTTGACACCATTATTTATGACATCTTGTTTTCGAAACTCTCCTTATACGGTGTAAACGGGCCGCCGCTGCTACTTTTAAGAAGTTTCTTATTTAATCGTGAACAAATGAATAATATATGTGGTACACTCACAGACACTAAAACCACAAACCTAGGCGTTCCGCAAGGTTCCATTCTCGGCCCTCTTTTATTTTTATTACACATTATTGACCTTCCTACCTGCCTCAAATTGTCTAATTGCCTACTCTACGCTGACGATACCACCATCTACCCGTCACACTCATCCATTGATGTTCTTACTACTAACCTCAACGTCGATATTAGTAATATTTGGTCATGGCCTCAGAGCAACGGTCTATTAATCAATCTTCCAAAACTAGATTTGTGGTATTTTCATCTCGTTTGAAGACTCTAACTTCTATTGCCCATGTTTACATTTACTCTGATGCAATTCCACCGACTGATCAATGCTCATTTTCGGGTTTGAATTTGAAAGCTCCTTAAAATATATTAACTACGTAAACTTTAAAAAAAATAAGATGGCTTTCGGAATCAGAGTATTAATTAAGGCAAGATATTATTTCCGCCGGCCTACGCTTCTAACTGTTTACTATGCGTTTATTCACAGCCATATAAACTATCGCATTTAATCCTGAGGCTTAACTACGATATTCATTTAGTTCCTTTGAAGCGCATTCAAAACCAAGCCATTCGAATCATGACGTTTAGCTCTTTCAACTCGCATGTCACTTCCTTATATCAACACCTGGATCTCTTCCTACTGGATTAACTTATTTTATATAATCTTGGAATGACCTCCCATAGACTTGTTACTGATAACAGTGTGCTTTTTAGAATTGGTAGAACTGATTTGACTAACCATAACATCACTCGGTTTGCATTACAGTATAATTTTACGTTGTAATGCCAACCGAGTTATAATTTTATGGACGACGAAGAAGGAGCGGTTGCTTCGTGTTCTTCCGATGGTTCTTCCTATGCTCGTTGTTTTCAGCTGAACAACTATTATTCTGTTGGTTGACTGCATCCACTGCTCTCTATCGACGCTGCGACATCCCTGGCCCCTCCACGGTCCGTCGGACAGCAAGAGGATGACCCCTCGGGACCGTCCGCTGCATTGGATCAAGCACACCGGTCGCTAGGCCTAGCAGCCCAGTCGGTGTACCACTCCCGTGTTCGGCGCCGTGCGGCTATGTCGCACACGTCGGAGAAGCTCGGCGTGGCTCTGTCCACGAATCTACTGGCGACCCCCACTGCTACAGACGCCGCTACTGACATGGCACTCGACGGCTCACTACCAATGGAGGTAACGCCACCGCTCCACCTACCTCCGGCTGACCCGTCCAGTCTACCGAAGCGCCTGACGGACCAAACAGCACCCGCAGTCCCGACAGTGGACACAACTGCGCCTAGAGCCAAGCGGGTGCGTACGCCAGCCACAAACCCGTCACTCCCACCGTTGGGTGAACAAGCTACGTCAGCGGCTGCCCCTCCACCCCATAGAGCGACCGGCGGTTCCCAAGGTGCCACGGGCAAGGCTACGAACCCCTCGACGTACAAGGTTGCTATCAAGCCTCGGGAGCGTTTCAACATTTCCTCGCTTCCAACGAAGACATTGCAACAGACGCTCGTCAGCTGCCTAGGTACATCTGGTTTTACCGGATACGCGTACCACAATCGCACCAACTCAATATCAGCATGGTTGCCATCTCTTGAGGCTGTCCAGCGATTGTGCTCCCTGGATTGTATTCCTCTCACGCCTGAAAAGAGCCTGTCTATACAAGCGTACCTGCTATCAGGAACTGACATCAGGCGCTATGTCGTTTCCGGCGTGGACCCAGTAGAAAATCCAGAAGACCTCCGGTCTGGCATCCGGTGCGCCACCCACCAGGTGCTCCTTGTTCGGTACATGGGCTCCGGCCGTACGTGCCTTGTTACTCTACGAGGCCCGCTGGAGCCACCTGACCGTTTCCTGTACAACGGGTGCGTACTTCGCCCACGTCCATACAAAGCCGGAGTGGTGCACTATTGTGTAAGTAAGTAAGTTGTGGTTTTTTGGCTCAGCAATCTTTCGGTTATAATGCGCCAGACGCCGGGTAGAAGGTGCACTTTTATCGGTGCTTTCGTCAGCGACACATGAGCAAGTCGTGCCCATTCCCTGCACCAGAACCACCGGCTACCGATGCATCAGAGCCACCAGCTACGCAGTCGGCTGCAGACCGAGTTTCGCTGTGGTCTGTGCCGTACAGATGACCATGCGATCACGGATAAAAAATGTCCAACTAAATGCAACGCTATTTGTGCTAAGCGAAAGGCGTGGCGGCGCCAGTCTGGTCCCAGCGGAATTCCTACGTTTAACCGGTTTGGTTGCTTGGAAGATGAGGAGCAGGACACAATGGAGGAAGACAATGTGGATCCTCCGGACAGCGCTCAATCTCTCACTACAACGTTGTGCCGACCGACGTACCGCGACGTGCTCCGCCGCTCCCGCCGCCAGCGGAAAAACCAAAGTCAAAGTGAAAAGAAATCTCTGGATATGGACGAGCTGGTTGAGGTAGACCATCAGTTGGCCCTCCTGCAAGCTGAGGTCACAAAGCTCACAAATTCAGGAACTCTAGAGTTTAGCCAAAACGTTTATTTTCCAGTGATTAGGCGCTCATGGTTTCTAAGCATCTCAGTCGTGAGGCTTCTCAGTAATGCCATGAACGAAAGGCGTTTCTTTTTTATCGGCATCTTTAATGCCTGTGCCAGCGGTGGCATGAAAAGCTGAAGCAAAGTGCACCTCAAAAGGATGCCACTTCTATGTTACAAGCTGGCGTACTGACTGAGGGGAATATAAAAAAAAAGCTGGCTGTAGCGTCGCCCCCAACGCCAGCAGCCTCCAAACAAGGTCATTCCAACCAGACCCCTTTCTCGCCCTCCAGCCTGACCACGGCAAAGCCAGTCTCCTCTTCCCTTAACCACCAAGACCTGCTACTCTTTGTGGTGCAGCAGCTACAGCAATTGGTGTCAGTGTTAGCAGCCCAACTCCATTATGCCTGAACCACAATACTTAGTGCAGTGGAACTGTCGCTGGCTCACAACGAAAATTGGAGAGTTTCGGGAACGTCTTCGCCTGACCAAACTTAGTGCTTGGGCTTTCCTCTTACAAGAGACCAATTGCCTGCCTCGTCTTCCCAATTTGACTGCTCGCGGTAATCCATCCATACCTGATCGTCGCTGTGGCCCCACCAGCTCTCCGCCAGGCAAATCCGCCATTTATGTACTTACGTCTTTGCCACAAACTCCTATCCCCTTACACACGTGCTGCACGGCATGGCAAGACGTGGTGGCGGTTAAGGTACAACTGCCCCGGTGCGCTGTGATTCTTGTGTCGTGTTATGTGCGCCCACACAGCGGACGTGCACCTCGGCTACGATTGCGCTGGCTATCCTCTCTGTGCCGTTCGAACGCAGCCTGTCCAATACTTGTGGCTGGGGACTTCAATGCTTCTCATTGTGACTGGGGGTACCCCACTTCAAGTGAACGCGGGCGTGTGCTACTAGAACACTTCAGTGATGCTAACTTTACGCTTCTTAATGACATTTCGTGCCCTACGCACCGATGTATTCATTCTCGGATGCCACCGTACTGACCTGACTTAACATGGTGACTTGGGGGTGATACGGTATCATGGCAGCGAGAAGCAGACTGCTAGGGCAGTGACCATCACCCCATTACAATTGGCATTACCCCGAGCTCGACACGTCGCCTTCGGCGTAGCTGCACGGTTGTGAATTGGTATGGCTTTCGTGGTAAAACCAACACAAAACTCACGGCGCTCAGCCCAGATCCAATCGCTGTTATTAGCCATGCTCTGAACGACGCCTCTCACAAACGTGGGTAGAGGAGTACCGGCCAAAACCCGACCTCCGACTCTTGCAGCTATGGGCCCAGCGCAAGCAAGCTGAAGTGGCTACCTCACGAGATTCTTCGTCTGTGGAGGCTCGAATACGCTTGCTACGACTGACTGCGGCTGCCAGGCGTCATAAGAAACGTCTGTCAAGGCAGCCATGCTGAGCTGGTGTGAATCACTCGGTCCATCGGCGAGTACATCATCCATCTGGCGCACCTTTCGGCCGATGGAAAGTGGAGGCCGCACTCCGGATGCGGCAGCCAGTGCATGTCTGGCATCGGGCAAGACTTTCGACCAATTCACCACCGATGTTGCCCGCGCCTTCTACCCTGCCTATCACATCCTTCCAGCCAGTAGCCCGTGTCCGTTTCCTCGTCACATCGGGTTGGTTCACTACCCTCTGACGACGCGGCTCATGGAATTCAATCTGCTGTTACAATGGCTGAGTTCTTAGCTGCGATTGACCACGCAAAACTTCGAACGACTCCGGGACCGGACGGCATTACATATGAGGTGTACAAAAACCTCGATGAGCCAGCGCTTAGCCACTCCTCAACTACATCAACGAGGTCTGGCTCTCTGCCCAAATACCAGAGTCGTGGCTCCACGCAGACATTGTGCCTATATCGAAGCCAGGGAATTCACCCGACCATGTTCCCAACTTGCGCCCAATCGCCTTGACGTCCACACTTTGCAAGCTGCTGGAGCGCATGCTTGCAGCCCACCTTCAATGGTGGTTGGTCACCTTCCGATGGTACCACCCAGCCCAGATTGGGTTCAGACCTCGTCTGGGTACAGCTGATGGGCTGGACCATTTGTCGTCAATGGTGCTACTGGGAGGTCGTTCACACAAAGTGCGGACAGTCCTTGCTATGGACATCCACAAGGCCTACGACAACGTCAGCCACGGGGCAATCCTGGAAACTCTCCGAAGTATTTGTCTACCAACCAAGGTGTGCGCTTTCATCGAGACCTTTCTTACTGGAAGATCCTTCTCTGTACGAATCGGCGGGGCAAGCTACGGCCACTTCACACCAGTTCGCGGAGTACCTCAGGGGTCAGTTATTTCACCCCTCCTCCTTAATATTATGATGTTGCCGCGTGCCTGGCATCTGGGCTCCATACCGGACCTGAATTGCCTCGTCTACGCGGACGACATAACGGTATGGACCGTCCACCCAAACCTGCATCGCCAAAACGTGTGCCTTCAACAGGCCTTGAGAGACACGCAGACATGGTGTCAATACGCTGCACTGACACTTTCAGCGGAGAAAACAGCCGTTCTGCCTGTGGCCAGTGCTTGGGGCCATCGAAAACTAGCGATTTTACCCCTCATACTGCAACTTTCCGACCAAACCATACCCATCGCCGCATCTCTTCGCGTGCTAGGTTTGGAAATCTCTGCATCTGGGTCGGCTGCCATGTGGCTTCAATCTGCCTGACAAAAAGCATGACAGATGCTTCACCTGATTCGACACATCTCACAGAAGTCTGGTGGTTCCTTCTCTAAGATGGGTCGCCTCCTGGTGAGGTCAGTACTGCAGCCTCGACTGGTTTATCAGGCCCAATTCCAGTACATGACTCAGACGGAGTGGGCCTGACTTCAGGCTATCAACAGAGCCGCTATGCGCACCATCACCTGCCTCCCTGCAATGACCCCGATACCATCGATCCAAGCTGAGGCTCAGCTGAACACGCTTGACGAACTCGTCGAACAACGTCGCTCAGCCCGCATACACAAACGTACTTTTGTTGCGGAAGCAGCGGTTATGGCTCGCTATATGGGCTGTTCCCTACTTGCTTCACCAGATCGCCTTATAACCAGGCCGCCGTGGCGGTATCACCAGGTGACCGACAACCGACCACTGCATAGACTGCACACTCGAACTACCGGAAAAGCAAGTGCGAGAGGACCACTCCTGACGGCTGCGACCCAGTACTAGGCGATAGAGGCCTTCGTGAGCGCTGGTGCCCAGGATGGCGTTTTATCTACGGTGATACAGTGTCCCGTTTATCCTGACGCCTCTCAAACTTGCCTACACTAAACCATCCACACCCTGCGCTCCCTACTGGCGGAGCTCACAGCCGTCCGGCATGGCCTACACGCACTAACGCCGGCCCTACAGCGCGCCCCCGTGGGTTCCATCCTACATCTTCATACGAACTCCACCGCGGCGATACGGGATTTACGCCAAGTATCGAACAACTGTACCATTTCAAGTGACATTCACACACTACTAGACACGTACCCCTGCCCTCTCAGGCTGGTGTGGGTTAGGCGGAATACGCTCCCCGCTCACATTGCAGTGGATATGACTTCTCACCCGACGTATATACCTCGGCCGCTGGCAATGTTAACAACTGGTCCGATAGAAAACTTTCTCCAACGGAAGGACGATCTGCGTCGCGCCACACGTGCCCTCATCCCCCCGTGTGGAACGGACCTCCCCAGTAGACTTGCTCGCTGGGAAGAGGTTTTGCTCCGCAGACTTCGCGTTGGAGTGGCGCTTTCACCTGCTGTGACCCGGGTGTGGCCACCACGCTACCATGCCCAGTTCGACGACACCTGCCCCTTCTGCACAGCTTCGGCTGCAGAAGCTGATGCGGACCATCTCATATGGGCGTGTCCTTCACTGCCTCAGCCAGAAAGCGACACCTGAGAGGCACAGGCCTCCATCCTGGAAGACCCCCCGACCTTCAGCGGTGGCTCTCGGGACCCGACCACCGCTCCCTTCGTCACTTCCTTCGAGAGACGGGTGCCCATGTATATTTGTAAATATGTTATTTTTATGCCAACGGGCTTTCTATCGCAAAAAACATAATTTTATACTTCCATGGGTCAGTTCCAAACAATCGGTTGGATTTGGCGCTATTAAATTATGGAAGGACTTGCCTATTAATAATAAAAAGACCTTACATCTCCCATCTTACAAACAATCAATTCTTAAATTTATCCTCGAATACCCCCAACTTTCAGTTGTTTAGTTCGCACGTCTTTTTTCTTCTGTTTCTGCTTAGTTTTCTTTTTTTTCTCTTTTCTCACAACTTTTCTTTTGCCCCTTTTGTCTTTGCACTTTATTGTGTATCTGAAACATGTGCGCTCTTTTGTGAATGAAATTATTCTGTGTCACTTTTGTGTAATGTTGCAATATTCTTCGCAATAATTCCTTTCTAAGTTCCTTCTATTGCGATTGCTTCTACGTAGTATTTTACTGTACATTTACAAGAGGTCGCACCGCAGTGCCACACTTGGGGATCGCTCGCACCTAGACAGAGCAATAAATAATTACACAGCCAATAACTTCCCCACGACTTCTCAGAGATGGATTCCAGGGTTTATTACCTGGTGTAAAATTGGTTTTGTCACGTTTTACTGAAGTATCGTTGCTACACCTTTGAAGTGGGAATAGGTAACTGCAGGTTGTGTTTTCTTTATGGCATGAGTTATTTTGCGGTTTGTTGTATCGAATCTACATTGTATTTGAAAAAAAAAACGGTTGGGTTCCGTGGCCGCATTGAACTTCTAGTACGAAAACATTCAGATATCAAACGTTATTTGATTGGGAGTTAATCCCTTCTCGTGTAATTAAGAAGCTTGATCGGACAACCAAAAAGAAAAGAAATCCAGCTAAGACATTTCTACACCTGTTGGTTATCTCTGTTTTATTTTTGTCTGGTTAGCCACGCCCCACTCACTGACACAACACTAATACGAAGGGAATTTGCCGCTTTACCAAAGCTCTTGTTTTGTCGAAGCTGAGGAAATGACACGGAGCTTCTTAGTCTACATAAGAAAACAAGAACACTGAGATGAGGTAGGGCCTCAAAATGCTGTTTTACGTATTTATATGTTTTCTCAAATTGTGTGCGGTTTCGGATAAAGGTTATTACCTTCCAGCGAAAGTAAGCGATTGGTTCACCAGAATAATTTCATCGGATTGTTTGTGGCATTATGAAAGGTAACCCTCCAAGCTACAGCTTCCACACTAGAAAGCACCCAGTGATCGTCGTGAACTTGTTCTAGTCATCCACATTCACGTTCAATGGACGCGCAGTAGGCTAACTCCCGTTTCGCCCCTGGGTACGTACCGCCGGCATTGCGCCGTAGTTACGCATTTGGCTTCGGTTATGGAGACCCGAGTTAATTCCTTTATGCACCGTAAGGCGTTTGTGCTCTAATTTTGAGCAGTGAAACTTAAAGATAAATTTCTTTGCCGGGCAGTTTCACTGTCAAAAAGGCCTGTTGGGCCACCGCACCCACAGGCTCGTAATTCCTATTGAGTGTGAAATAAATTCAATCTGAATGAAATTACTCATAAGTGAGGTTGGCGACAGCTATTTAAAATATCTTTTGGCGGCTTTAAGAAGCGGGATAATAATGCAAAATAATAGGAAATGACGAGCCGCATTTTTGTTTGAAAAACTGTAACCCTGCATTGGAAGTGACGAGTTCGGTAGTACGATTGTTGCTCTCTCTTACTTTTACGATGCCTTGGAGCGACGCTTAGAGGAGTTTGAGGAACTGACTGTGGTAACAGATAATAAAAATTCTTCCTGGTTTCTTATTCCGATGCGAAACATTGGATACGAATGGCATTGCCGAAGTATTTGAGTTAGCCCATGAATGCTCCAGGAAGCTTCAGATCTGCTGAACAAGTTCCTCCAGTTTCTCAAGCGGTCTTAATTACTGGGCTTCCCATGAGTGCTCAATTTATTATAGCGTCCTGTAAGAGTTTAACAAAATGCCTTGAATAAGAATCATCTCTGACGGGAAACAATGCTACTTTACAGGGGCAAAACAAACGATGCGTAATCGCAGCCATAGAGCTTCTAATCCGTCCAGCCCACATTAGGCTTTTAAACACCTGGGTCTTTCTAACTTTATTTTTTAGGTTTATTTGGTGAGGAATGCGGGATACTTCTTTTAGTATAGCGTATTTGTGTTGGAATTGTTGAATAAAAAACTGCAGAGACTTTGTTACGGTAACTTTCATAAAGAAAACATTTGCTTTCAATCAAGCTAAGTTTGTAAATAAAGAGAAAACGCCCGCATTGCAATACGTTGTTTTTCTTTAATGAAAAAAAAATAAGCATCGATACTTGTTATTTATGGGGGAAAGACTTTGTCATTGTGTGGGAACGAATGTGCAGACGTACTAGTTATAAGGCGCAGTGTAATTCGTCAGCCATTAAACATTCTGGTAAAGCTATACCAGTGAATAAATATTGCTCAATCTATAGTTGTGGTTGTGGGTATACTGAACACAGAAAATTGACAATGTTTTCGGGACCTTTTTGAAGATATGCTGACGTTATTATGTAAAGGTTTGACTTTCACTAACAAATATGCATGATCCGGTGGCATGTCTTTGTCAAGTACGCACGCTGGTGGGGCTTGGAAACTTCGGTGACCGCATTGCAGACGAAATTTTTAAGCGCGAATGCACTTTATAAGCGACCCCAAACCATCCACCACTGGAGGCGGTGGCGGCGGCGGCGTCCGCAGTGCTCCTCTATATTTAAAAATATAGAGGAGCACTGCGGACGCCGCCGGCGGTGGATGGTTTGGGGTCGCTTATAAAGTGATTCGCACTTAAAAAGAAGCAGCATCCGGCGCCAGGTTTCGATCCGAGGACTTTGCGGCCGCAGCGCGACGCTCTACCGACCAAGCCACGGACGCGACGGTGATATCAGTGTTAGTGACGCGCCTTATATCTTTAACGCATTCAAACTACGTCATCAGCGGCGTGCGTTGGCGACTCAGCGGCGTTATAGCGGCTTGATAACTGCGTGGTGTACACGTGATACTACAAACCCGATGGAAGAGATGGAAGAGAAGGCGGCGAGGCGGTGGGCTGCGGGGGCCGAGCGCAAGCGCCGCAAGCGGGCCGACAACCGTGCATTCGCACTTTAACATTTTCCCCCTCGGGGAAATGCGGGGGAATTTTTGAATTGGTTCACAGCGTTTCAAGTTTTACGACTCGAGGTCGCAACGTTTGCTCAGGAAAAAATGTGTACGTAAGAGCCACCCAATTTTTCCTCGGTGGTGTAGTTCGTAGAATTTGGCATTAAAACTCAAGGCAAAACAAACACCTAACAGTTGTATGTGGCAGGATGGAATCAAATAGGTTTCATAAGCACGTCCTGTGGCCCCGAAACTACCCCGTTAGGTATACATACATGCAAGCGGTGGTCTGGAAATTCGCGAATAAATTCGAGTGCCCTGAACAAGGTGTAAATAAAGGATGTAATTAAAACGGGGAGGTTACGTTGATGGTCCTCTTCTCGGGATTGCAGCAGCACTTACCTCAGTTTGGAAAGGATTCCGCAAGGGTGCACGGGTTTCTGACCCCCGTCGGATGGCAACACAAGGCGTACGCACACTCCTACTCGTACAGCGTGTACACTGCATGTACACTCGTACGGCGTGAGCGGCATGTACGCTCATATACGCATGTACAGCATGTACTCGTTTGGCATGTACACCCATACAGCGCGTAGACTCGTCCTCCAGTGATGTCTAAAAAGTCTATTCTCCCTTTCTGTACAGCGACGTACTCTACCTCACCGACGGACGCACCGTAATTGGGTAGAGAACTTCGATTAACCGTGCGTGCGTGCGTGCTTACTCGGTCAGCTTCAAGGCGAAGGTTTGGTGCTTCCAATTGTGAGCCGGTCCTACTAGCTGCGCTCGGGGCCCATTTCACGAAAACAAAGAGGTTCTCATTATAAAAAAGCACATTCCTCAAATTATATGATGTTATACTGCTTAAAGAAATGGCCTTCCTTGGGAACTGTAATTTTATCATTCTACATAGATAACTACCGACTAAAGTTTTAACGCAGTGTATGTGAAGCCGCCGGTTCCAAGCTATAGCAGCTTCATCAAAAACCCACCTGTAATCTTTTATATCCTTGTGCGTCCTCGAGGGGAAACTGGTCTCTTATAGCTTTTTTGAGATAATTGCGAATACATGCTAATTCGCACATTGCACACTAAAGTTTTGTTTCTTCTCCGGGGTTGCCTGCTAACGGCTAATAAAGTTTTGTATCTTAGCCGTTAGGGACGGACTTTTATGTCACTTTACCAATGTTAATTATTTCGATGCCCTTTTAAGGAACACTCTTTCTTGAACTACCTAATAACGGGTATATTTTGCTTAGTCTGTCTGTCTGTCTGTCTGTCTGTCTGTCTGTCTGTCTGTCTGTCGGTTCTCGCACCCGGCGACAAATTGAAAGAATTCTACAACGAGAGGTCCCAGATAGGTATATTTTATGCAAACCATATATGCGTGACTGATGTAATCACTGTTCTGTGAATAAAAAATATATATCGCACTACGTCTGGCACAAAAACGTACAAAAACACTAGTTTGACCCAAAAATACAAAAAAGCCCTGGCTCCCAGGGCTATAGCTCCTGTCTTGAGCGCGAAGAAAACGGTATCACGTCTCTACAGATGTAGGGCAAGCAATAGGAACGCGAGAAAGTTGAATTGAATCGCTTTCGCTCATGATGGGAAGGCCAAGAACGAAAGTTAACAGCGTGAGATGTTGAGGTAGTAGCCGGGGAGAGGCAGTTTGGTAGCAACGGCTGCACAAGACTATATTCTTTGTACAAAACCTTCCGTGAAGCCAGGAGATCCTTGCAAAATTTTTAATGGCAAAAGTGCCTGGGCAGGAATCGTTTCTCTTGCATCATCTCCTATTCCTGTGGCCGGCGTGGCAATGACAAGGAACATGTAGGTCTGAAGAAACTAATTTCACCGATTGCTACCATATTTACAACTGCATGACTTGGCGGGAAATTTTAATCAACAGTGCTTTCATGGGTAAAAATTCTTAGAGAGTACTTAAGCGCGTGCTTTGAAGGTGAAAACTTTATCACTTCCACTCACTATTCTTATGAGGGACTTTTTATTGCTTCTCAGTGTTTGTGTCTGATTCATCGCTTTTGTTTGTTTGCATTTTGCGTGCGGATTCAGCATTGAGGCCCGCGATACCTAAAACAACATCCTACCCAGTATCAGAGTCCGCCGTTGCAGGCGGGAACGTTTCACAATGACATGACGTTACGTTTCCCCGGTACCTCGATACGCAATATGAGCACCGGTCACAGGGTGCTAAGGTAGGGCGCGGTTTGCGCACTCTGCTCCTAATCTGAACGTTCTGCTTTCGTGCCAAAGTGGACTCAAATGTGTTTTGTTCTCTAATATCCCTTCACAATGTCACAAGTTTTTGAACCGAACCGCACGAACAATACTCGTACTGCTACCACTGACACGTTTTTCCACGATGCAGTACCTAATGCCTATGATAGGTGTGTTAATTTAACGTACAGGGTGAATGTCCCAGCAGTTTCTTAATTCAACCATGCAAGGTTGATGATACCCCATGAAAGCCGGTGTCAGAAAACCCAAGGAACAATTGTGTGAGGGAAACGGTACTTGTGAAACGAGCTTTTCAATCAATCAATCAATCAAATTAATCAATCAAACTTGATTTCAGGAATGTATAGATTTACATGAATAAAATGTTGCAGTACAGAGGAGGTCCCGAAGTTAGAAAACTGTCGGGGGGATCTCCGTTAGAGAATACGTCTACTGCAATAAAAACGCAGCAAGCAGTGAAAACACTTTGTACGAATTAAACAAAGAAAAGGGTAACATTTCATAACAACAAAGCAAGGAAATTTCCGTGTAACAGCACGTGGTATGGCAAGTAAAAGAGATACTAACATGGTATAAATTAGAAGCATGGCACGATAGTACAGTTTAGCAAACAACACGTTTTTGCGAAACGAATAGAATGTGGGACATAACATTATTTCAAGTGGTATGTTGTTCCAGACGGATACACCTGTAAATTTAAGAGTTAGTTTTCCATAATTGGTACGCACTTTAAGGAGAAGGAAATTGGGACAGGCTGAAAATCTGGTGTTATTAGTATTGACAAGATGTTGCGTGGATAGCTCTGAAATACACAGACGATGATAAATAAGGCGGTACATCAATGAAGCTAACTGTAGAGTGAATAAATGTATAATTGGAAGCACGGAAAAATGGATAAAGAGTGGCGTAGGAGGCGATTGAAATGGAGCGACGGCGATCAGACGTAGTGCCCGCTTCTGAAGATGTTGAAGGGGCTCTAGGTGACTGGCATATGTATTGCCTTATGATGAAATGCAATAGGAAAAATGGCTATGAATATAGGCGTAGTATAATGATAAAATAATGCGTGACTGAAAATAAGGGCGGGCTTTAATGAGAACATGAATACCAAAAGAAGCTTTTTTTAATATTGAGAGTAAATGATAGTTATAATTCAAATGTTTGTCTACGCCTAAGAACTTCACGTGATCCGATACAGAAATAATGTGGTTGTTAAGAGATATGGAAACTGGTGTAGGAAATGTGTTCTGTGCGGATGAAAACACCACAAATGTAGTGTTTGAGGGATTTATATAAAGATGATTGTTAACACACCATTGATAAATATTAGAGATATCGGAGTTTAAGCTTCTTTCAAGATCAGCACTTGTTTTATTGGATGTGAAAATAGCAGTGTCATCGGCGTATAGAACTCAGTTAGTATGGTTAAGGGAACTAGGTAAGTCGTTAATAAAAAGTAGGAATAGAAGAGGGCCTAAGATTGAACCTTGAGGGACGCCCATGGTAACCGGTTTAGCAGATTACGCAATGTTGTTGACATAAACTACCTGTTATCGATTTGTTAAATAATCGCGAATGAACTGCAAAGGGGGAACCACTTGCTGAAATTGGATAAAAAACGTGAAAAAGATTCACAACGTGACGTACGCATCGAATGAGTCTTGGGAGGTAGTTAGGCATGTGTGTTGATTACTTCAGAGCTTTTTAAAACCTATACAGCAATCGACAATAGAGCCTGGCCTAAATGTAGGCTGAATTAGCTTTACTCTCCATCATTATGCCTGTCAGGATTCCGAAGCACAGTAACGGCAAAAACCTGACTTCAAGGCTTCAAGATATGCGTGCGGGAAACTATTAGACCTGTAAGTAGCAAACACAACTGTTAAAGGGGCACTGTATTTAATTTGTCAAGGTCTTGTTTTCCTTGCACTGCGTATTCTGACTAAAATTAACGAACTGTTATCGTTTACCCCGACGATAAGGCGGTACTTAATTTACAAAACCCGAAACAAGAATACGTACAATGCGCTGCGTGTGGCGGAAGCACCAACTAAAGCAGTGACGTCGATGCGAGTTTTACTGTGATTGGACGACGTACAGGACAAAAATTGAAACCAGTTTTGGTTTCGGTTGTGCTCTTCAACAAGCTTGGCATCCGGCGTTATCGTTGATTGGGCATTCTCTAAATCTCTGTAACCAAAAAACCACCCCTCAGCCGTGTTGTCTGCTTTACATTGCATCAGATAAGCTACGAGCGCAGCTTGAAGTCGTAACAAGCACAAGCCGAGGCCAACGGAGGGGAAGAACGGCGCCCGTGTTAGTGGAGGTGCCGAAATGCAATGAGCTTGCCCCCATCTCTAGAGATTTCCTGGCTCGTGCCTGTACGGTAAGATGCGTCTTCGCAAGTAGCCAAAGGTTGGGCGTTTGGGGACTGCCCTTAAGGAGTCGGTGTTTATAGTAACTCAACGCCACCGAGAATTCGCCAGAGCGTCACTCTCAGTCTGCACGCGTTCTCTCATCTCGCTCGTTAAGCAATGGACGTTACACAGCAATAATGGGGATTCAGTTTGAATACATTGCCCAAAAACAAATGAATTAACTTATAAAACAAAACAAAAAGAAACGGACCACTGCAGATTCGATCTTGCGAAGTGGGAAACAACATTGCTGCAGCTCAAGACCCGTCGGCCATAAGTCAGCGCCGTCAGGGTCCGAAGTATCAAGCACTTAATGTGTAGTCAGTTTACACTTTTATGTTTTAGAATTCAAAGCAGCTCAGATGTTCAAATGACTATTTCTTCTACAGAGCTCGCGCAGTCAGCGTAGCTCAAATATCCAGAAATATCTCACCCCTAGCAGCTGTACTTATTCGGCAGAAAACACTTGCAGATCGGACGTGGTGCTGACCGTTTTGATATTTCGCGTAGCGCAAAACCTGCTTCTCCCACTTTGGCTTTATGCTGTACGACAAATGATTCGGTTGATTTTAATTACTTATTACCTATATGCCTTACATTTGTATACAAGCACGCTAGTCACCGAAGCGCCGCATGTGCGCATGCAGCGCACTTAGCGCTTGGTGCAGTCAGCAAACCGACAAACCAGAGGCACATTCTCCCACGGACAAACCTGTCGTGACCTGCGAATCACATCGACTATACTCGGTCACAACTCAAGAACGGCACTACGTCACCTAGTGTATCACTCCGCCAGAGGGCCGGACAAGTGACGTCAGTGCGCGCGCATTTTGAAAGGGGTTTGCTATGAATGCGTGATATCGTCTGCCTTGTCTCATGCAGTTTGTTTGTCGTCACTGGAGTCGTTTATAAGCATATTAGGTCCAAGCAATCACGGGGACGGCTCACGCCATGTTCAAAATATTCCCAGTAACATCGTTTGCGCCGCGCGGAGAAACACCCGGCTACGGTGATAAGGCACAGCGGCAACTTCCGGTGCCGTTCTTAAGTTGTAACCGAGTATAGACGTGACACCATGAAAAAGGACGAAAAATGAAGACGACGAAGATAACCAAGACGCGCGTAACGTGGTACGTTCCAACACCCCGAGAGCACCATCATCATCATGGTCTTGTGGGGTCACTAACCCGACACTCATGGGCAGGCCAATCGCCTGATGCCAGAGCCGAAAAATGAAAAAGAGGTGATCCCGGAGAAGAACACCGATAGAGTCGGAGGGTGGAGCGTAACCGGGATGCATGGCGGTCGAGTGACCGGACCCTTGCTGAGCCGCCAGAGGTCCTCCACAGGCGACACCTCAAGGACATGTCCTCCACAAGGAAGTCGCCTCGCCGGGCAACCGGTATACACAGTGGCGCATCCAGAGAGCTGCGTTGGCAACAACGCTGCCAGGAGCTTGCAGCACGCTGTACCGCCACGGCCAGGAAACACTACCTAGACATTTCAACACTGCCAGAGACCTGTGCCTTTAACCACCACGTACTGGGTCTTTTTCCTTCGTTCCCCCAGTGTGACCTTTTCCGTCCATTCGAATTCGTTTCTCTTTTCGATACCGCATTTTCGGAGCGTCCCATTGTTTTTTAGTTGGTGTCTGTTGTGTGATTTTGATTTGAGTTTCGGTTATTATAAAAATTAGTCTCGTTTGCAAAGTTCCTCTGTTGTAATTATTGTAGTTCAGAGACCGACAGACTCGCTACTACATAAAAAGACATATTTGCAAATATAAAATCGTGGTCACTGACCAAGTCAAAAAGGAAACAATTTGACGTTTGAGAGCTCATACGGGTTCCTTGTTCACAATTGTGAACAAGGAACCCGTATGGGCTCCGAAACGTCAAATGGTTTCTTTTTTGACTTGGTCAGTGACCACGATTTTATATTCGCAAATATGACCACTGACCAGACGAAGTTTCTTCGAACACTCGACTAAAAAGACATATAATTAAAAGACAAACATAAACAAAAACCGCCTGAGATACAAGACACGGAGACACCGAGTAAATTAAGACAACGAGACTAGCTACCGCACGGACTCGCAACGTCGCCGCTCACGATCTCACGCGCAGGAACTTAAGGCAGTAGGAGACCCTTTATTCACCACGATTGAACAACGGTACTAATAAAATTATGTCAGAGGGCTTTTACGTTGATTGCTTCGTTGAAGTTTGAAGTGACACTGAAGGTAAAAAACATGAAGGGGTATGAGTTTACTGCACTTTTTAACCCATGCCATTTATGATTCGACCACTCAGGGTTCATTTATAGCTTTACTACGCCAGCAAGTGACGGGATCCGCTGCATGTAATGGGTGGATGTTGATGGCATATTTCGTGCCGCCTCAGATGCATTATCTCTTCTTTAGCGTTTAACATTTTTTCCATAAGGAACAATGGTATACACGCCTGAACGTGGTATTTTTCTTATTTTTTGGCGTATATTGAAGCATTTTCTCGTGATGCAAGCGTTGCGTCAACTGCTTCACGTCTGTAACCGAGAACAGTTTTCGTAGATATGTCTGGGTGCGATCTTGCACCCGCCCTCGGGGGTACTCTCGTGCCTTTATATTTTAATGTCAAGTGTACCACTATTTATTCGTGGGAACAGAGGTATTGAGAAAAAAATCATTTCGGAATGCCGCTCTCGGAGAAACGTCGGCTTCATAACGCGAGCGCCCCCTAGTTAGATTACGAAAACGGCGCCAGGTTGTTTTTCTTCACTTATCCCCGATCATTACAATCGTCAGAAAAGATTGGCACTCCTGTTGTGCATATTTGGGGTGAACTATAGATGACAACCGTGACAGCTGGAAACTTTGTTTAAAAATTCCATCTCTCGAACAACCCTCTTGTGCTGTGCATCATGAGATGGGCTGTACTAAGCTCAAAGGCATTGTTAATTACGCCCAGTGAAAGAAGAGCCTGCATTGGGAGAAAAAAATTACAAATTCCTATATAGAAACAAAAGTTATTGCGCTCTAAATAATGAACACCAAGTTGAAGTAAAGACTTACAAGCGCTTATCTTGAGCGATTCAAAATAGGGCAGCCCGATTTATTTCGCCAAATTACGCATACCACAGCAGCGTAACGGAAATTAAGCTCTGCCTTTCTCTTCAAATAGTGAGTACTCGGCGGGATATTTCTGTTCTATGCCTCTTCTATATGTATATTTACAGTAATAAACCATTCCCACTTCAACTCGATATACTTTCGGTTGCACCTCGCAGGGAGCATAAATTAAATTTCACTCGATTGGATGGGTCAACCGACGCCTTTAACTCATCGGCTCTTCTTAGCGTCATCCGCTTGTGGAACGAACTCCCGAATGACATCGCCTCTGAATCACACCCCGAAAAATTACGGCAACTTCTCCACTCTTTCTTTCTTAGACTGGTTTTTTACAATTGTTTTTGCCACCTCCTGTATCGCTTCAATGTGATTATATTCATTTCTTATTACTCCATTTCCTCCAGCTTACAGATCAAGGTCATGTGTCGTTTGGTAGCACAGCACGCGCTATTCTTTTTCTTTCACTTCTTTTTTTCATATTATTACAGCTTCACACTTTTGACCACCTGCGTTTTTGTACTGTATAACTTCTTTATACGGACGAGATAAAACTGTTATCACCCTTTACAATTTACAATCATGGGTTTTCAAATCAAGAACAACTTGATTTCTTTCCTCTGTTGAAGATTATTTTTGGATTCATGTGTACAAGATGTTGTCTACTTATTTGCATTGCGCATTTCTTTCATTGCGCATTTCTCCTATTGCGCATTTCTCCTAACCACCAATGTTCCCATGTGTAACAGTTGCTTTGCGGATATCTGTATTTCTCCCAACAAGCAATGTTCCTATGTGTAACTTCAAATGCCCCTTTTTTGGTACGTTTTCGTCTTTTTCTCTTTACTGATATATAACGTATTATTTGTAGTTCCGCTTTAGGTTCATTCAAAGTTAGATGTTACATTACAATTCTGTCGTTACACGCACCCTTTGTTACCCCCCTTGCACATTGCCCTGCAATAAGGACCAGTAAGGTATTTTTAAATAATAACGCGACGGAAGAAGCAGAGGCGCGGTGTTTCTTAGGCCATTTCTCGCACCTAGACAAAGCAGCAGGTATGTACACAGCCAATTAATTCTCCACGTCCGTACAGAGAGATACTGTCAGGTTTATGACTGGCTGTAAAATTTGCTTTGTTACGCGGTACTGAACTATCGTTGCTATACCTTTAAAGTGTAGAAAATTGCGGCTTGTGTTTTCTTTGTGGCATGGGTTATTTTCTGGTTTGTGGTATCGATTCTGCATTGCATGCCCAAACAACAATTGAGTGGCCTGGAAGCACTGAACGTCTACTACAAAAACATTCAGATATTATATGGTTTGAAGCTAACAGTGGCTCTCGTGTGGCAGTTTCCGATAAGGAGGGTTTTTTTGTTGTTTTGCCAGAAGGAATGTTCGTTGAGAAGGCTAAGAGCGCCATCAAGAAGAATTTTCGTGAGTTAAAGGAAAAGGCCACTGTCGTTAAGCGGCGCGCGGTGAAATTGCTTGGCGATTTGAATTTGGGCCGGTTGTCCTCTGCAGTTAAAAGTGAGAAAGGCCTGACGTTAGAAGCGTTCTTCACCGTAAAAACCCATAAGCCCGAGTACCCGTTCCGCACAATTGTCTCGGAAAAGGGTTCATGGCCGCACATTGTTTCGGGTTATCTGCAGAGGCATTTAGATTCGCTTCGCCTGTCGGATCCGTTTCTGGTTCGCAATTCCACCGATGTTGTAGATTACCTGCGAACCGATGGTGTGAGGGTTTCTGATGCCTTCAGTGTAGATGTTGTTGACCTGTATTATTCCATTCCGCATGCACCTTTGCTACAAAGTGTGAAAGAGTGCATCACCAATGATAATGACGAAGTTGCGTTCCGTAATGCTTGTGGGATTTCTGTCGAAGGTTTCCTAGAGTTACTTGCGCTATACCTCAGATCGACAGTGGTCGCGTGGGGAGGGAAAATATACGTACAGAAAGCAGGCATTCGCATTGATTCTCGTGTTGCCCCAGTCCTTTGCAATATTTTTCTGAGCAAAGTTGACAGAACAATTGAAACTGAACTGGAGGGCATGAATCTGAAGTTGTTTAGGTTTGTTGACGATTATCTTGTTTTGCTCGGGAACACCGCGGTTACAAATACGCTCATACATGTCATGAAGATTTTCAAGAAAAAAGGGCTTGGCCTTGAGTACACGTTCGAGGTAACAAAGCAACACGAGCTTCAATTTTTAGACATCTTGATTAGGTTTCTCCCCACCCACACTTGCTGGATGTACCACCCTAGGTCCACCAAAAATTTGATAAGCTACGAATCGGCCCATTCAAAGCTAGTAAAGAATGGCGTCGCCATTTCCTGCATCAGATCTGCGATAACAAAATCCTGCGAACATTTGGTGGAACAAAGTGTCGCCGCTCAGGTAGACCGGTTAAGAGCGGCCGGGTTTCCAGATGATTGTGTTCTGTTGGCGTGCGAGAAGAATCGCCGAGAGGTTAAAAGGCCAGGGAGCACCGATCAGAGCAGGGCAAAAGAAGCAGATTCTAGCAAAGAGAAGATAGTAAAAAAGCGCTTTGTCCCGTGTACTCACTTGTCCTTGTTACTGTAGCGCTTTTCCCACCATGAACATGTACCAACACGCCCAGCTCGCAGTTCTTCTGAATATTAGATGGTATTTCATAGGGAGTTAATACCTTATCGGGTAATCCGGCAGCCTACTCTAGCAAACAAAGATAAAAAATCCTGGTAAGGCATTTCGAGACGTCTTCATTAGCTCTGTTCTATTTATGTCTGGTTATCCACAACCTATTCGCTCACAAAAGATGAGCGCAAACGGAATTATGTCGCTTCGTAAAAGCTCGTGCTTTTCCGAACCTGTGGAAATGTCATTGAGCTGCATAGTCTACATAACAAAAGAAGAACAGTGAGATAGCTTCGGTGCTCCAAATGCAGTTTTGCGTGTTTACGAGGTTTCTCAAAATTCTGATAAAGGTTCACCTCCAAGCTCAAGTAAGCCATGGATCCCCTAGAAAAAGTTTACCAGATTGTTTGTTAATGAGGCCATAAAAAGGTAACGTTGGTGCATTAAAAAAGACTGCTTTGTCACAGTAACAAAAACAATATTTGAGATATCAAAGAAAATATCCAAGCGAAAGTAATGCAGTGATTCACTGGAAGAATTTTGCCTGATTGTGTGAAACAAAGAGTCCATAACGACAAACCCGCCAGCTTTAAAACTCTGCATTCCAGCGGAACGCGACATGATTGTTTGATCGGACAAAAAGACGGCAAGGCTGAAACAAAACCAAAAAATGGGCGAGTGCTTGCTAAAAATTGGAATGTCTCTGTCACCCCCGGAATGCAGAAAACCGCTGTGGGAATGGTAGTCTTGTAGAGGTATACGTCTCCGCTACCTCGCTTGCTTCCGGCTTATCCATGTCGGAAGCAACTGCAGCAGCCGTTGTTTGTGTCATGGAATCACTGTGAGTTAAATTAAGAATGTAAGTGCGTTGTGTGATTCGCGACTCCGCAGCAGTTGAAGGAGCAGTGGCAAAAAACTCGAAACCTGCGACAACTATGTAACGAGCTTCATTTTCTCGGTGTAGATGCCCCAAGGAAGTTTCAAAAGCAACCGTTCATTATAACATATTGTACGACAATTTCAAACTCTGAACACAAGAGGAAGCTCAGAATCGGTACAGTTTCCACATCGGCATCATTGTGACGCGTTGAACGATGAGCCATGCGCCTCGCTTTAAACTTCCCACGACATAACACCTATGACGTTGGCCCTGCGCGGCCTGCAGCTGGCGGGCCCTACTCAGCCTTGCGGATCACGCCGCAGTTCAAGCATTGGCGTCAGGCGGCGCGGGCCCGTGAGACCACAACTGGTCTGGACTCTATCTCACTCTACACGTGCGTCCCCACAGGCCACGGAGCGACGAGCACAGTTACGTGAAGAGTGCGTTCCTGCCGTGGCTGTCACCTCGGTGTTTATGCCATCGAAACCGAAACTGACACACATAAACGAGTCAATAAATGATTAGTTAGGCTTAGATTGACCATTAAAGGGGCTGGTAGGCACCCATAGCAGCGAATAAAATTATACCATCTTCCCGTAGGGGAACCCTGAGTAGTACGCGACGCAGGCATCGGGTCGATTCAAGTGCCCATTAGTTTTCAGTTCGTCGTTTCCGTGAGGTTAAGGTACGTAGCTGCCATTATATTTCTCGTTGGGTTTCCATGATAACCACCTCTCTTTTCACTTACCGGAACTACTAAATGGGAAATTGCGTTGGCCACATGGCTGTTTCGCATACTACTGAGGGTTCCCTTACGGGAAGATGGTGTAATTTTATTGGAGTGGTCTTGGAGGTGTTAGAGTGGAGAGGCACTAAAGAGGGAGAGAGAGAGAGACAGACGTTGTACGAGGTATGAGTTTGTCTTTATTTAAGCATTATCATCATCATGTTCAACGTAGGTGACATCGAGCTGTGGTTGGCGTTTCACTTTGATTGTGACCGCCTTATGGTTAGTGAAATATAAAGTCAAGGGCTGTTGTAGTGGATGAACACTAAAGTTGCTGAACATGAAGTCGATGCACGTTTCCCGGATGGTTGCGGGCTGCTTGTAATCACGGGACGCCGAGACTCGCCGACGCACGCCGCTGCCGATGACGATGAAACGTCGATGGCACGTGAAGCGTGCTCGTCTCGTGCCGGCCCAGGAAGACACCGGCAACACTGTCGCTCCAGGAGCCATAGAAGTGTAAGACACCACCGGGCGTTCAGCAAGTCGAGCATGCGCAGTGGGGGTGTGGACGGCGCAACAACGACAACGACAAGGGAGGGACATAGCCCCGACCATGAGATGCTTCGCATCTAAAAAGTAACACAAATATTTGCCTTCAGTACTCTTTTAGGGCATCTTTCGTCACCAACTCGATGCTAAAGTGGCTATGGGAAGGTCAAACTTCCGTTTCAATACAAGTTGATGTTTGCCTATACTGTGCATATTGTCACGAAGCCAAGGACGATGCAGTTGTGTTGAATGAGAAACACGTTATTGGAGCGAACTTGTGCTCCCCTAACCACTTCAAAAGAATAACAGAGGCGGCGAAGCAGCGGTGAACAAAGTGACTTGCACAGGCGAGTGTCGTCGAATCGAATGCCCCGGCGTCCGCACTGCAGGCTTTTTATCTTTCGGCGCGCGTGGTTCTCGAAACGTCGATTCGCATCGAGAACATAGTAGATCCAAGAAGATTATTCTGGGCTGTTCACGTTAGATTGGAATGCTCTCCCTATCACAACAGATAACACATGCGGCACAGAAAGAAAGAATGGAACACGCGCTTCCCTTGGCGCAGAGATAACGCAGACCGGCGCAGCCGGGCGGTAAAAGCAAAACACAAATAAACAAACCCAATGTATGGTTCGCGGCATTACCCCCCCTCTAAGAGTGCATCGACCCGATGCTAACATAAGCGACAGTCCGAACAAATGAAAATAAAAGTTCGTCATCGTCCGTAGAAAGGTTTTAGGCGAACCACGTGGACGACTTCAGGCCGCCTGCGTTGTCGTGATGTGCCGGAGTCATCATCAGGGATCACTTCGTAGGTAAGTTGGCCAACACGTCGTAGAATCTGGTAGGGTCCGAAATAGCGTCGCAGGAGCTTCTCACTGAGTCCGCGTCGTCGGATGGGAGTCCAAACCCACACACGATCCCCTGGTTGGTACTCGGCGTCTCGGCGTCGGAGGTTGTAGCGGCCCGCATCCACCAGCTGCTGGTCCGTTATACGAACTCGAGCGAGCTGGCGGGCCTCCTCCGCACGTTGAAGATATCCGTGGACGTCGGCGTTGAGGTCGTCGTCTTCTACGTGCGGAAGCATGGCGTCGAGCATCGTAGTCGGCCTTCTACCGTAGACAAGCTCGAACGGCGTCAGCTGCGTCGTCTCCTGGATAGCCGTGTTGTACGCAAACGTGACATACGGGAGCACTTCGTCCCAAGTCTTATGTTCAACGTCAACGTACATTGACAGCATATCTGCGATTGTCTTGTTCAGACGTTCTGTTAGTCCGTTCGTTTGGGGGTGGTACGCCGTCGTTCTTCGGTGATCCGTGTTGCTGTAGCGTAATACTCCTTGCATCAGCTCCGCAGTAAATGCCGTTCCGCGGTCTGTGATTAGGACTTCCGGGGCTCCATGTCGCAGCACAACTTGGCTTATAAAAAACTTTGCCACTTCTTGTGCAGCCCCCCTCGGAAGAGCAGCGGTCTCTGCGTAGCGCGTCATGTAGTCTGTCGCTACGACAATCCACTTGTTCTGTGATCGTGACGTAGGGAACGGGCCTAAAAGGTCCATTCCAATCTGTTGAAATGGTCTCGATGGGACGGCGATCGGTTGTAGAAGTCTGGCGGGTCTTGTCGGCGGCGTTTTTCGTCGCTGGCAGTCACGGCAGCTCCGGACGTAATGGGTGACGTCAGAGGTAAGGCCGGGCCAGTAGTACCTCGCCTTGATTTTTCCAATAGTGCGGGCTGTGCCGAGATGTCCGGAAGACGGGTCGTCGTGGCACGCTTCCAAAATTTCGTCACGAAGGTCCGCGGGGATGACGAGAAGGTAATTCGCTCTTGTTACGGTGGAGGTGGTGGAGGTGCTGGGTACGCACCCTTCATGCTCACTACAACCTCGAAAAGCCGCCAAGCCAGTCCAACAAGAGCCAGCCCCCGCCTGCAAGATTTACCGCCCGAGTTCGGTTTGATGCCAGAAGGGCCCAAGAAAAGGAACGCTGCAACCTCCACCAGATGTCACGAAGCCAAGGACGATGCAGTTGTGTTGAATGAGAAACACGTTTATTGGAGCGAACTTGTGCTCCCCTAACAACTCAAAAGAATACAGAGGCGGCGAAGCAGCGGTCAACAAAGTGACTTGCACAGGCGAGTGTCGTCGAATCGAATGCCCCGGCGTCCGCACTGCAGGCTTTTTATCTTTCGGCGCGCGTGGTTCTCGAAACGTCGATTCGCATCGAGAACATAGTAGATCCAAGAAGATTATTCTGGGCTGTTCACGTTAGATTGGAACGCTCTCCCTATCACAACAGATAACACATGCGGCACAGAAAGAAAGAATGGAACACGCGCTTCCCTTGGCGCAGAGATAACGCAGACCGGCGCAGCCGGGCGGTAAAAGCAAAACACAAATAAACAAACCCAATGTATGGTTCGCGGCAATATGAATCCTGCCACCTTTTTTGGAACATCGTTAGATGATGTACCAAGCATTGCCTCGAAAGGAAATACTTCACGTCTCATGCTGTGTACGGTGCACATTCGATGCTTACGAGTGCCATGCTTGTTTCGTAAGTCTAATTTTTGCCCTTTTTTTCACCAGCAGTGGAAGCATCGCCTTTAGTCATGAGTCGGATGGCATAGTCGGTTACGGTACCGTGGAGCACGATGCGAAGGCCCCCGATGAGGACACGCTGCACTAGACCTGGCATAAAAAGACATATCGTAGAAAGAAAAATATCGGAAAACAGAATGCGCCACAAGACGCGGAGGCCAAGAGAAACTAACGCAACGAAATCCGCAACAACTTGGAGCCCCAATGTCCCCGCTGTGTATCGAGTGCGCATTACCTTAAAGGGGTCCAGAAATACCTTCCGCCGATGCATGGATGTACATGTAACCAAATAAGACAATCTATTAGCAATCTCCTCCCGCAAGAATTTTGTTAAAGCGATGAGTATTAGCTGAGAAATCGTAAATCAAAAACCGCGCATTATCGTCGCGCCGCGTTTCCTCCTCTTTTCAACTGTTGACGGCGCGCGAGCACTCCCTCCCATGATGCTGCTGCACTAGTCAGCGGTGACGTACTTCCGCATTACGCTCCGACTGCCGTCTGCTACGGGCAACTTTTGTTGACACCATGAATTCTGCACTCCGCTCAAGGATGGATAAGCGAACGAAAAATCTGGCCGCATGTGTGCGGTGGCCTGGACTTGCCCTTTCGCGGTGGTGCGTTGCTGCAGTGCAGCACGTGACTTTTAATCGGCGGCGAACTCGCAGCCGCTGGGGAGGATCTTGTGCTCGGTCGCTTTCATGCACCGCGCACTGTTTATCAAAAAGCGCCGTATCAGATGTGGCCCCCGATGGTGACGGGTCTTATTTTGCGGTGGTGGTAATTCCTGCTGGCGCCATGTGAAAAAGACATTTTAAAACCGATACAGAACCCGTGCACAAAACGCTTCATCATGTGACCAGTTCAGCTTGGGGCGAGACGCGTGGTGGAGAGCGGCAACGTTGGAAAAACATGCTCCGGCGCGGCTCTGAGCTTTCTAGCGCTGGAGCGAGCGCCTTTCTTTGACGATCTCAAACATCAGCTTCCTTGGCAACAAGGCACAAACCGCCCCAGAGGTCAGTTACGGTTGCGTGATCCCGGTCAGCTCGGGGCCCCACCTCGCGACATGTGGGCACTGCAGACGTACCACTCACTTCTCATTAGGAAGTGTGAGATGCGTTTGGCATTACAGGAGGCGATGGTGTGTGTGTTGTGGACGCCTTTGTTTCGCGATGAAATGCGACGTTGTGCTTCTGCGGGTGGATAGTGCTTCCCATGGTCTGGATTATCTTTCTCGAGCGACGTACGACTCAACCTCGCATGGGGTATGTGCAGTGTGCGTGGCTAAAAGCCATCTCGGCTTGCGTGCCAGAAGTTAAGTGACTTGCTGTTCGTCCCCCGCAAACCGCGCGCGAGGTGAGTTCCGAATTTACGACGGGCAAGGAGGAGGCAACCCATCGTCTTGTCAATCGCGGTTCAGACTTGCAACGCATGTTGTGACGTTGTGTTAGTTCGAAACGCATCTCTGGATTGTTTTGAAGTGGAGAAAAATGTATCCGTCAAACCCGGGCATTCGGCTCAGGGCGTTCTCGGCGATTGCACGAAAGAAGTGCCACGGGGCTTCAACGCTTTCTTTATGGAACGTACTCCGGTAAGAGAATATCCATGTCGTGTTATGGCCGTGTTGCATTCAATACGAACGGTTAAGCGTTTGTTTACACTTGTTTCGTTTGTCGTAAAATGTCCAAGCACTCCGGCACTACGCTGGCAGATCAGCGGCGAGTCGACGCTGAGCAGACGACTCATCTCTTTGCCGGAAGAGCGGGAAAAAGCCGCCCAATAGCAGGATGTCTAGCTCATGACGAACATCTGGGAATCGATGATGTAGACATGTGAAGATGGCGGCGTCCAAAAACACGAATTAAAGGGTGAGGAAAAAGCGACAAACTTTGCAACAAAAGTGTGAGCTTTCCGCTGCGCGTAAAAGAGTAATACTTGGCCCAGATGACCTTGACGACCCAATCTAACGATTGCGCTACTTCATTTAGTGTGCTCAAAATGCCTTTCAGGGCCCTTTTAAGGCAGTTGGAACCCTTTATTCATGACTATTAAACAACGTTACTAATAAAATTGTGCTATAGTGCCTTCAGGTTTTATTGCTCCTTTGCAGTTTAAATGTGCTCTCAAATTAGCACTTCGGAGACGTATGGATGTTCTGCATGATTTATCCCAATTGATTTCTCATTTGACCGTTCAACGTTGGTTTCGTGCTTTACTTCGACGGCAAGTGGAGGAACCCGCTGAATGGGTTGGGTAGAGGTTGGAGGCATGTACGCTAAATACTGCAGGCTTCCTTACATGCATTATCTCGTCTTTACCCTTGAACTTTTTGTGAATTAGGAATATTCTTCTAAATGCCTCAACTTGTTATTTGCGTTTGTTCTTGGCGTATTTGAAACATTTTCCTGTGATACAAGCTTTGCGTCAACTCCTTGACGCCTCAAACGGAGAATTCTTTTCGTAGATATGAATGTTTCAACATAACTTTGTGAGAACATCAACCCACCCTCGGGTATGCTCTCGTGCCTTCATATTTAGATGTCAACTGTACCACTATTTATTGATGTAGATGCAGTTATTGCTTGAAAAATAAGACCATTCAGGAATGGGGAGATCGGAGAGACGTCGCCTTCATAACGCGACTGTCCCCAGTTCGATTCCGAACACGGGAAGCGTTTTTTTGCTTCATTTATTTCCCGATCATCACCATCGTTACCAAAGTGGCTTTCCTGTAGTGAATTTTTGGGTGAACAACAGATGACATCAGTGATAGACTGCAAACTGATTTAAAAAATGAATCTCCTGAACAAACCTCTTGAGCTCTGTATTTTAAACAGGGTCCATAGTAAGCACAACGACACCTTTAATTACGCCCAGCCCAAAAAGTGGCTGCGTAAACCCCCAAAATTTCAAATTCATATAATAGAAAAAATTAGTATTATCCAATGAATAATAAAAACCACATGAAAGTAAAGAGTCACAGATTGTTTTTGGCTGGTCTCCTGAATCCAGCGACACAAACAGACACGCAGTGTTTCTGCGGCCATGTCTAGCACCTAGACAAAGCCATAAATATTTAACAGCCAATACCTTCTCCCCATCTTCACAGAGAGGGATTCCTGGGTCTATGGCTTGCTGTAAAATTTGTCTTGTCGCATTTTACATAAATTTTATTTCTATACCTTTGATTAGTAATTGATAACGGCAGGTTCTGTCTTTTTATGGCATGGATTATTTTGTGGTTTGTGGTATCGAATCTGTGTTGTAATTGAACAAAACTTTTGGGTAGAGTGGCCGCATTGAACTGCTAGTAGAAAAAACATTCAAATATTAAACGTTGTTTGATGGGGAGTTAATCCCTTCTCCAGTAATTGTGCACCCTGTTCTAGCAAACAAAAAAAAATCCTGCTAAGTCATTTTCAGACCTTTTTGTTATCTCTGCTCTATTTTTGTCTGGTTATTCACACCCCCCTCGCATAAGATCAATGACAACGGAATTTGCCGCTTCAATAAAGCTCTTGCTTTGCCGAAGCAGTGGAAAGACGCGGAACTGCTTAGTCTACATAAGAAAACAAGAACACTGAGATAGGCTAAACGCTCAAAAAGCAGTTCTACGTATTTATGTGGTTTCTCCAATTGTGTGTGGTTTCGGCTAAAGGTTATTATCTTCCAGCGAAAGTAAGCTGTTGATACACTGGAGCAATTTTACCTGATTGTTTGTAAAGAGTCTGAGAAAAAAAGTCAGGTTGGTTCATTAAAAAGACCGCTTTGTCCCAATAAAAATACAATAGTGGAGATAAGAAAGAAAAGATCCCAGCGAAAGTAATCCATTGATTCACTGGAAGAATTTTGCCTAACTGAATATAAGAGTCCATGAAGACAAAACATAAGTTCGTTCGTTAAAAAAGACCGTTTTGTATCAATGAAAACAAAACTATTAGGATTTCAAACAAAACATAAATCGCAGTGCGGAACCTTTTACCAGTTTCCGGCAATTTTGCTGTGACGTCACGAAATCTTGCTTCTGCAATTGGTGGCCACCAAAGCTGTGCCACCACCAAGAAACAATACTGGGGAATTGCAATTGGGGCCCCCAATTCGTTTTCCAATCAATACTAACATGCAGTGAATACACTGATAACGAAGCTGTCATTGCCGGCACATATAATGTTACTCCTGACCAGTGCACGTCACTGCCGCGGGATATCTGGAATTTATTAAATATTGTTGGGGTTTGGTACTTTAAAGACGTCTTTTTTGCGTGAAATGGAGTTGCGTGAGTTACCGAAGATGAGGTCTTTCAGCCTTAACAAAGGTGTATTTGTCTTCGTGTACCCTTTACATCCAGTTAGTGGACTGTACGCTTCCGTTGTGTCTTTGAAGCACCGATCTGAAATCGAAACATTAGTTAGAACGAACCCTTAGCTTTTAGAAAGGTAAGCGTGCCCCCTTCAAAAACATTCATCCAATCGGGGAGCTTTGCTGAGCGAACACATTTGCCACGGCTAGCGAGGGCAAGTGCTCCGATACTGCTACGCCGGCCTACCAGATCTTGCTGTGTTCCGCCTAGACGTAGTACAACACCCAAGCCTTGCTTATGGCATTTAACGCTCCTTGATTATACTAGTAGTTGAAAAGAAACACGTTTATTAGTGCAATGTATGCACTTTAAAGCGTTCGCGATTGATGGGGAAATACATCCGTGTTTCGATTGTACTGCAGCCGAGCAGCCGAACTACATATATCGGAATTAAGAGAAGGGGAACGTACTAAAATATAATAATACAATCTATTTACAATTAGGGACATGCATGCATGGTAGAGATGCTCAAATAATTTTTTCGCTGTTTGACAATATATGCAATAATTTGAAATAGAAAAGTTCAATATCACCCAAAATTTAAGCGGAAACGTTTGGAGTAGTGTCAAAGTATACGTAACACTTGGCCGATGTAACCCTTTCGTAGTGTTTAGTGTAGAATGGCTACTCGGTTCACAAGGAACGAACTGTATTTAAAATTTTTGCTAATTAACGGGATTTTGCATGCAGCTTGCGCAGACTGAAAAGTTGCATTTTCTGTAGGGAATACATTGCAAGCAAGACAAAATAAGTTACACAGGTTACAATGAAGCGCAATTTGCAATGCCGAAGCACAATCAAAACATTTGACGTGTTTTAGATGTGCAGCATATTTGTATGCGTAACTAGACTATACTATGAAGGAAATGATCTGTGCTTTTATTGAAAGGCACTAAAATATGTGGAATGTCAAACCAACAAGGCATCGTACGGTGATACCACTTATAATAAAATTCGAAATTGGTATGTACTTATTCGGGAGGAATGACTTGTTTGATGCAAGCTTTGCGAGGCAGCTAGAGGCAAAAAATGGGCCCATCTCCCCGCGAGGGGGACTCGAGTAAATGCGTCGCATAGGGGGTGGGTGTATTGCGTTAACGTTTAGTGTTTAGGGGGTTGGTGCTATCACGTGTACACCACGCAGCTATCACGCCGCTAGCACGCCGCTGAGTCGCCAACGCACGCCGCTGACGACGTAGTTTGAATGAGTCAAGGATATAAGGCGCGTTCGTAGCCTTTGATTCTGTGTCCGTTTAGTGGCGCAGTGGGAAGAGCACCATGTACCTCGCGTTCCGCCCACAGGTAGTGAATGCGTTGTATCAGCAGCTTCTTGACGTAGTTTGAATGAGTCAAGGATATAAGGCGCGTTTGTAGCCTTTAAATCTGTGTCGGTTTTGTGGCGCAGTGGGTAGAGCACCATGTACCTTGCGTTCCGCCCGCAGGGTCGTGGGATCGAAACCAGGCGCCGGTAACTGTTATTTCTTTTTATAGTGTAGGGGGAGGCTGGCTGCTGCGGACGCCGACGCAAGGGTGACATCGTGAGTTATACAAATGCTCTGCATTTAAAACGGCATTATATAATCCACCCGGTAATTTCTGGAAGTAAACAAAGAAACGCGGCCTGTGGCTCCAGTTATCTGTACAGTCTTCACAAGTAGAGAATTATCGACGCTAGAGTGACAGGTATGTGCCAGCTCCCATAAAAATATTTGCCCAACGTATCCAAAATGGAGTTTACCCTCGGTGTTTGTCAAAAAGTAAATGGACCACACTTCAGAAATTATGTCTCACTCTGCCAGCATGTTCTGAGGTGGGAGTGACGCATTGCCAAGGTAGGCCAGTACTTCCTTCGTGTGGATATGCTATTATAAGTGGTCTGGTTTTCCTGTTTTATAGCCAAATTACCATCTTTTTTTGCAAGCTTCATACAAGTGAAGTAGACCTGAGAAGGAACCGCGGAAACAGTTAATAACCCCGCCACTTTCCGGCGACATCTTCATGACGTCACATCCCTTTGTAATGCCCACCAAAGCCACTCTCAAGAGACATGAAAGAAGTATCGTATTTTGTTTCAATTCAATGCTAACGTCCACTTGTCATTTTGATGCCTACGAGTTTAGCGCTGGCCTCTATTGCACCAGTTTTAGGTAAATTTAATGTTTTCATTTTTGTTGCAGTTTTCTTGGTTAAATATGTGGGCACCTGCGGAATTTATATGCGAAGAATGAGGAAACAGCGGAGCTCGTGGCCTTTGCTAGCTTTAACTAGGCTGTTCTTAGGTCTGCCGCATTCGTAAAACAAGCCAGGTTAACAAGCCAAGCTTTCTTCGTGCAATCTGAGGTAAATCCATGTCCACATATACCCTTTTAAAGTGCAAAATACGAACAGTCAATGAGAAAAGTCCCAGTCCATTTCTACTCAGCCAAACTTCAAAGTAAGCGTCTGTGCTACGAACTCAAAGGATGTGCTGTGTGCCGCAAAGAGATTATAGTGCTATTGTATAGACGCAGGTTTTATAACGCTAGTTACCCAGGAACGATTATGACCACTGCAAGCATTTTAGCAGTGAAGCTACTGAGAGAATCGTTTTTGGATGATGTCCGCAGTTAAAATTACCAATAAAAGGGCGAGCACTCGTGCACACGTGCCTTGAGGACACGCTAGTCAAGCCAGGCACACCCACCTAGCAGAGAGGCCACAAAAAAGTCAGTATTGGTTTTTCAGAGTCAGCCACCATAGCCACCAAGCCAAAACCTTCAGTCAATACGCGAGAGTGAAACGGCTTACTCACTTGGCCGCGATTGCGCGGACAGGAATCAAAACATCAGCTCGAGCCAGGACACGTTACAGTGTAGATGCTGCAACTGTGGTGGCTTATCTCTTTGTGTGACCTGTTTGTTCGTGCATGGAAGAAGGCCTTGTTTTCGCGTCGTCTACGATTGCTGCCAATTTGCTGCTTGTTCACCATTATGGCAACAAAGATGGAGTAAAGGTCGTGGTGGAAGCGGAAAAGAAGCAAATCGGTGGCAATCGTGAACGTTAAACGTCGTGAATGTCTTGAACGTTGACAACCGCTTCACCACGTTCCAGACTTACGTGTAATGCCTGCTTTCTGCATTTTTGTCCTGCCTTTTACCCTTTTTTTTAGGCTTAGAAGGCGTTTTCTTTGTGGTGTGTCCTGCCTAATTTGAGGGTTAGGTCATCTATGTTTGTGTTATTACTATTTCTTTTCGACCTCCAAACCTATGGTTGCATTTGCCGTTCCCTCTTGTAGTGAGAGGGCCAGGAAAGCCGATACACAATGCCATTTGCACACTCTGATTGGTTAATTGTTTTCGCGGGTTAATTATATTTCCCACTTCAAAATAATCAGCCAAAGATTGGGAGGGAAGAAAATTCTGTCGCTTCTCCCAATGAGCGTAATTCAGCCATCCAATAAGGTGGTGCTTACAGGTAATCGCATAATCACCGAAAACGCCTTGGAATGCGGACGCCATAGCCCGAAGCTGTTTAGGCAGTCGTCGCTTCAAGGCGGCCTTAATACGATTTTTAGTCAATATTGATAGCGGAAAACCGACGCGGAAATTCTAACGCATATTCCTTATAAAATTTCAAGGACAAAACAAAAAAAGAAAAACCTTGTTCAATACTTCACTTTTCCGATCCAACCACTTTCCGCATTGCCTACCAAAGCTACGTATTGGGAAAAAAAACAAGCCAATGTTCCGAACCAATTGTAAAGCAGTAGAGATGGATAGGCGCTAAGAAATAAAAACTCACGCTCCCCTTCCTGCAACGATGACGACGGCTGAAGGTGAGAAATTTCTTTGTTGTCTGCATTTGGACTTTCACACGCAGATCGTTTGTGCTTAACTAATCGAGCTTCTACATTGACTCCACGAACTTTGTACTTTTCATCCCAGCGGCCTCGACTTTGATCCTTCCCTATTTCATTTCCCACAAAGAAAGCTCCGTGTTCAGCTGCTGGTCGCCCACCACTGGAGAGGCCGGCGCTGCGATCGTGCTGACGTCACTTGTAGGATCACCGATCACCGTTCCTACCTTGCTCCATATTTGGGTTGCGCGGCACGTGACACTTCGCTTAGGACACGCGTTCTAAAAGTATTTTTGTGTTAATTTCTATCGTTTTAAGTTAATTCTCAGTGCGTCAAGTGTAGTTTGACGTTATGGGGTCTTTATAATCGTATCAACTGTGGTACACTCTCCTCAAACAACTCGAGCGTGGTGGTGTATGACGTATGCGACCGAAGCGTAAAGCGGCGGCTGGTCTTCCGCAATCAACAATGCAGACTACGACGATCACCGAGCTAAGTTTCTAGATGTCACTTGTTTTAAAGAACTGTAAAAAGCAGGAAATCATGAAGCGTTTACCTGCTCGCACAAACACTCGCACATCGACTGGAGCTGCTCGAACCGGCTGAGGGCGTGGCAGGAACAACTTGTCGCCATTTTTAAAACCTCCCTACTCGTGGAAAAGAAGTTCCAAATTTGTGAAAGTGGATGTTAGTGTGGTAAAAACTTCTGATAGGTAGTGTCATCAGCTGTGGTTTTCGAAGCGATGCTCAAATATCTGCCGCGACCTACGCCGACCGGCCGCGAAGGTAGGTCCCGGCACTGCCGCCCCTTGATGCGCAGTGTGGCGAGTGGCCAGCGCGCAAGAATCGGTCGAGCCCGTGGCAGGTACCTTGATCATCGATCGCTTAAACGGCAATCATCACGGATAGAAAGCCGCACATACGAGAAGGGGGGTAACAGTGCAGTAAAAGTTGTGTTAGGGACTGTCATTCACAACTGTAACAATAGCGGCGAAGATATGTCGGCCGAAAAAGTCTAAAACTGAATATTCGATTACGTCCATCCGAAGCCGGCTGCGAGCTGTTGGAGAAGACCCTCTCCCTCACACGCTTGCGTGTTGGGTTTGTGTTCCCCTAACTTCTTAGTGGCCCCTACGCTCGGTTCTCCTAAACTCCCCCATTTACCCAAATCATTAACGACATGTTTCATCCTCGTACATAGCCTCGCCTTCTGTGAGCATTTGCGAGTTTCGAAATTGGAGAAAGGCAGGCTTACTGTAAACAGACAAAGCCCACGTTGCAATTGTAAATTTTCCACGCCGAGGTCCTAATGAAAACTAAATATAGCCATGTCCAAACCCGCTCGAAGGCGTTGAAAACTCGCGTTCATACCATTCATACATTGCGGACAAGTTGTCGCACACAGTAACATATCAGCCGTTCAGAGTACCGGCTACGTTAGGTATCGCTAATCGAATCCGGGCATAACTATAAAAACATGGTAGGGAAAATAGCACTCCTTAAGCCAAAGTGCAGATCATAGCACCACTTTTAAGACTGTGCGGCGAAGCAATCCGATCACTGTTTCGCGTCGTGACCCATTTACCGGGCAATGCCAGCAGTAGGCGCGGTGAGATCACAAGTGAGCGACGCGTTTCCAACGCGTCCCCGGTGTTTCTTTCCACACACAGTCTCGTACATGCCACATCACAAGTATTTCATAATGAATTTGCAGCGTACTTTTCTCGGCATCAGTTGCATCGTCCTTAGCGTTAGCAGGCGGCGTACGAGCTCTGGGTCGCAAAGGTAGCTGCTATAGAAACGAGGCGGTGTCGCCAGTAACAAGCGAGTGGCTGATTGCTTGAGATTATTCAGTCTACAGGCCACTTCTTTGGGTAATTTGTATCAAAACCTGAAGCGAAGGGGGGGGGGGGGGAGACGGTGGAAACAAACAAAAAACAAAACACACGGTCGCATATGCTCAGAACTGTGTTGTAGCAGATGACACCACCACCCGCCGTCCTACAAGTGACGTCACTCGTACGGGGCGCTATAGTATGTCCTCGAGACTCGTATCGTTACAGGGCTGTGTTCATGAATATTCCGTCTAAATTTGCATGTCCAGATATCCCCTCTTAATACAGACTCCACCAACCGAGTCAAAAGGCGTGATCGGATATACGTTGGATTCATAACGCCATATTCCGGTTCGATACGTACCACAGAAAGCGTTTTTCTTTCGCTGAACGCACGACTATCATAATCTAAAGAAAAAGTTGGCATTCCTCAGTCCGTTTTTGACGTGTCATACGCCATCAGTTACATATAGAAAGCTTCGCTACAAAACTGCTCTGCAGTTAGTAGTTGTTTGTGTACAGGGCAGATTAGTCCCAATAGCGAAATTCGTTTGCAGTTGCTGCCTCTTGACCGTAATTCTGGCACACAACACAGAAAACAATGAAACATGACAACTTGAGAAACGAAACACATGCATTAGCGAATACAAATTGCGCCCATGCGCTTCGGGAATGAAAAACACTAAATCGCCGTGTCAAAACGTATGTGCACGTGGCAGTCCAGGGACGCCACCTCAGACACCACCCAAGCGAAGAGTCCCGAAGAATCCTGCAGACCTGGGGATTCTGCAAACGAGGGCTTGCACGGCGTTGCGCTGCTAACCATTCATTTTTGGATACTCTCTCCTGTATATTTCCCGCAACTTCTCAACACGATCGAAGGGGCCTCCAGGCATGCACAGCGACGTGTTACTCGAGAGGTGCACGTTCCACAGGAACCAGGTGAAGTTTGACCGGATATTCTTTTTTTTCATTACGTGAATAACCTGCGGCAAAAATGGCAATAGAGCTTAAGTTGAATTCGTCCACTCTAGTGCAGCATTTTCGAACTATAAAAAGAGCATAGTTTCTTGGGCAAGTTTGGCAGCTACTGTCGCGTGCATTGAGCAGAGCCTAGAAAAGTATTGCCGAAAGTCATGTTTGTTTAGCTGGGTGAAGCAAAACCTTTATGCGCCCAGGAGCACTGCTATGGACTGATTGGTTCCACGGGTCGCCTATTTGGCGAGGTATGCATTCATTACTCCAGAAATGGGGTACGGGAAGAGGGGTTAAGGGGCAGCAAACCATCCTCTTCGCAGTGTCCCCTTCCAAGAATGAGCGCAGCCACATGGTTCTTGGCGCGCTTAAATCACTCATGCCTCCAAAACCTAATCAACTGTTTGGAGGGGTCCAAGAAGTGCCTGTGATAGAACGCACCCAACGTCTGCAAATGATAATCCATATGTAATTCATCATTCGCTTCGTTTCTACTTAGTAACTGGTTCGGTTAAGATTACTATAGACAGTAGAAATTATTGTGTGCAGCTTTCCCACTCATGGCAGTTCTTTCAACAGTCGTTACTCTGTAGGGATTTGGCGAAATGTAAACATTTCACGCAGGTAATACTAGGGGCGAAAACTTGCTTCGTGCACAGTTTCAACTCTCGCACGCAACGTTGCGCTGCTAGGTTCCTGAGCCATGGAAACTATCTCATAGAAATGCATGGGCGGTAAGAATTGACAGCGAATTAAACACGAAATATTCAGAATCATGGAAACTACTTTCAGATGTTTTCATCTTCACGTCGGCTTCATGCTTTATGCAAAATATCACTTTGGTGAAGCGGTTTTGCTAGGTTCCAGATAGTTCGGATTTTTTAGCGATATAGCTGTTTATGATGTGTGCCATAATTTATAAGCGCTGTATATTGTATGAGGCGCTTTGAGGGCCACAGATGGGCACGCATGCTTTTTTTTAGCAGAAAGAAGCTCTAATCTTAAATTCCTACTCTATTAGAAAATAACGAGTTGAATCGAAAGCTCGTACCTAAACTAATAACGTATAGTCGAAAATTGAGTTCGGTAAGAAGGAACCGGCCTTCATGAAAGTGATTTCAACTACAAAACAAAGTGCACTATGATTTAAAGAACTACGGCGGTATATTATTCATCAAGCAAGATAGCAGTCGAGGCGGCGGCATCGGCAGTGACAGGAGTTGGCGTATTTCGACCCTGGAAAGAAACCCGGCGCTTTCTGCTGTAACGAGATCTGCAGCTCTTCCAAAGAATCCTGCAATCTTATTACCCGTTCAGATTGATAAAATGTATTAGCACAGGAAAAAACACTTTAATGCACTGAAATCATTAGGCATCTGAAACTAGCCCGATGTTGTGTCCTAAACTTGTATAATATTTCAGGTTCATTTCTGGGAAACGTAAAACTGCTCAGTTATCATTTCTTCGATAAACCATGAATGTGAAGTTAAATGTATGCGACATGTCCAATTTGCATACCTTTGATTCTAGAAGCTTAAATGTGTCCCACGTTCTCAGAATTGGTGGATTCTGTGGACTGTAGTCGTACACCGATTGTTGAATGGTTTCAGTGGAGTTGGGTTCTGGGCAAACCTGAATGCAGAAATACGAAAAAAAAATATAATTCAAGAATCTTGCCTTTAAAAATGTCAGAAAAGAATGATCACAGAAATACAAAAATGTCAATACCACATTTCGTATTTCGGTACGAATTGGGATAATGTTCCGGAGAGCTTGCACTCACTCGCAAAGCTTAAATGGCAAGGGTGTTGTAGGGGATCATTGACGGACACACAGGTCAGCTTTAGTACCCTTGTAGGTGTCGTGGTTGACCTCAGCGGCATCGCATTTCAACAAATTTATGTTGCGCAAGACCAGAATCAGCTCGTAGTTTTGGTCGACGTTGCCGTACAGAACTCTGAAACCGCGACTTATAGTCTTTAGCGAATGCTTTGCTCGCCGTGCCTCTCAAAGCCGGGCTCTTCCACGGCCATGCGCAGTACTCGCAGCCGGGCAACCTGAAGTCAATGATCATCTACACGAGCTGGACATTCAATTCGCGGCTCTTCTATGGTACAGACCGCATGCGAACGACCACACGAAGACGAACAACGGGGGGCGTATGCTCTGCCGTTTTTTTCGTTCCGAACAAGTGTTGCACGATACGGTGAACGAAGGAGTTTTTTTTTTATCCATCGTTATCAAGTCTGCTTACATGGTTTAGGCTTGGCTTGACGAGCGTGCGCCGGAGGAACGCGGTGAACGCTGGAGTTTTTTCTATGCCAATATTGGCCAACCTCTCGAAGCGGGTATGGTTGCCTTGACAAAAGTTCGCTCGAGGCATGTGTGTACAAGCGCTGGACATTTCTTCAATAGCTTCGCTCTTAACAGGTTTGATTTTAGGAGCGCTAGTATTTTCACGTGACAACGCAGAGATAGGTTCTCTGGTAGAAGGTACAAAAGACACCGTAGACACCGGCACAGAGGGCGGTTTATCGCAAACCAGTCAGCCGAAAACCAACTTCATCTCTCTTTTCTTCCTTTTGTGTCCGTCCTTCAACACCAGCACATACCCAGACAAAGAGCGGTAGGAACGTAGCTTCATATGCACATTGTGATTAGCGTCAACTCTTGGCGATGCATGTCAAGGTCTGCGACAATACTCCCCGGCCCGCAGAAGCACCGTCCCGGTGCCTGTTATGACGCATGAGCAGCGGTAGGGGGATCCAGTGTGTGGTACGGCTTCAGGCGGCTCACGTGGACGATGTGAGGCGCCGAGTGAAGACACAACTTTGGTGGCGCCAGAGGGACAATTTTGTAGGTGACGGGAGTCACGGCACGCTCGACGCGGTAAGGGCCAGTGAATGGGGACATAAGCTTCCCAGATAGCCCAACACGGCGAGAAGTAATCCAAAAGAGAACCAAGAAGCCAGGAGCAAAGTTTTCAGGTGGTGGCGGTCGTCGTATCGAGATTTCTGTGATGCTTGTGGTGCTAAGAGCCGTTTGGGGGCAACGTGGTGAGCTCTCTCAGTGCGGGAAATGGCATCACCAGCATGCGTAGTGGTCGGGTGAGTCGAAGCAGGCAGCGTGTTGTCGATTAGTAAGGTAGGCTTATGGCCAAACAGAAGGAAAGACGGAGAATTAGCAGCAGTGTCGTGCCGGGTGGAATTGTATGCAAATGTGATATAAGGTGAAGTAACGCCCCCATCCCGGTGGTCGTTGAAGACAGACCTTGCAAGCATGTCAGTGAGCGTTTTGTTAAGCCGCTCATTAAGGCCATTTGTCTGAGGGTGGTACGCGGTTATCAGTTTGTGCTTTGTTTCACAACAGCGGAGAAGGTCGTCGACAACCTGTGATGAAAAGTACCGGCCACGATTCGTGAGCAGTTGGTGAAAAGCATCGTGACGCAGGATAAGGTCGTGAAGCAAAAAATTGGCCACATCAGTAGCACAGTTCGTGGGGAGTGCACGCCTGATGGCGTATCGCGTAGCATAGTCGGTGGCTGCTGCAATTAAGCGATCGCCTGATAAGGACAACGGAAAAAGGCCTAAAAGGCCCAAGCCAACAACATAAAATGGTTCGGTGGGAATATCGAAAGGTTACCACTGGCCGACAGGACAAAACAGCGCGTTTCTCGATGTTGGCAAATATCACATGCCGCGAAGTAATGACGCACAGTCTGGTATATCCCTGGCCAGTAAAATCTCCGATGGGTGCAACCGTCATGCGGGCGGCCCCAAGATTGCCAGACAGTTGCGCGTCGTGAAGCAGGCGTATGACATCCGAGCGAAGGTGCTTTGGTACTGCCACAAGTTGATCAGGTCGATCAGCGCGGTAGTAACGCCGATATAGGACACAATCCCGGAGCACGAACGCGTTCACAGAAGGATCCGCTGGTTCGGCGTGGAGACGGACGATGATAGACCGGAGCGTCTGATCACGGCGCTGGTGGTCACCGATGTCGTGGAAGTCGGACAGCAAAAGATGCAACTATCCGGGTCATGATCGTCAGCGTTAGTCTATTAGACGGGATAACCAGATAAGCTTCCGGCATCTGTGTGCAGTTTACGGGACCTGTAGGAAACTGAATGATCACACTCTTGAAGGTGTAGTGCCCAGCTACCGGACCGGCCTGTTGAGTCACTTAGGGGAAAAAGCGAGCATAAGACATCATGGTCGCTGACAACTGAAAACGGCCTGCCGTAAAGATATGGTCGAAATTTTTCGACGGCCCATACAAGTGCAAGACATTCGCGTTCTGTAATGGAGTAGTAGCGCTCGGACGGGGACGATAGATGGCTTGCGTAAGGTATCACCCTGTCGAGGACTGCCTATTTCTCAGTGAGCACCACTCCTATTCCGTGGCCGCTAGCGTCTGTGCGGACTACCGTCGGAGCCGAGCTGTAGAAGTAAGCTAGGATTGGCTGGTTCGATAAGTGTCCGATGAGCGTAGAAAACTGAAGCTTGCGCTTGGGCCCCAAGAAAATGATGCATCTTTCTTCAGACGATCGGTGAGGGGTCGAGCGATGGCAGTGAAATCATTGGCGAAACGACGGCAGTGCGAGCACAGCCCTGTAAAGCTGGGCACGTCGTGAACGGGACGTGGGACGAAAAATTCTTTGACAGCGTTTATCTCTTCGGGGTGGGGCTGAACACCACTGGCGTCGACTAGATGAGCAAGAATTTTGATTTGGCGGCACCCGAAAAGGAATTTCCTTAAGTTTGCAGACCTGCCGGGCGAAAGACACTCCGAGAGACGTTGAAAGTAAGTCTAAAATGTGGGGAGATAGACAACAACGTCGCCCGGGTAGCACAGTCAGCTGGCCCACTTGACGGTGCGAAGAAGAGAGTCTATCATCCTTTATAATGTGGCAGGCGTGTTACAGCATTACATTGTCTGAATGGCATGACTTTGAATTGGTACAACCGGTCAGGTGTTACGAAAGCGATTTTTTCGCGATCTTTTTTGGCGACAGCTTCTTCCTACAATATATCTCTGCGTTGTGACGTGACAGTATAAACATGAAGACTTTACGGCTTCAACATATCGCGGTGCAGTGCGCGTTAAGCTCGATAACGCATTCCCACACGAAGCTAAAGACGCGAACGCCTTGAGAGTATTCGTTAGCTGCTGTCTGCCGCCGAGCTGTTGTTACCCCTGAAACTCAGACAATATGCGTGGTTAAATAATGCTGACTAAACTAACGCGTGCCGACTAATGCCGAATAAACTAACGCGCGCCGACCTAAACTAACTAACGACCTTGCCTAGTGGACACTTTGTTAGGATGTGTTTTCATTTGATGACTATGTGCGCTCCAAGGCGGACATTAAAATGATGCACAACGGAATGTCGTCTAGAGTAAAAACTACAAACAAGAATGGTTTTGTATCAACGTTTAAGAAAACGAAGTTTTGGAAACTCCATTAACGCAGGCCCCTGGGTCGTGCGTGCCCCAGATGGCAACATTCAGTGGGGTGTGAGCGAACGATGACTTTTCGCGCAGCACCACACCAGACGCCTGCACGAACTGCAGCACAAACATCGGGGCTCAGCTATAAACTTCGCAATCTCGAATATCGGAGTCCTTTCAGAGCATCTGCAGTTGCGAGCAGCACTTGACCAGCAGGAAAACTATGCTACCATTTCCGAGTGTTTGTAGCCGACTCTTGGTATTACTGTAAGGCCGGGGTATGGACAGAGTCTTGTTCCGGGCTAAGAGCACCCTCTGATTTTCCTGAGTATTGCATGCCCCCTACGCCCCCTACTCATTTCATCATTTTCACATCCACGCTGTTAATATGTCGCCTCGGTATAATAACGATTAAAAAGAAATTAATGAAAATAGGAAAACGAAAATAAAATGTTTGCTTGCAGGATACCTTGGTATTAGGTTTCTGTTCTACAGTATACAATATGTGCGGAAAAATGATTCGGGCTACGGCACTCCAATGACGGCTTCCATTTCACTCTCCCGCTGAATACCGAACACGCAAAAGCTTGTAACCACGGTTGTATGCCCGATAGGTTGCTTTTGCAGCATTAATAAATGCACAATGGCCGCCCAAAATGGGATTACGCTGCAATAATGTGCGCACAATGTGGGCACTTCGGAACGGCCTGAGGTCGCCTAGAAGCCGCCTATAAACGGGTGTGCCGGTGCCCCTTAGCTACAGTGCTTATCTCATGCAGCGTGTACCCACCTCTGAGTAAGGAATGAACTTCGAAGTGTTGCTGCACTTCTCGTTCCGTGCGCTTTTGAGGTCACGGTAGAAGGGCCTCAGCAGCACGTACAGGGACACGCCCATTTGTAAAGAGACTGCAACTGTTCTCGAAGAGCTGTTGTGAGGATCTTCCTTCGGTATAGATCTCAAGGCGTGGTCCTGCACAAGGTTATACCTCTCAACGAAACGTGCAAGTTTACCAATCTCGTACTCTTACAAATTTGTGGGCAGTCGTCTTAAGAGTGTGCGATTTAAGTAACCCGGCAACATTTTTTTCCAATACACTGTAGTAGTAGACGGTTAACACAAGCGGACAGTGGTATATATGAGTCAGATCTTGCTCCTCCAGCAACGAAAAAACTAGTTCAGACATTTTTTGCAATTTTTTAAGCGAGTATTTGAATACGTTTTTTGTCGCTCCTGTTAAAAGCTACAAAATCAAAATAACCGCAAATGGCCAGCCTTCTATTCTGTTGCACAAAAACATTCTACAGCTGCCCTTTAAAGCATCATAACCGCAAGCACAGATTCAGAAAGGTATGACTAGCCACCAATAAGGAGTCGTGGGGAGCCGCCTATGAGCGAATCGCTCATGACAGTGTACTGGTCAAACCAGGCCACAGTAGCCAACGGCCGCATTGAGTGTACCGGCATGATGATGGGAGTGGGGACAACCTTACACCTCCATGCAAAGCATCTACGTCCGGCCTCAGAAATGTTTCGGTGCGGTGGCGCTGTTTCAGCTGCCATCAAACCTGCGCTACGGACACCATCGTGAGGGGCTACTTCAACAAAGTCTTTCGGCCCAGGGGAGCTACCACACTACTCGCGGCGATGACAGGTACTAGACGCTGCCCGTTTGCGACATGTGCAAGGCGAAGAGCAGCACCCTACATTCGTCCACTTTCCATCGTCGAGGCACGATCCAGCTGTTGGTCAACGATGGCACACTCGTGTATAAATGGTGCACCTGCTTCTGCGAAACCACCACCTGACCGTGTGGAGCTCACCACTGTGTACCAAGGTCACTCCCGGACCACCCCGTGTGAGCGGACAAGCTCCTACACGCAGGTACTTGGTGGTTGGCCTTCATCAACGAGGCGGCCCGGTTCACGGTGGTCGGGAGGCCCACTTACTTGCAGCTGTCGTGCGGAGTGCTGGGAATGCAACGGTACGGTGGGAGTGGCCCCGCGGAACCACGCCCCATGTTCTAAAAACAATTACATTTTCGGCCCGCCTCAACCAGCTGCACGGAAGGCCATGCGAAGCAAGAGCCCGGAGAACTAGACGGAGCACCATCCAGCCGACTCGTGATATGCCTGGGGGCCTTGCAAAGCAGCATTGCAAACAGGGCTTGGAGTCGGCGTGCTCGTTCATAGAGAGCACAAGGCGACTGGACAGAATCTGAGGTACGTTCAAGCTCGGCTCTGGCCTACCACAACAAGCAGGCACCCCCTGCCTCTGTTCGCCAGCCTCTGTTTCATACGGTGGCTACGGCGCTGCTGCTTGCTAGCCAGTTTACTGGTGCCACGAAAGTACAGCCTTCAGTGCCTGCAGCGCTGCCGATCATGGTGCCGACAAGCTCACGTGACGAGAAGGTGGTGTCCTCCCGCTTCAGGGACATTACGCTCTTAAAGCTTCAGGCCATCCTGAACCACTCCCCAAGCGGCAGAGAGTCATCTATATCAAATACACCAGATGCACCAGAGGCTGCGGTACCTGGACATCACTCAGCTGGCGCCACTTGTGAGGCTGTTGAATGTGGTCTGGCAGCCGGGCATCTTCCCGCCAAGTTGGCTGGAGGAACCCATACCACCGATCATGAAATTATTAACCCCAAAAGCAGTGCGCTAGTACTACCAGTTAGTGTCCCCCACGTATGCTGCAAGGAAGGTAACCGAGATTGCATTTCCAGCCCGTCTCCTGTGGATCCCGGTCCAGCGCGGCTTCCTTCGGGATAACAGTGACTTGAGCAGCTACCGTAGAATGGCTATAGGGTATTTCTCCATGTCGGAGCATGCTCGCCCCGAGATGGTTTTCATACTGCCCCTGATGGACATGCGGTCTCTTTTCTAAACGATTACCTACGGGTACACCCTGTTTGAACTTGATGGCATGGGTGCAGTGAGGCCCCTCGGTGGCTGTGTTGGGCGCTCCTGCACGACCGGATTTTACGGGTGAATGTCAGCCAAGCAACCACAGCCTTGTAGGCGCCTGCTCTTTGGGCTTACAGGGTAGCGCACTGAGTCTCGTTCTTATTACAGCCAGGGGTGGCTTCACTCCACTGCTGCATCTCCGCTAGGCTTTGACACTCCATGTACATTGCAGTGCAAGCTCACAATGCTGCACACCTCTCCATCAAGGCTCATAGCAGCTCATCAAAGAGAACGTGCTTCCAGGAGGGGCTGCGAGTTTTTACAGCTATCAACGAGAGCCGTGGCCTGCTGTTCTCGTAGGCCATTGATAGCATTGATACTGCAGTTTGAGAGCTACTGGGCTCGACGGCCCCTTAAATGTGCCAAACTTACGAGCCCACACCTGGCGGCCGACTATCGAGTGGTTGTTGATGCCTCACTTCTCTTTCACAGGGTAGTGGGTAATCAGTCCTCTGGCAGAGAAGCGCACAGATGCTGAAACGTGTGCGGCTGCTTCTTGCTCGAAGCAACGGCGACTCACGCGAATGGGATGAGCGCTTTTTCCGCAGCACAGCCTCCTCTATTTTGCTGTAAGCTCAGCCTACCTGGAGCATCAACGCCCAAAAATCTTGCAGGTGGCCCAGCGCCATGATATCCACCGCCTCCCTCGTCCTTCTCTACTCGTCCCCGGAGTCGGAAACCTACCCCGAGGTGTGCATATGACCGTCGGAATCGGGCTCTACAGACAGGGCTACAGCACATCCAGCGCCCGCTGAATGCACGCGACGGGTCTGCACTCCGGCCGAGGTTCGGCGGCTCGCGTAATCAGACGGTGGGTCTCTGATTGCCATCATAGAAAAAGGCCATGGAAATGCTTCAGGGATCCAGCTTGGTATAGCACCATGAGGTACGCAGAAGGTCCTCCGGATTGCTGCGACGCCCATGGAGCCCACAAAGAGCTGCCCATACTGCCCCAGGCCTTCCCCCATGAGGTGGCCCCACTGAGAAAAGAACGTGTTTGGCTACCTGAACGTTTTTATGGATGCCTCCGCCGGGCACAGCACTGGCGATGCAGTGGTTTGCGGTTGGTGCCTGAGCTGGGAACCAGCCGCAGCTTACGCGTGCCCCTCTTCGCCTCTTCCACCCTTTCCGAGCTGGCCCATCTGCACTTGACGACTGAGTTCCTCCTAGATAAGGGGCCAGGGGCTACCCGGCGCAGGCATCCCCACAGACTCCAGACCGGCCCGCAACAGCTGCATTCGGACCATCAGTCCACCAAGGTTAGAGGCTACCGCTACAGTTTCCCCGCAGCCAAGCACGCACGGTGGCTACCCATGGCTAGTCTCCAGCTCCGTCAAGCGGTTCTGAATTGACAGCTATTCGGTAGGCCCTTCTATTCACCCAGCGGAAGTCATGGGAAAAGTGGGCTGTGCTCTGCGACTTGAGGCCTGTCCTTCAGTGCATCCAGTCTGCCCTCCGCCGCGGCCCATACAAAGAAGAAATCCGATGCTTAGGTGACTTAGTAATCAATCATAGCTATGATATCGTTTTTCAGTGGTTCGCAAGACACTGCGGCACTAATGTAAATGAACATGCGGATAAAAGTGCCAGATTAGCGTGCATCCCTATATCACGCACTGATGCAGCCAGGTCACTGAGGCCCATTGCCCGCGAAGTACCTCTCGCTAAGTGAAACACACCAGAGTATTCGAACCTTCGTCTTTACTTGCTCAACCGTGATTTGCAACGACCCCTACCTACTAAGGCGCCACGCTTTGACGTCACCTTGGAATTTTTCCTGTAGCTAGGTGTTGCCGTCACCCGTGCTTGCGCATGTACTACTGGCATGAACAACACTCCTGCTTGTGATGTGGGTGCCATTAAAGGGACTATTGAACAGCTTTTGGGCCAGTGTGACCGATTCAAAACGCCGAGGCACGACCGCTCGATGGGAACTTTGTTTCCATCAAGCGGCCGTGGTCCGGATCACAGCTTTCCACCAGACTTCACCGACGCGATGATCAGCCCTGTAAAGGGAAACGCGTACGACTCAAGATAGTCTGATCTCTAAAGCTCAGACTATCTTGATTCATACGCGTTGCCCGTTACAGTCCGCAAAGGCTAGAAAAGTCTTGCTTTCCTTTTTTAAGGACACAGACCTATCCGAACGGTTGTAGAGACTTTACTACAGTGCACTCTCCTAGGTTGGCTGATTTTGTCAGTGTACCGTCTCAGTTTTGTGAATTTTCTTTTTTGTGCGTGCTTTGTACTCTCCTTTTAGTTACCATTACCACGACTGTTTTTTTTATTTTTAGCCATACTTTTCCTTTATTATCCCCGCTGTCCTTCCTTTCTCTTTCAATTCCCGTATTGCCATCCCCATGTGTAGGGTAGCCAACTGCACAGTACCCTCGCTGACCTCCATGCCTTTTCGTTTCTGTTCCTCCCTTCCCTCCTTCACTGGCTTCTGGCTAATTTCAGAACTGTAGAATGACAAAGCTGCACCCCTGGCCCGGGAGGCCCACCATGAGGCAACCGCCTTTTCGCCGCTTATCGCCTTCCCATAGGTGCGCGCGCTCTTGGGCCACACGGTACGGAAGATGCTACCCTACCCCCAGGGGTCAGTGGCCTGGCGGTGCGGCCGCTACCTGCACTCATCAGCGATTACGCCCGTTACTTTCGCCTTCGCATGCCACTCGACTGGTGGAACGTGTGGTCAAAGACTTCCGATTGTGTGTGGACAGTCGGAAATCAGATATGGTGGTACACCTACTCGGCTCCTGCCCCACCACGCACTGCCGAATGTAGGGCATAACGTCACGTTTCAGCATTAGGTTCGTCTGAGGGGCGGTATTTAGCCATACTATTTCCGAACGGACCTGCTGCCAGCATACAGGACGCCTTCCGATAGCCGCTGCACTACACGGAGGTGGTCAGCGATAAGGAGTGTCTCTTTTTGCGATAGTACGCCCATTGGCATAAATACTGTCACAAGGATGAATTAACTCCCGTATCGGGAAGAACCACAAGGAGGGAGCGATGGTGGGGTCCCCATATCCACCGAAGAAGGTCAGGTGGTCTGCCAGGTGTTGTGGAAGTAGAGGAGGAAGAAGGGGGCGTGCACACTATCATCATCAGTAAATAAAAGGAGGTGGAAGTGCGTTTCCAGTTCTGCCCTACCCTGGCGTCCTGGTTTCTTGCGGTTCACAACAACTTTGGTGCCGAAATCACCCGTCTTCAACCACCCGGCATTGTCCGGACGAGCCATTGGTCCTGAAAGACGACGATGGACCGTTTGAAGCCCAAGCGAACGGCACGGCGTGCCCTTCTGATGAAACTGGTGAACGAAGCCGAGGCTGCCCTTCAATCTACGCCTCCAGACTTGGTGAGCTTGCAGTCTGTGCTCCAGCGCTTGACAACTTGCGAGGCGGAACTCCGCGCGATCAATACCGAGATGGAACCTTTGATACCTACCGAATTACTGGAAGCTGAGCTAGAGGCTGTGCTACAGTACCAAGATGAGGCGCTTAACGCGATATCAAGCCTCTACACAGTCATAGAATCTCTAAAGAGCGCGACTGCGTCAGCTGCAACATCTGCGACTTTGATTGACAGCTCGTCACGGGAGGCGCTTCAGTCATTTAGCCGTTCAACAGGATCCCGGCTGCCGCAATTGGAAATAACGCCATTTCGCTGTGACATGAGCAAGTGGCTGCCGTTTTGGGAGCAATTTGAGGCAACTATCGAAAAGAACCCGACATTGAGCATAACGGCGAAATTTCACTACGTCAGAAATTACCTTTACGGAGAGGCCGCATCAGCAATTGCCAATTTAGAGACAACCGAAGCATGTTATAAGGATCCCGTCGAGATGCTTCGCGCTAGGTTTGGAGATCCGTTCCGCATAGAACAGGAATATCTCTACCGTCTACGATCCCTAACTGCTGTTCGGTCTTCCTCCGACGTGACTGGGTTACGCCGCCTGTACGATACCCTCTAGAGCCACGTTCGAGGTTTGACGGCATTGAAGGTGCCCACTTCATCATACGGCTCGATGCTTATGGACATACTGCTTCGGAGTCTTCCTCCCGACATTGTTGTTCAGTACCATCGACGTTGTGCTGAAACTTTAACTTCGACTTCTGGGGAGCATGCTCCAACAGCCGATACGAGACTGCAAGATCTCATGGAATTCATTCGTATCGAGGTTGAAAGCCATGAGAGATCACAACTAGTGCTTGACAAAGCGTCAAGAAACTTCGACAAAACGTATGGATGGCGCAACCCAGGACCCTCACAAGCCTTCGACAGTTGCTGTCTTTCACAACGCAGCAAAGCCACCGCCGAAAGAAAGTCCTTGCCTTTTCTGCGAGAACAGACATGTGACCGAGGAATCTACCGCCAAGCTGACGAGTACTGACAAAAAAGATATTCTTCCCATGGACGCACGCTGTTTTCGCTGCACAGCCAAAGCGCACCGCTCAAGCGAATGCCGGAGACGTATCGAGTGCTCACACTGCAAACGAAGGCACGCGACGTCTCTCTGCAGCGGAAGACTAAGACAGCCGAAGACTAACGCCGAAAATGGCGTATTACACATCTGCGGAAACAAGCCAAAACATGAAAGAGGATCCCACTGTACTTCTTTAGACCATACGTGTATGGGCTGTTTCCGACCAAAGCAGGATGTTTTAACGCGCTATCGTTGACTGGGGCAGTCAGAGAAGGTTTCTTCGGGAAGATATATCCAAGAAGCTGAAACTTCCAGTTATCGGAGTGGTAAACCTGGCCATCAACACGTTCGGCAACACTGGGAGAACCAAAAGCCGAAAATATCGTATCGTTCGACTCAAACTACAAAGCCAATTCGACAGCGGTGAATGTGTATTGGACGTCGCAGAAATTCAAGAATATGCAAGATATCTACTCCCATGTGGCTGCCCATTAGTCAAGAAATTTCAAAAAAGAGGCAAAAACATCGCGGATAGTGGCAATTTTGGGTGGAGTGTTGGAGACAACAGTAATCGGACTGCTTATTGGTGCTGATCAGATGTGGCTAATAATGACCCAGAGGTGACCAGAAATGCCAACTCAAGTCTTGTTGCCCTCAACACAATGTTTGGATGGACATTTCAAGGTCCAACGCAACACCATCTGCCTTGCACGCCACATGCTTGGTTAGCGTTTTGCACAGCTATGCGACAACGGCAAGACTATGAAGTCCCAGAAGATATAATTGGACGTACGTTCTAGGAACCAGAAGCCATGGGAACAATGGGAGACGACCAAGAACGCCACACGAGCACAATATTGGAGGATTTTCAGCTTACTATTTCCAAAGTCGATAGGCGATATGAAGTGGCTTTACCGTGGAAGTTTGATTCGAAGGAATCCCTTGAAGACAACAGATCCGAAGCCCTGCAACGTTGAATTTTATAGTTAGATGACTCTTGAAGAAAAAGATTTCTAGAAGATATGACAAGGCTATATGGCAATATCTGGTCGACGGGCATGTTGAAGTAGTGTCGAAGCGTGACACGTGCGAAGACAGGCCGCTATACTACACGCCCCATAGGGAGGTTCTCAAAGAAGACCGCGTCACCACAAAACTTCGAGTGGTCTTTGATGCCTCTTCGTCCCGACCACCCAGCCTTTCCCTGAATGACTGCTTGGACAAGGGCGTCAATTTGAATCAGGATGTTCTGAAACTTTTACTGAGGTTCAGACGACACAGATTCGGACTTTGCGCCGATATTCAGAAAGCCTTCCTGCAAATCCGAATACAAGAAAAGGACCGGGATGCTTTTCGATTTTTTTGGTATTCGATCATACCGACAGGAATTACTTTAGATCGCCTAGAAGAGTGGCGCATGACTCGTGTTCCGTTTGGAGGAACATCGAGCCCCTTTATTCTCTCCGCAACGATTCGACACCACATTAGCCAAGTTTCGGAAGACAAGAAGGAAACAGCAGAACTCTCAAAATCATCGTTCTATGTTGATGATTTGTTGACCGGAGCCGAAAGCGAAGAGGAGGATATACGCATCAATAAACAGAGTAACGAGATCATGGCAGATGGAGGGATGCTGCTTATTAAGAAGTGGTCAACTAATTCCTGTCAACTACAAATTTTATTTGACAGCAACGAGAAACAATAGGCCGCACTGAGCAAAGAAGAGGAACCAATCCTACCATCGAAGTGTAGAATGGTTTCCGGCATTGCCTGGGATGACGACGATGCACTTCATGTTAGCATGAAATCAACAATAACTTTGTTGAACAAAACACCAGCAACAAAGCGGATTGTGCTCCAAGCAATCGCAGGAATTTTCGACCCACTCGGAGTGATATGCCCCCTCGTCGTCAAGGGCCAAATGCCGTTTCAGCGACTCTGGACAGAAAAGATCAGTTGGGATTTGCCTCTTCTCCGCACATGCAGGAAGAATGGTCAAATTGGTGGAACAATGTCTGAAAACTAGAATACGTCAGAATTCCCCGCTACCTGTTTTATGGGCATGAGAAACCACCTGGAAACTTGGAGGTAAACGTATTTTCTGATGCGAGTCCTCAAGCCCATGGCGCCGTGGCGTACCTTCGTTTTTTGAGAAACACCACATCAGCAGAGACTACGTTCTTATTTTCGAAGTCGAGAGTAGCACCAATCCGAAAGTTTACAGTGCCCAAACTCGAACTTACGGGAACTCTCGTAGCCGCAAGAATGGGTGAATACCTGAACAGGAAGGTCTTCTATGGTACCACAACCATTTGGTACTGGACGGATTCGTCAATCTCGTTGGGATGGATATCTGGTAACAAAAGGCTGGAACCATTTGTCGCTAACCGAGTTTCCGAAATTCGTCGGATGACTGATCCCTCACAATGGAGACACTGTCCTGGATCAAATAACCCCGCCGATCTAATCACGCGTGGTTGTTCGGCTGAAGAGCTACTCGGAAACCAACTGTGGTGGAAAGGTCCTGACTGGCTGAGATTGACTCCGAATGCATGGCCTGAGAATATTGTCAGCGTTCACCCCGACTATTCTATGCCAAACACTGTACACGTCGTACTCACCGGTTGCACACGAAGCATCGAAGCCGACGTCGTAGATATTCACAAATTCAGCGACTTCTATAAGCTGATCAGATTAATGGCATAGGTATTACCGTTCTGTTTCAAGACACGTGAGCATCCCAAGGGTCCGCTCACTACACGAGAACTCCAGTAAGCGGAGTGGTTTCTGATAAAACAAGAGCAAGAGAAACACTACAAGCAGGAACTCGCCGATTTAAAAACATCGAGGACTTGCAAAACTTCGCCTGTCATGACGCTTCAACCATTCATTCACGACAACGGCCGGATGCGCGCCCGAAGCCTACTGTCTAATTTGCAAATCACCGAAGAAACTCAAAACATGGTGATATTACGTACCAAGAGCCATTTCACTGACCTAATAATTACCGCTACTCACCGCAGACTCCTGCACAGTGGGGTCAGAGACGTCCTGATAGACTTTCGCGAACGACTCTGGCTACCAAAGCCACGTAAGCGCATCAAATCCATCAATTATAAATGCCCAACTTGTCGAAAATACAAGGCGAATCCAGGTTCTGCTTCTGCACCACCGGTTCCAGCTGACAGACTTCGGAAGTCAAGTCCGCTTGACGTCGTCGGCATTGACTTTGCTGGACCACTGCTGGTTAAAGACGGAGTGACAAAGACGTATATTCTTTTGGTAACTTCTGCCGTGCCGAGAGCCATACACTTGGAGCAAGTTTCCAGCCTTAGAGTCATTCATCTTGGCATTCAAGCGATATATAGCGCGAAGAGGAGTGCCCAGTACCATCTACTCCGACAATGGCAATACTTTTAGACGCGCCAACCGAGAGCTTCGATCACTGTTCCGAGTTTGTGCTTCTCCTGAAATTCAAGACTTCGGCACTAAACAGGCGATAACTTGGAAGTTCAACGCAGAAGCTCCACCCTGGTGGGGAGGATTTTGGGAGAGACTTGTTGGCAGCGTCAAGCGAGCTCTGTGAACTGTTCTCGGCAGAGCTTCAGTGAATGTAGAGCAATTGAACACCATCCTGTGCGAAATTGAAACGGTAGTAAACCCCGTCCGCTTACTTTTGTGAGCGAATTCCCTCGGTGAGGCCCGACGTTTTGACCCCAGCTCACTTTCTCATCGGTAAACGACTGACTGCTCTACCCACCGTTCAACTCGATGTCCTGGAACAACGTGCTACCGACATGGCCAAAAAATGGTATTTTCGGCAGGCTCTGATGAACGCATTTTGGCTGCTTTGGGAGAAGTATGTGCTTCAGCTTTCATCGTTTCATCATGTCCATACAAATAATTCTGCACCTCTCAAGATTGGAGACGTCGTTCTTCTAGAAGGAAGAGGCCCAAGAGGATTGTGGAAAACGGGAGTAATAGAACAGACATTTCCTGGGCGTGACAACGCAGTTCGTGCATGCAAAGTTCGACTTTCGGCGGGACAGTTCTTGACGCGTCCCGTACAAAAATTGTATCCCCTGGAAATCGCCAAGAGCCCGGGGGAGGATGTTGTGGAAGTAGTGGAGGAAGAAGGGGGCGTGAACACTATCATCATTAGTAAATTAAAGGAGGTGGAAGTGCGTTTCCAGTTCTTCCCTACCCTGACGTCATGGTTCCTTGCGGTTCACAACAGGAGGCTTGTGCCTCGAAGGTGTCGTGTTCTGGCCACTTCTAATGAAGTGCCCGTCCAGTTCCGCATCTTCGGCAGGAGCCGTGCGAAATGGGCAGTTTTGTACGAGCGGGGTGTGATAGCGTGGTGACCAATCCCGGGATTAACCGCGGGAAAGAAGGCTACACAAACACGAAATCTTCGCAGCAAGACCTCCAACCAGCGAGCGAGTCTCCTAGGGAGGTCCGTTCCACACGGTGGAATGAGAGCTCGTGTGGCGCGACGAATACCTTTCCTTTGGAGAAACTGTCCTGGGGTGTCTAATGTCACTAAAGGCAGTGGTCGTGGAACAAATGCAGTGTGGAAGGCACCATCCGCTGCATGTGAGCGGGGAGCAAATTTCACTGGACCCACCAGAGCCGCAGGCATACGTATGGCATATGCAGACATTCATGGCATACGTATCCAGTATGCCATGAATGTCCCTCGGGATAGCCTAGTTCTTTACTCGACGTAAGTCACGTATGGCCGCCATGGAGTCTGTATGATTTTGTAAAGTAATACCTCCAGGGGCTTGATGAAGACCAGGAGTTAGTGTGTGCAAATCGTCCCGGATGGCCGTAAGCTCGGCCAGCATAGACGGCAGGATGCGGCGTGTTTCGTAGATGCACGTTTGACAGTACTCTGGTTGCGAAGGACATTGAAGTGTTGTGGTCACCACGTCGCCCTTGGCCCCAGCGTCCACAAATGCCTGCATCACCTGGGGTTAATAATCAGCCGCCAGTTCATGTGCGACCGGGAAAAGCGTGTCAGAATGTCCGTTGGATCGATTGTGTAGTCGCGTTAGTGGCCTGTTGTCGGTCACCTGGCGGTATAGCCAAGGTGGCCTGGTAACGGCGCAGGTTAGAGATGTGGGTAGCGAATGACTCATGTAGTTTCCTAACGCCGCTGCCTCAGCAACAAATGTGAGTTTATGCGCGCCTGCGGAGCGACGCTGATAGCCAAGCTCATCCAAGGTGTTAACTTGAGCTGCAGGTTTAAGTGCAGGGATCGGTGTTATTTTAGGGAGGCAGGTGATAGTACGCATTGCAGCTCAGTTAACTGCGTCAAGTCGAGCCCTGTCAGTCGGGTTTAGGTGTTGAAATTGGGCCTGGTAAACCAACCAAAGCTTGAGTGCAGAGGCACCAATGGACCGGCGTTTTGGAACGGGAGCCACCAGACTTCTTTGAGATGCGTCGGATGAGGTGGAGCATCTAATCCCACTTTTTGGCGCGAGGATAGAAGCCACATAGACGCTGACCCAGACGCATAAATGACTAATCCCAGCACGCGAAGTGATTTGGCCGTGCGTACAGGTCGGCCGCAGAGTTACCTCCAGTCGGCGACAGCCCCAAGCACCGGCCACAGGCAGAATAGCTGTCTTTTCGGGGGAAAGGGTTCAGCCGGCATATTCACACAATTTCTGCGTGTCGGATAAGGCTTGTTGGAGGCACTCGGCTTGCCGAGTCCGGTCTAAGTGTGCAATCCACACTGTGATGTCCTCCGCGTACATCAGAAAGTGCATGTCAGACATAGAGCCGAGATGAGAGGCACGCGGTAACATAATAATACAAAAAAGGAAGCGCGAGTTTACCGATTCCTGAGGCACTCCGTGGATAGGCGTAAAGTGTCCGTAACTTGACCCATGAATGCGAACTGAAAAGAATGTTTTTGTAAGGAAGTTTCGGAAGAAAGAGAAAACGAAAAAGGCATTGGAGAATTTCCAAGATGGCTCCGTCGCTGATGTTGTCGTAAGCCTTTTGTATGTCCATGGCAAACACTGTGCGCACCTTGTGTGATCGGCCGCCGAGTAACACCATTGACGAGAAGTGGTCAAGCCCATCCTCGGTACCCGATCTGCGCCTGGCATACCACCGGAAAGTGTCCATCCACCATTGAAGCCGGCTTGCCAGCATGCACTCCAACAGTTTCCACAGGGTGCATGTCAAGGCTATTGGACGCCAATTAGGGAGCTGATCGGGTAGCGTACCAGGCTTCGGAATCGGGACGATATCAGCGAGGAGCCAAGATACTGGTATGTGGCCAGGGAGCCACAGCTCGTTAATGGAGCCTAGGAGATTTCTGAGGGTTGGACCGTCGAGGTTCCTAAAAACCTTGTACGTAAGGCCATCTGCCCATGCAGTGGTCCGATGTTTAGAATCGCGGCAAAGAACTCGGCTCTCGTGAAAGGTAATTGAATTCTGCGCACGGCGTCATCAGGAGGGGAGGAACCAACGTGACGCGGCCGGGTTAAAGCACACGGGTTGATGGTTGGAAGAATTTCAAAGGCAGGGAACAGCGCGCGGGCAACATCGGCGGCAAACTGAGCCGGATCCTTTTCCCATGCCAGACATGCACTGGCGGCTGCATGTGGAGTGCAGCCTCCACTTTCCATCGCAATAAAGGTGCGTCACATAGATGACGTAGTCGCCGATGGGCCGAGCCATTGAGACCAGCTCATCCATCGCTGCCTTGACAGAGGCTTTTCGTGACGCCTGGAAGCCGCAGTCAGACCTTCTAAGCGTATTCGGGCCTCCACAGACGACGGATCTTGGCAGCCGCCATTCAGCTTGTATGCGCTTGGCCCATAGCTGTAAGAGTCGAAGGTCAGGCTTCGGCTGGGATTTTTCTACCCATGCGCCCTCACAGGCGCTTCGCAGGGCTTCCTTAACGAGAGTGATTGTGTCGTGACATGGCGCCGTGAGTATTGCGTTGATGTTATCCGGTAACATATCCCAGAGTGTTACAGTCCAGCGCCATCGTAAGCGATGCATAGAGGTTGGGACAATGACAAGCCTGATCGAATGGTATCACTGCCCCAGCAGTCGGCCTCTCGGTGACAGGAGACCGTATCATAACCAAGCCCCCAGGTTAAGTCAGGCGAGTAGGGGGGAGTTAAATTCAGTAGGTGTGGATCGGCCACCGAAGTCGATGATCGAATACGATTATCGATGAAATGACGACTCACTGGCTGGGTGGTCGACGGCACAGAGCCGACGACGGTGTACTCCAAGCAAGCTCAAAATGCACAATATGTACACTTTATATTCAATATATATTTACAACTTCCAAGGCTCATGATCGCATACAAGAGGTAGGGCAAAGCGCGCGTCGAGCGGGGCTCGCCCCTTCCCACTCCCTCTCTTTGTTCGTCTGTCCTCCCTCAAAACATCAAACTCTTCAGTTTTGCCACCAAAACCCACTCACAAAAGGGACGTCACAATTTCAGAGTGAGGATGGCCTATGGATTAGCCCATACTAGGCCACTGATTGCCCGCCTAGAAAAACAAAGTTAGGTGGGTTCAAAATAGTAACGTGACCCACCTCTCCTACTCTCATACAAAAACCCAAAGGAATTCCGCGAAACACAAATATACCAGTCATGAAAACCAACCAACTAAAAGCAGACCTAACGACAGTAATCGTCTCTCGGGCGGCAGGTCTTAAGGTATTCTCATACCGTGCACGCCAGTTTGTGCTTCGTTCCCCCAGAATTCATTTCCTTTGTACACAAGTTAAGCGCCTAACAAAGCCTGGTGGCCTACCTATTGACACATCCCAGCCGCCAAGTCAGCCAAGACGGGTGGCAAACTGAAACTCCGCCCAGTACCTTTGGGCAGTTCAACTATCACAGGCAGAAGATCTGGTGACCTCTTCCTATGTTTGACCCAGGGTTTGACTCCTTGAAGGATTGGAACCAGCGAAAAAGGACGCAAGACACGAGGATAGACGAGACGTGGAGAGACGATGAGCGGCTGAAGAAGCATTGCACGTTAGTTAGCTTACAAGGAGCTGGACACCTTGCCTTTTACTGTCGACAGTGCACGTGCGAACCATTATTTGATAGTGTAATGATCCTTGGAAAATGAAAGTCTAAAATGAGAGGGAAATACTGGAGGGGTTCTTCATAAGGCAACAGGAGGAAGGCAACTGCATTAGCGCGCCGTCTATCACCCTCAGCGATAAACAAATCGGCTTCCTTCAAACTTGAGTGGTGTTGATACGAAAGCAGAGGTAGTTACGTAACATTAGCATTTTCATTCGTTTCACGCGAACGTGTTGGCACATGCGTTGACTTGGTTGTCCACAAAGTGTGTCGGTTTCTTCTATTAAATTTCAGTTCCTAGTCTAGCGCTGTGTTGTCTCATCTCTCCTCGTGTTTTGCGGCCTTTTTTGCTGGTTCCCTGCCGTCCATATGTACCAACTGTCCCAAAAATGTGCACTTCACCCCTTAACCGACCTTCAGCTCTTGTGTGGCGGAAATTGCGGCCGTCAAAACGTCAAAGGTCCCCCTCTGCCGGCATCTCAAACGAACTCAATGAAATTCTACTTCGAAACCTTACATCCATTTCAGCTATTATGGAGGGACCGACGCGTTCGTATGCGTCGTCTCCAGGCACACTCCTTCGGTAGACACAAAGCGTGGCGAATAACAAAGAAGCCTCCGCGGTTTCTCTTTACGCCCTTCTCGCCCGGGTCAGCACGGCCGGCGTCAAAACAAACACCATACAGGTATACAAGGTAACCCCAGAGAAGATGTCTAGTTGCGGGCGGTTTTAATTAATAAGTGAGGGGCCCCAACCTAACACCTCCCAACCAATAATGTCGTCCGTACACTAGCTGTACGTAGAACATAAACTCTGGCTGTGGGTTACAAAACCTAATATATAACAACCAAGAAAGTCATTCATAATACTCCTGACATAAAACACAGCATGCAGCATTCCCAGGCGCCCTGTAGCTCCAACGCTACGCAGGAACAAAACGTAAAGTCCTAATTGTCCTAAAAGACACTTGGAACACAGAAAGCAACTAAAACAACAATCCTCATTATCCTCGCGAAAGAAGGTGTGCCTTCCACAAACTCAAACACTGAACGAACGGCTCTACCACACAGAATGAAAACTTGAAACTGTCCCAGAGGACACTCATTACTAAAAACACATCAACAAACTATCCACTACCCTGCAAAAAGGCGACAGCTTTAAAGAGCTTGACACACAAAAGCGATCTGGCTTTATACTAACACAGGTAAGAAGACTTTCCCCTCGGCACTTAGAAGCAAGCAACCCCACGAAGGGTGTAAACACTGGGCAATTCAACTGAAGTAATATTGCAAGTCACAAATCAGATGAAACCGCATGCAGGATCACCCGGATCATTCCTTCTCTCCAACAAGAGAAAATGACACTCAAACGCACCTAAGGTTACAAAGTGGGGCTACTTCTGCAGCAATAACAAACGTTTAATAAGAAAGTGCAGCGTCTCTTCACGCACTCCTGGATGAGTGTTCTTTCGGAAAGCGCAGCAAAGGTTGTTCATAGGTGCTGCAGTTCTCTGCTGTTCGTGTGCAGAATACTCAAAATACATTTCGTTGTAATCGTAAAGAGGCAATCTTCTTCACCTTTAAACACGAATCCCTTGCTAGGGAGATATTTCTCCAAGGAAAATAGAGGCCTTCACAAACAGCAATATGGAGGACCTGCTGCCTTTTTAACACGCTTAACATTGTTAATTGCGCCGTTTGTACGTGGACGCTTGATCCGTTATGACCAGTCTCGGGCAGTAAGCAGTTACAAGTAATGCGTTACGGGTAACTAGTTTCATTTGTCAGTACCTTACAATGTAACAAGTCACTTTTAAGTTGGAGTAATTTGTAACTGTAACCATGTCACTTTTTTACACGCTAACTGCAACGGAAATTATCGTTAGTCACTTCTTTGCAAAAAAGTATGCAACTGTAACGTTCGTTAAAAGCCGGGGAGAAGGAGGCAGTAGGAGCAGGAGGAGGAAGTACTTTCATTGAGCATTGTAAACGCGTCATGGGGCCAGGGGGTGGTTGCTTCTTCATGGGAGCCCTTTTATATTCCACACCGCGCGTGCTCTTGCCAACAGCTGAATCTGGGTAAACAGATAGGGGCTGGAGAGCAAGATCTCCCATTGCTGTATTTGGGAACTCGACGTGAGGAATCGAGGGCGCTCGGAGCTCAAGTCGCACACCCCTGTTATATGGCAGAGTGTACTTCCCAGGAAAATGAACAATGAGCGTCGTAGTGCATTCGGTGAGGACACGTAGTGTGTGGGAAGGAGTCCGGATTGTATGAACAGTAGGGTAGTTGTTTCTTGGATAGGTCAGGTTGAGACGCAGATAGGGTTGGTCTCTGAAGTCGATAATGTTGCATTAAATCCCTGAATACGACAACCGGTTACTGTCACCCTGCAGCTCCATAGCCTGAAGGGTAAAAGCACAGGCTTGTTGCTGCGCGTAGTCGTTGCCCTCCATAAACGGTGAGCGGGCGTCCAGATAAGCTGGGTGGAATCGGTTGGTGAGCGGTTTTTCATCACGCGCAGTGCTGCTCGGGACGGATAATTCAGACTCGTAATTCCCACCCTGAATGGTAGTTCCGGTAGGCGTGTTCGGAATCGGTGCCCATCTTCCGATCACCTTGTTAATTGAGAGCCAAGGCGATGGCTTCCTCTTTCGCTGATGTCATTTCGTGAGTAATGAGTGAGGGAAACGCCAGGAGGTTGGTTCTGGTCACATACGATGGTGAGGCTGCCCTCGATGTTGCCAGGCGTCTGAGTAGGCAACCACATTATCCCCGCTGAGCGTGGTGTTAAGCGCTTGAAACGGTGCTTGCGGTGACCCTCACGGCATGAGGTTTATATTTAGGAGTAAATGGAGCATATTTAGTATTTATCTCCATGCGCCCGGGAGTAGATCACGCGGGGGTGACGTCTTTTGCTGCCCGTGCCAATCTGGTGAAGTATGCGGCTACCCACTTCAGTTCTGCTCTGTCGGAGTTCCTGGTTTTAAATGTGGCCCTTCATCAGCTCTTACACCGTGTTCTGGCGCCTGATCCCCAGTCTCTGTCTGGACGCCCTAATGGAATATCAATGGCCTGCTTAATCGCCTTTCTAATTATTGTATCAGCATGTTTATGTCCTCGTTCCCAAGCAGATAGAGGACGACGTAAGTGATTCCCGGCAGGACAGAGTTTGAATCAGTATGAGGGTATTCGCTGCCTTTACACGTCGCTTCATCGTGACAACTCGTCTGAACATATGTCATATTTGATTGATGCTGTTTATGAGGCGCTGCAAGGATGCGTCGCTCTTGGTGTTGGCCTCGAGATGTAGGCCCAGGACTTTGTGGCTGGTGCTTGGAGTAATGGTCTGGTCGTCAAGAAGTATTTCAATGTCTCCATAATGTCTCGTTTGACGTGAGGGCAAAAAAGAAGCGCTGATTTTTTAGTGGAACACTGGATGCCACAGGCTTTAGAATTTTGGCGCACTACATCCGTGGTCTGTTGGAGAGTGTCTTGGATCTCTTCCACGGACCGCGCTCTCCGTCTAAAAGGTGATAAATTTGGCGCACAGGGTGTGCCCGAAATTTGGCATATCCGCCAGTCTTTTTTGGAGGTTCCCTCGGGCCGGATTTAATAGTAACAGATAGAGCACGGAAAGCGAGTGGGACGGGATCGGAGAGTAACCGCGCTTATCCTAAGTGTCACCGTAGGATCAGATAGGAATTTTCATATATACGCAAAAGTTCGTTCCCGCAATCAGTACGCGCCTCAATCTCTCTGGGACATTTTTCTTTCCCGTGTCTTTACCCATCGTATACCTTTCGATAAGATGGCTCCCTTGGTAAATTAAAAGAAGAGGATTATTTTCCTGTAAAATACGTAAATCGGTCTCTGAGGTGACTTAAAGCTTTCTCGTCGTCTTGAATAGAGTTTTAACGAGAAAAAAAGAACACACAGTTACACCTTTGCCGAGGAGGGAGCTTGGCCTACCATTTACTAGAAGACCACAGCAGATGATCCCACCGAGAACGGGGCACTCACATTGAAACAGGAAAAGAAAGCCGACACCTATGCAAGTCGGACAGAAAAATTCATCTCCCTGATGTATGAGCTCAGTCCCTTCAAACGGGTGAATAACATTCAGTGCCGTACCCCGGGCGAGTGGGGAGGGCGCGTCTGGGTGTCGGCCAGCCTATGAAATTTCGGGTTAATGAGGGGAGAGCGGTAGGGCAGCGATGAAGAGGGAAAGTTTAACTTTAAGCCGCTAACACTTCTTCATGATTAATACACAAATATAACTTACTATTAATATATTTTTCTCGCTAGTTACGCACCCATGAAATTGTAAGCGATGTTTGTTCTCAACACAATCTTCAGCCACTTTGCAATGCGGCTAACAAAATATGAGCGGATGGACAGATGGAGTACGCCCCCAGAATTCCAGTTTGTTTTGAAATTATTTCTTGTTTCTTTTTGTAATCCTTTCAATGTTAACATGCTTAGATATCCGGGCTCCTCTGATAAAAATCCGCTTACGCCAGTGATATCATTTAGTTATTTCATTTTATTTGCAGCATAATGCCGTCACGAGGACCATGCAGGTGAGGTACACATAGCAATAAATTTAACAGTGCATATATAACTTTCAATAGACACAAAGCAGGAAGATACACAGAAAAATAAGAAAGAACTCAAGTTCTCAAGTTTTCAAAGAATTTCAAACTTGAAGTTTTCAAAGAATTCAAGTTTTCCCAATCACGAAGTTGAAGTTTTCCTAATCTCTATTAAAAAGGTTAACGTGAGCATGCGAACAGTCCTTCACCAACAAATTATCCCTGGCATTTGGTTTTTGGTCTATATTTAATTTTGTACAGTAACAGAAAGGTAAAGACGTTACTTGGTCAGAGTAACTAACTGTAACAAGTTAGTTTCGGCAACTCTAACTGTAAATACTAATCTTAGTTATGGCTTAGGTAACTACAGGTAACACCTACTTTTTAATGGCAACTTGCTAATGGCTGGTTGCGACCTAGCCCTAACTAGCTGCGCTGTAAAAATGGCGCAGCCTTCACTAGTGGCGCAATACGGAAGAAACAGCAGAGTGGGTGACTCTTCTTTGGTTGGAGACCGGGTTGTGCGCTCCGCATAGATTTCGTAACTCTCCACTGAAAGTTGTCAATGATTTTCAAGCTCGGCAGGTTTTGTCCGCCGCCTTTCCCATTTCTCGCAAAGTACACCGCATTACCACGCGCTCTCGGCCAACCGGCTTCACTAACTCGGCGTCTGTAGCGTGAACTAGACGTCGGTACGCCCCGCTAAAGCACAAACACAGGTGAACTGCGGAGACGAACAGCACGCGAGAGGTGATGACACGAACGGTGGGCAGAATGTCCTTGATTGTGGAGCTGGCTGATCTCACGTTCTCCTCACGAACGCCCACTGACTTGCACTCGGTATTTATTTTTGCGGCCTCCTCACGTGGCACAAGCCAGCGCCGCAAGCCTGGACCATGCCGGGAGCTCCTTTTGATGCGTATTTCTCTTCTGATTTCTTATTGGGTAACGGTGGACGGTGGAACAAAATTACACCATCTTCCCGTGGGGAACCCTGATGAGGATGCGAAGCATCGTGGCGGTTCCGTGTGGTTGCCGTTATGTTGAGTGATCTGGTTTTTACTAGCGCCAGAGGGAATTCTGCATCCGGGTCCACACCGGTGGCAAAGGCGCGCAAGTACTGTTGTGTTACGGTGAGTAGGCGGTGGTTCTCGAGGCGCCGAAACTCGTCCATCATGTTCTTGTCGATGTTGTCTCTGTGGTAGAATCGGTAGTCTCCGTCAGTGTTGGTGAGGTAAAGGTGGCTGACATTGGTGCACCGGCTGAGAGCAATGTACACGCCCTCCTCTTCGCCGCTTTGTCTTCTCCTTCTTCTTCTTCCGCGGTTCCCCTACGGGAAGATGACAACGGTGGTTGAAGGCGAAGCTATCTCATGATGGATTCTTTGGTTGGCCAGTCCCTAAGGGCATCCTGCCACAATCAGCATAGAGGCGCTGCGACGGGGCTGGTTGAGCTGCAAGGCGCGTGGCGCTTCCCGCCACAGATTTCCCACGGGAAATTCAACATCCTCCTCTAAAGTTTTCAGTTCGTCGTTTCCGTTGAATTTCAGCTTCGCGTGCCATCGTTGTATCAGTAGCTTCTTGACGTAGTTTGAATGAGTCAAGGACATAAGGCGCGTTCGTAGCACTTGCTCCTGTCCCAGATTTGTAGCATAGTGGAAAGAGCACCGAGTACCTTCCGTTGCGGCCAGAGAGTCGTGGGATCGAAATCGGGCGCCGCTAACTATTTCTTTTTCTTATAGTGTAGTATCGCGCACCTGTGGGTGTAAGGAAGAGAGTTGCGCATGCGCAGTGTGAGTGCGGACGCCGACGCGGGACATTCCGAGACCATAAGATGCTTCGCATCTAAAAACTTTAAACAGCTCTGCAGTAAACAGCAAAAGGAGCGCGCCGCTTGTGGATATACAGCGCGTATTTCGTAAAGGTACAAAAAGACGTAAGAAAACACAAAGCGGGTGCGCATTCCTTTTAAATCAATAACATGTTTCGTCAAGGTGCTGGAGGAGAAGAAAACACACCAGCGGGACCTCAAGAACCGGTAGGGCTCGTGATTTGTAAAGATGCCGAATGTGGAAATAAAACACAAGCTGGGTTCCTGGCCATTATCTGCTGCAAGTGGCTTGTAAAGAGCGATGCGCATGCAGAAACGTGCATGCTAGACGATCTGTGAAGTGATGCGCTGGGACGTTGTGAAGGGAAGCATATTGACAAGGAGGAGCGGCGCAGCAGAAAGCAAAATGGACGACAGTCTCAACTTTCTGTAAAGTGGCTTCAATGGGGGCCGTTGGGCTGCAATTCATGGGCCGCAACAAGTTTAAACGCAAACCCGCGAGAAGGATTTAGGTGCGCTAAAAGATGAGTTTGGTTCTGGCAACTTAACTCAGGCACTATGAAACTCTACCTTGAATGGTTTCCCCCAAATCAAGTGCGGTGGATCTATGGCTCTAGTTAAAAGTGCACCCACTCAATATCTTTTGGTTCCTAATTGAAATCTTGTGTTTCGAGTGTACTGAGGCGTACAGAAGTGCTTCGAGCATGTAATTGCAGAAGTAGACTATATTGCCTACCAAAGTAGATTTCAATTTGCAGCGGACGTGTTAAGCTGACAGAAAACAATTGACAAGCATTCGCTCTTATAGAAACAAAGAGAAGGGGCAAATGCAAGGGAAAGAGTGGCATTCGATATTTTAGGTTCCCTCGAGTAATCCAGCTTAAACCATGGTGGTGCGTATACCTGTGGAGGCGTCCGTTCGCCTGTGAGTATGCTACTTTGTTGATGTGATTTATCGCCGTTATAATCATTATTATCATCACCAACAACATCAGCGTACTGAGGTGCACTCCAGGACGAAGACTTCTCCCATTGAATTCCAACCGTTCCTGTCCTGCACTGGTCCAGTTCACAGTTTGCCCCCAAAGTTCCACATTTCATCCCTTCTTCTTATTATTGGGCTTCCCCATCTTCTAGACCCTTCTTTTGGTATCCACTGTGTTAATCTACTTGTCCACTGTTTATCGCTCAGTCTCACTAACGGTAGGCCCTAGTCTATTTGCTCTCCTTTAGTTGAAGTATGATATATTCTACTCGTTACTCATTTGGCCCGTTGCAGTTGCTCAGTGGCAAAGGCGTTGTGCTGCTGAAGACAAAGCGCTGGTTCGCTCCCCGGCCGCAGCGGTCGCTTTCTGTTCGAGGCGAAAAGCAAAAACGCCCGGGGTATGAGATTTTTGCGCACGTTAAAGATCCCCAGCTGGTCAAAATTAATCTGGAGCCTTCCACTACCGCACGCCTCATCTCCTGCGTTGAGTCGGAGCGTTAAACCTTACAATCAAAATCACTTAGCTCTCTGATCCAGGTGGTTCGTTTCCTATCACTGAGTTCCTAACCTTATTTGTTGCACGGCCCGTTCAGCTGCATTACGTTTGCCGTCTAGTTGTTTAGCAAGGCGCCAAGATTCAATTCCGTCTGTCATCGAAGCCAGTATGCACTCATAAATTTTTATCCGGGACAGAGGTGGCTTAGTTTTCATTATTTGAGAGTACTTCCCAGGTCCACCCCAATCCATACCTATTCAGAACCAAAAGGACCCGTGTGTAGGAGATTTCGGCGCAGGTTAAATATCCCCAGGTGGTCAAAATTAATCCGGCGCCCTCCACTAAGGGGCCTCTCATTGCCCACGTTGCGTCGGTGCTATAAACCCTACAATCAATCAATCAATCAATCAATCAATCAATCAATAAAACAAACAACCAATCAATTATCAATCAATCAATCAATCATTCAAGCAATCAATCAACTTCTCTCTCATGGACCCAGCACTAACCATCACTACAACATAGTTATGTTCTTTTACTTGTTGCGTTTCGTTTCCTAAGCAGAAGGGGACGGTCTTGGCATGTTTATTTCGCATTACTTTAGATTTATTCATTATTATTGTTCGCTTGATGACCATGCTCTCTCTTTGTAGTTCCATCAGCATGTCCCAGTCGGCATGGCTATGTCTTATACAAACCTCAAATAGCTCAAGTATTCCCCGTTTATTCTTAATCCTGTGTTTTCACAATGCAGCTTTCTAAATACCGGTTCGTAACATGCTGCGAATAGTTTTGGAGCGATGGTATCTCGCCTATTTTACCACCTTCCGGATGAAAAATTTATTCCTTTGTATATGGAGGGTTCTCTTGCGATTGTATTCATTATAAATTTCTTCCTAGAAGTCGTATGCAAGTATCTTCTATTCCCTGGACTTTTAGTGCTTCTAAAACGGATGTGGTAACTACACAATTAAACGCGTTTACGTAATCTTTCAACCTATATAAAGGGGTGTAGTGTACTTTGCTGACTTTCCCTTTCCTTAATTGATAAAATTTGTTATCCATGATTGAGTACCCTTTCATAAACCCAGGCCTGCTCCCTCTAATGTTGGCAATCCTGGCTGTCACCTATGCTGCTAAATATACTTTGGTGAACAGCTCGTAAACAACTGAGTAGGCAGATGGGTCTGTAATTCTGGTTGGCCTTGGGAGCTTCCTTCTGATTCATGGGAACAATGTTGGCGTTTTTAGGGTACGGGTGTTTTCGAGAATTTAAGAATTTGGAAAAAACTATAGCAAGTGTTTCTACAACAATATATCCACCATCCTAAAAAAGATGTTGGATTATGCCATCGTCGCCTGGGGTGGTTTTTACTTTCATGCCTTTGAGACCCTTTCCAACTTCCTCTTTAGTTGCTAGTGCGACATCGCAATATGAGTTTCTATTCTTAGTAGTTTCCCCTGGTCTAACGTCGCTGGCACACAGTTTTGTGTAGAGTAGTTCTGGTACCTTTACAATGTCGTTCAAGTTGTATGGAATTTTACCATGCTCATCTCTGTGTGCGAATTTCCTATCTTTGCAAGTGGGTAGGTTTCTGTTAGTTACTTTTAGGCTGATTCAGCGTTGCCGCGATCACTGGCACGTTATAAGCACTAATGTCGATGAGTTTACATATGTTTATTTATTCCGATACACCGTACATAAAACTTTCATCTGCTCACGTTTGACAATGCGTTCTTTCTTTTTCTTAGGTAGTGTTCGAGTTTGTTTCCTAAGCCTTGCTCTCCCACAGCCGTTGCGAAATCACTGAGTGGCGATTTTATGTTGTCATTTATTCTGGGTTCACTGAGCGTGTTCTGCTCGTTCATAAGCGTGAATGTGTATTCAAGAGTTATTTCAAACTCCTGCGATGTGGCTCTGACATGACTCCATGCGTGGTGTCTTAGTTTTCACGAGTTTCGTTCCTTTTCTTCTGAGATTCGGCCTTAGCTTGCATATTACCATTCTATGATCACAACTCCGAATCTTACTTAGCACCTCTACGTCTTCCACGATAATCGGGTTCCTACTTAAAAGGTGGTCGAATTTCGGTTTTGGTTTTACCTTCATGGTACTCGTATGTTTATTTTCTCTTTCGTTTGTAGAAAAACGTCTCCATCAAGCTGAGGCTGTTTCTCCTCTGCAAATCCCACCAGTGCATCCCCTCGACTGTCGCAACTGCCTATTCCAAAGTTTTCCACGGACTTTGCTGCCATTTGTTTCTTACCGCCCTCTGTGTTACAGTCTCACAGCAAAATCGTGAACTGCGTTGTGGCCTTCTTCACTGCTGATTCGGCGTCCTCGTAGAAGCTGTCTACGGCTTTGTCATCATAGCTCTTCTTTGGCGCATAGACATCTACAATCTCTAATCTCTATCGCTTCTTTGGTGTGATCACAACAGCCGCGACGCTCTCTGTAATGCTGGAAAACTCTTCCAAGTTTTCTACTATTTCTCTGTGGAACAAAAATCCCACCCCGTGCTCTTTCTTTTCTTGGGGTATATTGTCGCATAGAATAGGCCCGCTAGTGAGCTCAATAAATCTTTTTGTGTCATTCCATCTTCGCTGAACCTATAATATCGAACTCTGTGTCAGAGGGGTAATCTTGTTGTATAGCTAAGCTTCCCTCCATTAAAGCAAGGTGCGAGCGTTGAACGCTTCCACGTTCGATTTCAAAGGCGGTCTGTCCGAATAAAGAGATTCTTAGCACGCTCTGCTGCATCGCTGTTCTGACCGCCGCAGTGGACCGGTGATGTGCCACTGCTTGGGTGTGAGCGCGGACAGCTGAGTTGGTTAGCCATAGGAGGTGGCGGCCAATTACTACACCAGGGTGGCCACACTCATCTCTGCTAAAAGAATGCTGTTGATGTCGCTAAGAGCCTTCCTATCATGCTTGAAGCTTTCTTGTGTAGCCCTTTTGGTGTCTGAGATGATGGTTACTTCCGGAAGCATTCCAAACCAGGTTCAGGTGCACGAATGGAATGACGTGCGTTAAAGGCGCCACAAAATAAAAAAGGTGAATGTGACACTCAAACTCTGGGTGAACAGGAAACACGAGAAGCACCGTCCACTCTTCCCGGTATACATTGTGGTATTTTAATCTTCGCGATTCGTAACTGACTCTTGCATTCACAGGCCATAAACAGAGGTACAAACAGGTGCTACTTTTCATCTAACGGATATTTTGAAGGGTTTAACAGCTGTTGGCTTGATCATAGTGGCAGAGCTACAATAATCTAAACTTTCCTCGAATGTTTCAAAAGGTGCTCGAGGTAATGTACCAGTCTGTTGAAGTGGTTCTGGCCTATGGCGACACACGGGATGACGTTGTAATCTGTGGGGATATTCAGAATCACCATGATGTCGGTATAGTCCCTGCAGAAAATGACAGGAGGAAATTACATCAGTGTGGCACGATAAAAACAATATCTTTTTAGGTGTAACATATATAAAACCGGGGTCGCTTGTATTTTTCCTCTCGACTAATAAAATGCTCTGTTCCCGTATTTTTAAGCGACAACAATGAAAAGGCACGGTGAAGTTTGCCCGCTAAGAACGAGTGCGGAAGTATCTTACATACAGCTAAAAATTACTTGCGGGTGGAACAGCACTGGCGATTAAGATTCGTGGTGAAAAACAGCCATGAATCTTAATCTGCACCAAATAGCCCAACTTGCCATCTTACTCCACTGGCGATTGCTCAGTTCCTGTATCATTCCGAAGCGTCGGCACTGTACGGAAGAGGTATTGAAAGTATTTATCCGGGATTCCTAAAGGCGGATGTTCATAAACAAATCGAGTAATAATAAATCGATCGATCAATTAATCAATCACTGCTTATTAGTACTTCCAGGAACAGCCGGACGGTATTTGTGCTGGCGCACTAGCAAAAAAAAACATACACTACGAAAGCTGTGCACATCTCCCACACTAAAGACAAAATAGCGGTGATTATACTGAGGAAAATTACATTCCTTAACACACGCACATACACACACACAAATATAATATATATATATATATATATATATATATATATATATATATATATATATATATAGTGGAGAAAATGGTTGACTCAAGATGAAAAACCAAAACAGTGGTTTCCTGACGTTGGAGGACCAGTCTTAAACTGAGTAACATACAACCTAGAAGCACGCGCGCTTATATAGGTGCAGAAGGTGTGCTACAGTGCACCCTTGTTAAGAACATTGGCGGGTTGGGGTGAGGGAACACGGAAAGTGAGGGCACTATGCATGCGCTTACAACCTTCGTACCGTTGTGCTCCTCACAAACTCTCCACAGCAATGAAAATATAGAAAGATGTGGAACTGCGGATGCATAGATATGCATATCAAAGCTGTGCAACAAGACATCACTGAAGCTTACAAAAAGCAGTCGACCGTCTGCCATAACCTCTCCATCAGTGAACAAAAATCATTAGAAACCCTCTCTCCCCCAACTGATATTGTAATTAAACGAGCTGACAAAGGTAGTGCAATAGTAACACTTAACCAGCAGGACTACTTTAAAGAACAGAGGCAGCTATCAGACTCGTCATTCTACAAACCGCTCGAAAATCATCCTATTTTCCGAGTTCAAAGAAACCGTTACAGAATACCTCACTGAATTGGTGAAGCATGGAGTAATGGAAGAAAGAACAGCCCATTCACTTGGTCAGCTTAATCCTGTAGCCGGCAGGTTTTACATGCTGCCAAAAATCCACAAAAATAGACACTCCAGGCCGCCAAATCGTCGCGGGGATAGGCACCGTCACGGAACACCTTCCGCGGCCTGTGGACCTGATAATTAGCGTCATAGCGCATAGATTTCCTTCTACATTACAGATACCACCCACTTCCTTTCGGACATTTTAGACTTGGATGTTCCCTCCTGGTTACAATGCATATTGCGTCACTCTACACAAATATTCCGCACGCTGATGGAGTGCGAGCCGTACTTCGCGCCTACAGTGAAGCAACCTTTGACAAACTTGTTGATAGCTCCACACTAAGCACTCTTCTTCAGCTATTTCTAGAGCTAAACAATTTTGAGTTTGATGGAAAACACTACGTCCAAATAAGTGGCACATCTGTGGGAACACGCGTAGGGCCGAACTATGCCAATGTATTTATGGGCGTCTTAGAGGGATAATTTCTGAATAGCCAGAGCTTGAATCCACTCTATTATAAACGTTTCATAGAAGATGTATTCCTGATTTGGACCCACGGGTAGCCGAACCTACTAACCTTCATAGACGCGTTTAACTATGCGCATCCCTTCATTTCTTTTTCTTTCCAATACTCCCTGTCAACTGCTAATTTTCTTGACGTAAACGTCACCGTCTCAGAGGGCAAACGGATCACTAAACTCTACCTAAAACCGACCGACAAGCAACAGTATCTAAATTTTCAAAGCAGTCGCGTCAAACATTGCAAAACCGGAATTCCCTATAGCCAAGCTCATCGTTTTCGTCGAATTTGCTCAAAGGAAGAGGACTTCAATTATAATTACCAGGAGGTACACAGTCCACTTTCGAAACAAAAATATACTATTAAAATAATTGACAACGCTATATACAGAGTACGAAATCTGAATCGCTCAGACCTTCTCAGAGGCACCAAAACTTCCTATGACACCCCCACAAACGAACTTGGTCTTAACACATTCCGCATCTGTTCCCGAATTCTCGTCTATACTAAAAAACACTATAACATCCTAACCCAAATTGAGCGCTAAAACATATTTTTCAGGACCCCCCACGGGTTCTGTACAGGGGAAACAAAAACATTAGGGATGCCCTGACTTCATACAAAATAACACTCAGACGACCGGCGGATAAAGTCCTTGTAGGAAGCCTCCATGCCAAATATGCACGCACATGTCCACAACAGATACCACAGTCAGTACAGCCTCTGACTTTCATCTAAAAATAAGAGGAAACCCGAACTGTGATAGTCCAAATGAGGTATATTTGCTCGAATGTACGCTGTGCCAACTAAAATACATCGGGCAAACACAAAAGTCGTTCATAACTAGGTCTAATAATCCCAAGTCACATTCCAAAACTCTGCCATCTCTCACGTTGTGAAAACACGTTAACCTTCCTGGGCACTTTTTTGACCACCTCAGAGACACGATATCAGAATCTGTGTTTCGCTCTCACCACGATTGACTAATCCGCGAATCGTATCTCATTTACAAGTTCAAATCCGCATTCTCAGACATTAATGAATGTTTGGAGAAATTATCGCCTTTGCTGGGTACATAAGCCATTATAAGCTTTCTTCCGTTTTTGTTTCATTCGCAATACCGAACACTGTTGGCCACCATACGTGCACCCCCCCCCTTTTTTTTTTAAATTGCATCTCTCTTTTTTTTCGCGGAATAGTACCTGCATTCCCAGTACGCCTCCGCTCCTGCCTCCCACTCCAGTTGAGAGGTGGGGGGTGTTTACTGCAGTTGGCAACCCCTGTTTGGGGGGTAAATTTGTTTCCGCGAACGCGCCGTTCGCGCGGTCAATGACCATTCGCCATGAGCGCGGTTCCCCCACCCCTCCGCTTCTTGGACAGTTTAGTTAACTCTAAGATTTCTCATTCATTACACACTTCTTCCCATGCTCCATTCTGCTGTTACATGCTTTGATCATATACGGAAAAACTTCTTGACCCATAGTGGTGACCAATTTATAGTAACTTCCACGCAGGACACACCCAGCTACTTCCTACCTACTTCCTACCACGTTACATATTCTTAAAATTCTTTGCGTTGCTGGCACGTGCATCCTTGTGTGACTTCTGTGAACTTGTGAACTGCCCTGGCATTCCCCACGCCAAGCCGCCAGTCATTGGTATTTTCAGAAATGGATGCGTCACCGGCGGCCTACGTTCTGTATTTATTGTTCTTATACTTTGCATTTCGTGTATTGAGACATTCTCTGCACCATTCGTTTATTCGTGTACTTCGTACGTGAATTGTCTGTGTTTCACAGGCTTCCCACTCTTTCTTTTTTAATGGAATGAGGTTGTATATTGCTTTGCTTTTTAGAAAAGAGTTTGTCATCCGCGGTACTACTGCTTCTCCTTTCTTTTCATTTTTCATTGCTGTGGAGAGTTTGTGAGGAGCACAAAGGTACGAAAGTTTGTACGCACTTGTATCGTGCCCTTCTTTTCCCTGTTCCCTCGCCCCAACCCACCAATGTTCTTAACCAGGGTGCACTGTAGCACACCTTCTGCACCTATATAAGCGTGCGTGCTTCTAGGTTGTGTGTTACTCAGATGAATACTGGTCGTCCAGTTGAAACGTCAGTAAACCACCGTTTTGGTTTTTAATCCTGAGTCAACCATTTTCTAAATCTTTCTTCTGGCTCCTACAGAAGTTTCTTCTACGGCTTATATATATATTATATATATTATAATATATATATATATATATATATATATATATATATATATATATATATATATATAAGCATTTTATATATTTTCATCTATCTTTCAGACTATATATATATATATATGAACTGCCTATATCAATAGGGATGGGCAATGGACGCGAACGTTTATTGACGCATGCACCCACACTCGCAATAGGAATAGGCAGGTGGATTAGTGTGAGCCGCAAAAAAGAGAGTGATATAAGATAGCTTTCACTTGAGATAAACAGTATAAAAGCAGCGTGTGTAGGGAAAGATACAAGAAAATAAAAATAAAACAATACTATAGAAGAAAAAGGTTTGTGAAGCCATGCAGACATTTCGCATTATGAAAAACATTGTGTTTTCTGGTGAACTTCTGCGGCAGATGGAGTGGAGCATGTTGAAGCAGCACTACACAAGGCACTGACCATGAAATATTTTGAGATAGGTGAAGGACATCCGCCTTATTCTGCCTGGAGATTAATCGTGGTACCGTCAATGCAGAAGATGATCCAGAGGTATTATTACCGGCGAAGCGATGGTTAAAGATATATATAAACTTACTTTCGACCCTGTCAATAGCATACGTTTGTTTAAGCCATGCTATTCCAAACAACCTAAGCATACTCAAGCTGCGGCTGACAAATAGTGTAGAGCTTGAGAAGAAAATTCGGTTCTTTGAACTCCTTCGAATACCGGCCCACAACACCAAAGGATCGAAGAGCCCTACTAGTAACTAATCGAATATGCGACGAGAAGCTCAGCATGGTGCCAAAGTTGACACCGATGTCATTAACCTCTTGCTCACTAGGTAGCCCTTCCCGGTAATGTTATGGGGGATTAAGATGTCAGTTTTTCTTGTGTATCTCATTACCTTAGTTTTCGATGCATTTATTCCAAACGGACCATACGAAAATCACGAGATCACTCTCTGGACAGCAGAACAGCCTGCAGCAGTGTTCCAAACAAATTGCAATACTTTGACGTGTCACTTGATAGCAGAAAGTATAAGACCTAAAGACCCGCCGACAATAGAGAATGCGCCTGGGGTCGTTTACCGCATTCCGTGCGCTGGTACATCGGTGAAAGCAAAAATCTACCGGAGAGGATTAGGCAACACAAAAACGACGTACGGAAAGAGAATAGAGAATGCAGCTCACATCGGCGAACACTGTGAAGTGGCTGACCACAATATTGACTTCTCCTGAACGGCCATCCTCGAAAAGGAAACGAACTGAAGGAAGCTGCTTTTCCTTGAGTCGTGGCATATCCAACCATCCCCTGGGAACCTTACTCGCTCGCTTGGCACTCACCCTTCGATGTACTCACACGGATTACGTGCCGTAGCGAAGCGATTTATGCGTGGCCAGCAAAAGTGAAAAACTGTAAGACGCAGCTGCAGCGTGGCCCCTGTCACCCCTGAAGGAGAAGCCGAGCTGGCTTCGAAACGTCGGGTTTTGTCTATGTATTGGTTGCAGCATGATTAAATCTCAGTTCAGTAACTTCCCAACCAGACAGTAGTTTGTCAAAATGTTCTGCTTCATTAAATCGTTAGGTAGTGGTGAAATACCATTTATAAATATTTCTAAATAAATAAATACCATTTATACATAAATACCATTTATAAATACCATTTATAAAGAGAAGTGGGCCGCAAACGTATCTCTGAGGGACACCACTGGTGGCCTCAAAGCAAGTGAGGATTCCCCATTTACACTCACAAAACATGACCTTTCACATAAATTCCTCAATATGCAGGCGAGGGATGGGTGTATGTAGAGTTGAGACACTTTGGTAAATAACAGATCGTCGCATACATCAAAAGCCTTATTTGATTAAAAGTAAACGACATGAAGTTGGCTTCTCTCTTACACAGCTACCCAGGCGTGCTGCATAAAATTGACAAGATTGGAGGTGGTGAACCGCCAATGATAAAGCCTTGCTGCTCACGTATTATTGCGTGTTTATAATGAACGTGAGTAGCATATGCAATATTGTATCAAAGAGCTTGGAAGCACCGCCTAGAATCGAGATTGACCGGTAGTTTGCGTCGTCATTTGCGTCGTCGAATTTTTACCCTGACTTAAAAACAGGAATAACTCGCGCATTCTTCCAGCGACCAGGGAATCGGCACGTTTTGATGGAAGTTTGAAATATACACGACAACAGAAATACAAGGAGATCACCAAAATCCTTAAGAACTGTCTAGGGAGAGAGGGAGAGAGAGGAAATGCCATCAGGGACGCACGAAAATGTAGCCTTCATTTGCTTTAGAGCTTTCACGACAAGACTCTCTGAGATTAACATTTCTGAGAATTTAGAGCGAAAGGATGGTTGGGGTGGGCCAGCTGCACTTTTTGTACTGTATACGGAAGGGAAACGTTTCGCAAAGGCATTGGAAACGCCAGATATGCTCTCTCCCTTCTCATCGAGCAGGTTAATATTTTTTGAAAAATCTGTTGATGTTTGTGAATGGACGTGGCCGCAGAAAGCTCTGGCATAACGTGTTGCATTAGCTTCAACTGCGATGATATAATAAGGCCTATCACGTTTAGCCAGATATTGAACAGTGAAAGCCGAGTTGACGAAACTCACTCTTCTGCTTTCCTTGCCTCGTATACTTAGCATGTCTTCGAGCTTGATCTTTCCTTGCAGTTTTAGTTCAGCTGAAAACTAGCATGCAAAATTGCCTTTCTTTTCTGTTCCTCTCGGTACAAATCTGGTGAAGCCGTCGTGTAGAGCATCAGTGAAAAAGTCAGTCTACTCTTCAGCGCCATTGATGTTGTCTACTGGCGACCAGCAGTGTCATTAAGAAAATGAGAGGAACCAATGTAGACTCCTCGAGCAAAGTTGTAACAACTTCTTTGTGATAGGCAAACAGGAGTACTATGATGGAGGAGAGATACTTTACTCACAGAAATGACTAGAGCAGGATAAAACCTATCAAGCCATACCAGTTCGACAAAGCTGTTTGAAATGTGGGCGGCTTCAAGTTAGTCAGATACAAGTCAAAAGCATTCTCACATGAATTCTAATGAAGTTACGCTGCTGTAAAGAGGCGAAGGAAACAAAATCGATAACATATCACACTCCTGTAGTGTGGGATGGCACGACTGTATAATCATCTGAGTGTCCCATCTAATTCCGCGGTCGTTGAAGTCCCCAGTTATGAGGAATCATGATTACTGTGACATGTTACAACAGCTTCATTGAAAGTTAGGGTTTGCTTAAAGTTATACGGATGAACCTCGGGTGATATGTAAAGCGTACATACCAAGGCACGTTCACTCCATGAACATACCACCCCTAACCAGATTGACTCAGTGTATTCTTCAAAGTTAATGCGGCGCTTGCACATTATCGAATCATAAAGGGCAATAAGCACACCACCACCAGAGTATGCAGAGGGGGGGGGGGTATGCGGGGCGTGATTTTTGAACTTTGGAAAAAACAGCGATAAAAACCCCAAGACACGAGTCGAAGAGCGGAAAACGCACTCGCTGGACAAGCTACTGAACGTATATTTCAAGAATGATGCATGCTAAGATCACCCGACCACCACAGATGCGCGAAGTATTCAGCAGAGAAACACAAGCGAGACTCAGCGCCCCGCCCTAATCAGTCTCGTAGGGATGTAATCTCTTCATCACTTACGGAAATGGACGACACACTAAGGTAATTTCCTTCTTCATGGTCTCTCATATACATAGGTCGGCAAAACAGAAAGAACTCACTCAAACTCAATCACAATGTTTTTCATTCACGCTGTACTCAAACTCAGACCCAAAAAGCTCGTCTGTTCACAAAATCACTCGTACTCGCTCATCAAATACTCATTTGTAATCATACTCACTTGAACTCAAACTCATTTGTCCTCACTGGTATTCGTACTCAATCTGTGCTCATGAGTACTGAATCTCTACTCATGAGTACTCACTCTGTACTCTGTACTCTGTAGTCTGTATTACTTATCTGCACTGTTAGCTAGGTGGTATTTCGAATGGAAGAATAAACAGAAAAAAATAAAACGCTTAATTGATTAGAAAAACACAGGTTACATATATATCAGGACAGAGGAAGAAAACGTCTGACGCGGTGCACTGTCGTAGGGCGACTTACTGCGCGAAGGCACGTACATGTGAGAGAGCGAAATGGAACGTAAGCACTCGCGTTCCGTCTGTCGTCTCCTCTTGTTTCAGGAATAAAACAACGAAGTCTAGGCCAGGGTCGGGCTTAGGGGAGCTCGGGACTTGTCGGTGCGGCCGTGGCCGTAAACTGCGGCTTTGTGCGCGTCTTCGGGTGGCAGCTTTTGTCGTCCGTTTTCGTTTCCGAGCGCGCTGATACTCTCGTAATCGTGCTCCAAATCTGAATTGTGCCTGCGCGTAGATTGACGTCCGTTCGTATCCAGATCACTGTCCACTTATTCACAGATGCTCGATGCTGCCGTTTGTTTTTTTTTAATCTTCCGGATACTAGAAACTTCATTAAGAGGGTGTTCGTCTCGTTGAGTTTCGGTGAATTTCAAATCTGCTTGATTTTATTGTGTGTGTGCCATGGGATTACTTTCGTCAGACCTGAAATTGACAGTGTTTACGGCGTTGCGTTAGCCGCGCCGCTTCCGTCGGCGATTGTGTTCGTGTAGCTCGTCGCGTGCTTGACTCATGTGGGGGTGTAGTCGTCCGGTTTGTCTGGTGGCGAGCTGCGTTGTGTAGGGATAGCATAGTTCGGCGCGTTGAGGACGTTGCTTGAATTGTCGTGTGCGTTGCGTATGGTGCGGGAGCCGTTTGGCTTTTCGTTTAGTGTGCGATAGCGTGGCGTTTTTGTAGGGTGGCATGGCTGATCGGTCAAGGTCGTTGCGGCTCCGTGCTCGCAGTCGCAGTGGTTGTTTCGGAAGTGAAACCATTGTGGTGGGGAAGCAGGCGTGGTTCATGCCGTCCGTTCGGTCCCACATTCCTTGGCTTCGCAAGCGTGACTTCATCCTTAGGGCATTCAATGCCTTCGTCTGGATCGGGTTAATTTGTCTCCGTTCTTAGCGTGCCCGTGTCGTCGCTCAAGCCCTCGTCTTTTACCCGTTGTTTCGAGAATGCTATAATCGCTATGCCTCCCATACAAGCAGGCTCCGTTCGTCCCGAGTCCGCTTGCTCGCGGTTGCGTCCTCTTGTACGAAATGGTGTTTGTCGTGTGAGTCTCGGTCGGAGCCTGGGTGCCGGTGATCGTGTTCTTTCTAGCTCGGACATGCCGCATGCGCTGGCCGTGTCGACTGCCTGCACGATTGTTATGTCGTTCGTCCGCTGGACATCGGGCTGGAGCAGCGGGTGCGGAAAGCTCGTACGTTCCGGTAGGGTTGGACTGCGTCGCTGGGTCTATTGTTGCTTGTGGCCAGGTGATTTCTGCGGTTGTAACATTCGCTGGCCAAGTCCGAATAGCAGCAGTGGTAACGGAGGATGTCGCGAATTGTAGTTTCCTCCGTGTGTGCTGGCTTGGTGGCGTTCCTTGCACTGTGCATTTAGTTCGCCGTGGTCAGCTCCACTGGTTCAAGTTGGATGTCGTTCGTCGCCTCTGGTGCGTTTCGGGTGCTGCGAGTCTCGTTTTATCTAAGAAACTCCCCTATAATTGGTGTGCGGTTGTTCGCGACGTATGGTAACTTTCGGCCGCCGCGCGTCTTGTTCGCTTGTCGTGGCCATTTCCACCAATCCGGATGTGATGTCGTTGGTTGCGTGGACCGGCGCCGGGACAGCACGAGCGAAAAATGTACGTACTGGCTCCGTTGTGTTCCTTGCTCTCAGCGTTCCGTTCGTGTACGTCTGTACCGGAATAGCCGGTGCCAGGAACGTGGTGCCTTCTGGCTCGTGAACGCTGCGTACGTTGCGCGTCCCGTTGCTCGTTGCTGAAATGACCTGCGCGTGGGCGATGTAGCTCGTGGGTGATGTAGCAGAGCAACGTGTGTTCGTTATATCGCCAGAAATGCACTGACCTTCGATGCGTTTCCCTAATCGTGGCGATTACCTGGGAGAGGTCCGTTGAGCACGCAATCACAATTTCGCATGCGTCGTCTCGTTCATGTGCGTGCCATCGTGCATTCTGCCTGTGTCCGGATCTCGTGCAGTCCAGGCACCGTTGGAAACGCGCGGCCGGTTCTCGCCAGTTGTCTCTGAAAACTTTCTCTTTCATCACGCACTCTTAACAACTGACCTGATCATATTGTCAAGTTTCTTAAGATCGTTTTGTCGTACCTTGAGATAGGGCACTGCATATGTTATGCGGCTGATGACGAAGGCCTGCACTAGGCGGGGCGTTTCGCATTCCTAGAGGCCCCCGTGTTTTCCTGATACTCGACCGATCATGTGGCTAATTTGTTCACACGTGGGTTTAAGTTTGTTAAGGGCAATGGCGTTATTGCATTTGTTATTACTCCCTCCTAAAACGTCCACCGAACGTTTAACACAGCTCGGGATGCACAATACGATCAGTGAGCTCATAGAGGCTCAGTACACGAGTCAAATCATGCGACTGTCAATGACAACTACTGGCAGGCAGGTCCTTGAGGACCTCCGCATCGCTCTACCCCCTACCACTGAAAACAGAGCGGACATCCCTCCCCCTAGGCGCCGCAAACTAATCGTTAAATCTCTGCTCCGTAATATGCATCCTGACCGAAACTCAGGAAGTAGGCAAGCCCGAGCAACAGCCATAACAAAACAATATGGCACCCGTAAAGGCGTGTATTCTGTAGACGCAGCGGGGCCCACACCGGAGGGCATCTGTACGGTCGCGGTCCTGCATGAGGGAATACAGGTGGATGGACTATCGGTGAAAACGAGTAAAATTGAGTTTGCTGAAGAGACGGCTATAGCTTTGGCCGCCACTCACTCTGAAGCAACGCACATAATGTCTGACTCGCAACAAGCTGGCCGAAATTTCATCAGGTGTCGGATAGCACTCCTAGCTAGAAAACAATTCTCACAAATGCCAATCCAGAAATATCCGACACCATAAAAAAACTTGTATGGCCACCAGGGAGTAGAGGGGAACGAGGCTGCGCACACAGCCACCCGAGCGTCTCTCCCCCGGAGTTCCTCTGACTTTCCAGGCTCTGACCGTACACTTGTACCTTACCCGCTAACCACATTCTCTGAGGTCACAACATACCTGCGCCACGGTAGGCGGGCGTTACCGGTGCCCGCCAAGGGACTGGATAGAACTGAGAAGCGCCATTTTCGCCGGCTGCAGACGGGCTCATTGTACAGCCGCGCAATGCTCGAACACATCAACCCGTCCTTCTAGGGTTCGTGTAACTTCTGCGGTCAGTGGGCAGACACGTATCATATGGTATGGTCCTGCCAGTATAATCCAGGCTTAAAATTCGAAGTGAAGCCAACGAGGGAGGGCTAGGAAGCGGCCCTGTCCGGCTGCTCGGACATGGAGTCTCAGCGGGCTCTCGTCCAGCGGGCACGGGCGGCGGCCTCGACCAATGGGATCCTGGACTGAGGAATACCACCCACACAAAAAAGGCCTAACCGTCTCTCCCTCTCTTTAACAATGTCTTGTACATTAAGAAAGTTTTTCCTCCTCCTCCTTCTCCTCGTCCAGCCTCCTGCTCTCAAACAGCGCCGCTTGCAGGGTCCTCTGCCGTTTGGTGTCGGAGGCAGCCTGAAGTAGCGTTGGCACATTCGTTCGTTTGGAGAGATGGCGACGTTCTCCGCTGTCCTCTAGAAGACGCAAGACGATGTCGTCCTTATGGCCAGACCAGGGTAGCCTTCGTAATCGTAGTGCGCTCACGAACTGCTGTTCCTTCGCAGAGCATAGGACGTAGCGTTCCGTTGAAGACAGCAGTGCGTCGACCACCACTGACATGGATTACGTCGGTGCCTCACGTCTGCGTGCCGCACTCTCGTAGTCGTGCTGCGGTTCGTCCACGTTGTTCGTCTCTTTGTCTGTTCGTCCTCTCATGGCCTCAAATCCTTATCCCGTAGACTGCAACATCTTAGATAGGTCGTGGCTCGAATGAAAGGCTAAACAGAAAAAAATAAAATGTTTAACTAATTATGCGAGGCTAAACAAAATATGCGAGGCTAAACAAGACGTCGCACTCGTTCAACTGGATATTATGATGTCCGATTCACAACTCACAAACGTGCTTAGGTGTACTCGGATATTTTATTTCCATTGCTGGGGCAAATTCAACCGCCGCGCCTGTACGGTGGGGCTATATGCTCACTTGTAAATGGCACTACACGAGATCATATTACTAGCGAACCTGAGCAAAATGCTTCAAAACGGGAACCTAATAAAACCATATGGGCGCACGTACATCAGCCAAATTGTCGCTTGAAGTACGCACAGCGGAATGGTGCGGACAATTTCGGTGAGACAAACGTTACAAAACCACGCAGTCGGTTTGACGCGAGTTACGCAAATTAACTGCGACTGTGGAAATGAGCGGTTCGGCTCCCGAAACGACTACACAGCGTGACATGCGTCTACAGAAACTTCTGGAGACCGAAAAACAGGGACTTCGGTATGCCTCGTGCGTGCATTGTTAGCAGCCTCCACCGGCTCTCCCCTAAAACAACTGGAAGGGAGGAAGCGCAATGAAGCAACCACGCGTTCACAGGCCGCGTCAACAAAAATAACTGCGGCAGTCAACAAGTGCCATAGGAGAAGAGCAACTGCGGCCGCGTTTCCCGCCGGTCCCTCACCCCTCGTTTTTCCCTCTTCACCGTGACCTCCTTTGCGAGCGACCGCCGAGGAACGCTTACAGCGCCAAGCAGGGACGGGGAAAGGGGGGAGGTGCAGTTTTCGTTGTCTAATTTTGCCATCCTTGACTGTTAAGCTGCACAGCGGCACCGCTAAATGTTTGCGACTTGTACACGCGCGCCCGGACTCGAGCTCGTGATAAAACTTGTTTGCACTACTGTACTCACGAGTGCATATACTCAAGAGTGCAAGCACTCGCAAAACCAGTATTCATGAGTATTGTACTCATGAGTACTGTGTACTCATCAGTACTGTGTACTTACGAGTGCTGCGTACTCATGAGTACTCATACTCATGAATACTGTACTCATGAGTACTCAAAATCATAGGTAGTGTACTCATGGGTACTGTACTCACGAGTAGTGGACTTGCCCCTGTACTCACTCGTCATCATACTCACCTTTTTTTTCTGGGTGTGTACTCAATCATCATCGTACTCACTCATGAGTGAGTACAAATGAGTGCAAATGAGTGTACTCACGAGTGAGTACGCCGACCTATGCTCATATTTAACGCTTCAGGTATATCTCTGTCCCCTTTCGTTCTACTTTTGTCCATAATGATTACTTTTCCAAAACGTGGCGAAAAGTTATTATTGCGACAATAAATTGCTAGGTAACCAGATATTTGGAGAGTTGGTGAACGCGCTGTTCTCGGGCAACTGGTCATTTACACATCGGTTCGTTTGGCCGATATATGCAGAGGTGAGCTGGCTAACGGGGAAAATGGAAGCGCGTGGCCGCCGGTAATCTCAGAGCAGCCTACCGTGATATGCGCGAAGCAGCACACATGCGCTGTGCGTGACGAGTGAGGCTATGGTTTCAGGGCGAGCATCGCTACATCGTCTGAGCGTCGTCTGCTAACGTCACCTTGATTGTAGTGGTGGCGCAGTCGGCCGCTGTTTCAATAACTGGAACTGCAATTCGCAAGAAAATGTTTCTGAGTGAGCGGTCTTCGTTCATGAGCATGAATGCGATGCTATCGGTTCGCAACATCGCAACTCGCCAACTTGCTTTCAAGCAGACTCGATATAATGATGATGCTCGTTTTAGGAACACTACTTTTAAGTGCGATGCACTTTATAAGCGACCCTGAATCCGTCGTCCGCATTGCTCCTCCTCCTCTCCCCTAGCAACGGCGCGAGGAGCGGAGAGGAGCGTCTGTAGCAACGGCGCAAGCGACGTCACACCCCACGTGACCCGCGCGCGCTTCCGCCTCCCGCGCCGTGGCTGCGCGCGCCCGCGCCGGCTCCCGCACCGCTCCTCGCGCCGTGACGTCACACTCCCACGTGACCGCGCGCTGGCGCCTTGCGTCTGCTCCCCCTCTCCTCGCTGCCGTGACGTCACATGCTCTGCAGCTGGCGCACCTCTCCCCCCGTTAGGTTGCACTCCCCTCGGCGCGCGCCTCTCCCCTCGCCTGACAGCTCTCCCCTCGCCGGTACTGCGCCTCTCAAGGCGATGGCAGAATTACTACGCCTGTGTACTCTCGGCGCAAGAAATGCATTTGCACTTCCTCACGATCCCTTAAGGAAACAATTTTTTTTTAAGTGATTGCCACTGAAACCGAGGAAATATGTGCGCACAATGTCTACGAAAAATAAATTGAGTGCTAGAAGTGAGCTGGGGCCCTACAACCTAGATCCTTCAATTTACGGTGGAAAGCAACGTTTGTGATTTTGTTTACGCACGTTCATACAAGGATCGAGGATTCGAGGATCAAAGAGAGACACCATTAGCTGACCACGCGAAACATAGCAGAAAGCCAGGAGATGCTCCGATTACGTAATGCGCGTGCATCATAAAGGTAATTCTAGCTCGACACACACTGCGCATGCCTGGTGATTCGCGCAGCCCACCGTAGGTTGCTCTTATAGTACCAGCGACCAGGCATTCCCGTGTTCAGCCTAAGCGAGCTCACCACTGTACCTTGCGACACGTCAACGAGATTCCGCAGATCACATATGCCACACACAGTTTGTGTGCTTGCTGACATGGTTTGTTTTACAAGCCATTTTCTTTAAATGTGTAGCATTCTTCGTCGAGTGCCCCCACAGCCAAGACCGTGTAACGCTCTGCATTTCCACAAAAGTTCCACCTGTAATCGTTAAGCAGCCTAAATGGTGATAATCGCTCGAACAAAATTCCGAAAACCATAAAATTAGAAAAAAAAATTACGGAAAATAGAGTACCGTGTAACTCCCTGCATTCCCAAAATAATGCAGATCTCGGGGAATTTTTACTCTTCATCGTTATAATAGCATAAGTACAGATAATAGGTAGGACCGGACATAGAAAAACCAAAGAATTTGGCTGTAAAGAACCCGCACTTTACACAAGTGGCATAGGAATACCACACAGTAATAAATAATTCTATAAATTTCTGCAGAATCTGTCTCCCGCATGTCCTTTGCGCAAGCAGAGTGCAGACAGCCTACATGGAGCGGGACACACGACTTGAACTGCATGGCCCCCCTTAATTTCCTTAATATGATGCGAAAATTTGTGAACATGTAGCAGGTTCCAGTCTGTCAGAGGGTAAAACCGGATACACGGAACACTTTGTCCTCCTTAACTGCAGGTTCCTGAAGTTTTTGTCCAAACTTTGATCAAAAAAATCTTACACAGCCGAGCCCCCCCCCCCCCCGAGGAACCACTGATGTGCGCACATGTCATAAGGATTACGGTACGTTTGCGCGTCTGCACAATGCGCACATACTCTTTTCCGTTTTCTGTTTTTGTCATCACCGCTCCATTAATGTGTGTTGTTTTGTAAATAAAAGTTCAATTTGCAGTTAATGCTTGTTGGCCCGCTGTTCCCCTGTCTGCCTTTTTGCGCTTTGCGCTTGAAATTCTTGCACTGCAGACGGTTTTGTAAACGGTTAAATAAAATTATTGCGCTAAAAAGGGACACGGACGGAGTGAAAACAGACACACACTGCGCCAACTTCCAACTACTTTTTATTGCCACCGTGTCAACTTTATACACTTTGCAAAGGATGGTCGCGCATGCGCTGATGGTTTCTTGACGGCACATTGTTTGAGGTGCTGCTGTAAGCCTATTTTTGAGAAGTGTGCAACTTTATCTCGTGGTCGTACGCAAGTTTTGCGAGAAATCACTGAAGCTGAGGCGATAGCAAGACTCGGTGATAAGTGTATTAGCAAGCCCCCGCTGGATCTTACCGAAAAGGAATGGGTTTTCTAGGCTGCCGCATCACCGAACGTTTAATCTCTCTTTTTGCGTGAGCACGTCCTTTGCAAAGTGTACAAAATTGACACAGTGGCCATAAAAAGTAGTTGGAAGTTTGCACCCTGTGTGTCTGTCCTCACTCCGTCCGTGTCCCTTTTAAGCACAATCATTTTTTTAACAATGGAGTACCAACGTTCCCAGGACGCTACCCTTAATAAGTTCATTTTTATAAACGGCTATTTCAAATGCAGAGCATTTCTTTAATTTACGATGTCACCCGGCGTTGGCGTGCCTCGGCGTCCGCAACAGACTCGTTCCAGGCGCGCCCTCTCCCCCACTCCTCCTCGCCTGCTCTCCGCTGCTCCTCGCGTGTTCTCTGCGTGCTCTGATCGCGTTCAGCAACCGGTGGGGCGCGCATGCGTCGTAGTTTGGCGTGGGAGCAACAACAGTTGTGGCGTGATCGTGACGTGGTCGTGGCGTGGTCGTGCCGTGATGGGGCGGTTCTCGGCGTTCGCTCTCGCTGTCAATTTCTTTCGAACCAGATAAAATCGGGTATGTGCGCCCCCCGGAAATGCTCTGCATTTGACCGTGCCCCTCGCGAGGGGGATGTTTATGTAAATTTTATTTCGAAAACGTCACAGTGCACTAACGAGCCTAGCAAGCTACACTTGTACAGTGCGCAACACCCTTGTCTATAACACTGAGTTCAACTTCAATTGGTTACATCTCAAAACTGCGGGCTCAAACTTGTCACAAAAAACGTTGACGTGAAAATATATGCTCAAGACTTCAGAATGATGCAATAGTTTTCTTCAAATGTTTTTCGGCCGAGGCAAGATAAGGCTTTAAGTACAAAACCTGTGTTATAGACAAGGGTGTTGCCCTCTGTACATTGCTTTTCAAAGTTGGACAACAGCCAGGAGCCATTTTGGGGGGGGGGGGGGCTGTTTGTTTTTGTTTTTAATCGTTATTTATAAATTTTGTTTAAAAATAATAATAAATGTGTAACATTTGTCCGTCATTATTTTTCGCTGTGTTGTGGGTCCGCCTCCCCCCCCCCCCCCCCCCCCGCCGGAAGCTAGATTCTGCGTACGTTACTGCACCGCCCCTTTGTTTGGCATGCCAAGGACCGTGGCCACTCAGCAAAAGATCATATGGAACGAAAAGGGAAGACGAAATAAAGTCAGGGCACTACGAAGTCTTTGCTTGAAATATAACCGGAAAACATGATGAGACTAGGTTCCAAAGTACTCAGCTGATTCCGTTCGAGGCCTGCGGACATTTTGGTAAAAAACTATCAGAGGAGAGAGAGAGAAGGCTCTTTATTAGACGAGAAAGCTGAGATGAAGCCGCAATTACTTGCCAAGATGATGCTTCTCTCCACGGATCATTTTAGCATGCAGATATCAGCGAAAATGTTTGTACAAACAGTGCCTAAGCCAGAGCGCAAGGGTCGCTCAGCCGCGAGAATCCAGCATCGTCGATGGCAATGTAACAACAGGCATGAGAGTCGTGGCGAGTTTTCAGCCGTTTGCACGGAAGTGGCACAGGCCCCCCACCCCAGCAGACACGACAGGTGCACAGAATCTTCGGCCGAGGTTCTCGTCGGGACCAACTTAGTCCCAACACTCAATCAATCAATCAATCAATCAATAAATCAATCAAACATTCAGTTTTGGTGCCCAAGAACAACCTTAGGGTCATCATACGGGTACACCATACACAAAACGTTCATAAAAACAGACTAAAATCAACATGACACAACACACAAAACTATATGTATGACAGAAACAATAAAGTAAAACTAGTTACACTTTCCAGAAAGCAAAATAGCAAAAAAGTAAGCTTAGTGTTGCAATCTAAGACACTCGGCCAGCGAAAATCTCAAAGCACGGGAAAAATGTCAAATATACAAGCAGGTACTCAATGAACATGACAGCGATAGATTATGCGCAAAAAACGAAGGTTTTTTAGCAAGATGTTAAGAAGGTTCAAAATGAAAAAGAACAGTTCAAGCAACACAAAACCACGAAAAATTAAAAAAGTGAAGCAACACGAAACCAGTAAAAGTAAAAAAAAAAGAAGCAAGGACATGACTTGCATAAAAGAAATACTGCACAAAAATTTGGAATCATATAAAGGCACTTAGCTACAACAGTTTTCATGTTTTTAGACAACAAAGCAAAAGACCTACGGAATATATCAAGACAATCGGAATATTCACTATATGAACATTGTATTCTGTGGATGGACGAGCGTCGTCTACTAAAAGCATCCGTTCTGAAAGTTCGAAATATTCAGAAGAGTTTGTTCGGCAAGTTGATATAATACATGAAACCAACTCGACACACAAAATATCACCATAAAAAAATTTTTAAGGAAAGATAATATCAGCTCGCATTCGTCGACGCCAAAAGGAAGGAATAAATTCAGAAAAGGCATGATGCAGTTTGCTTTTTCTTGCACATGACGGAAACGGTGCTTAAAGATAAAAAGGAAACTTATTTCTAAGCCTTTCGATACGGTCACTATTGCCTAGCAAGTTCCACTCCAAACAGAGCCGTATTCGACAAGAGCTGAGCAGATAGCCGAACACAATTTTAAGAAAGGAAGAGGACCCTTAAACTGTCCAGAATACCTGCAAAGAGCACCGGGTAATTACCCGACGCTCGAAGAGAGCTTTGGGTAATTTTTGTAACGGGGGAAGAGAAAGTCAGAGAAGGATCAAATATTACTCAAAAGTGACTTTCGGTAGTAGTCGCGGTCGGTGATGTTAGGTAGCAGATGTCTTGTCTTTGCATGCCGATTGCAATAACGTACGCGGGAAACGTACTAGGAGTTGCACGAGAGACATTGTTGCGTTATGTGATGGCAGGTGGGGACATGTTTAGGCTTAGTTGGTTTTTTTTTCGCCAATCTGTGCTCCATATGAATCCCGTTGAAAAGGGTTTTCACTCTTTCTGAACGCCCACTTTGGAGGCGCGGTTTCGGGGATCAAATCCAGAGTGTCAGGTTTCGTCCAGGGTCGGTCAGTCGGTCGAGGGGATCTAGTTTAGCATAGATCATGGCCAAACAGGATGCTGCATGCAGAGTATCCTGATGTAAGTACTTGGAGTAATGTAAACAGTGTAAATAAACATAATATCCAGCAAGAAAAGCAATCCTCATCCCTCAGCTCCTTCAAGCATCAAACGTTGGTCACCGTAGCGAGTCGAGATCGTCCTCTCGGCTCGAGCATCAAATGAACCTCATTGTTTCGTCGTCATCATTCACCAAGAAGATGCAGAGGCGAAATCAAACTGGCGAAGTCGACAGGATGACTGCGACCGTGTGCTGGAGCTGTGGCGAATTGCTGAGAGACTCCTTCAATGCAAGGGCCACCTCAGACGAACGACGGGCCACACTCCAAGCATCGACGAGGCTACAACTCAGTGGGAGGCCTCGTGTGCTCCGGATCAGGGTGGTGGCAGACGCGATTCAACCAGGCGACACCTAAGCGGGAGGCCTCGTGGGCTTCGGCATAGGGCGGTGGCAGTAAGATTCAAACGAGGCGACACCTAAGTGGGATGCCTCGTGAGCTCCAGCTCAGGGCGGTGGCAGACGCGACTCAACGAGGCAACACCTCAACGGGAGGCCTTGTGAGTTTCGTTTCAAGGCAGTGGCAGCCACGATTCGACGATGCGACCCCTCAGTTGGAGGCCTCGTGAGTTTCGGCTCAGCGCAGCAGCAGCCGTGATTCAACGTAACCACATTTTAGCGGGAGACCTCGTGAGATCTGGCTCAGGGCAGCGGCAGCCGTGATTCAACGCGACCACATTTTAGCGGCAGACCACGTGAGATCTGGCTCAGCGCAGCGGCAGCCGTGATTCAACGCGACCACATTTTAGCGGGAGACCTCGTGAGATCTGGCTCAGGGCAGCGGCAGCCGTGATTCGACGAGGCGGCACCTGATTGGGATGGCCTCGTGAGATCTGGGTCAAGGCAGCTGTAGCGGCGATTTGACTAGGTGACACCTCAGCAGAAGGCCTCGCGAGCTCCGTCTCCGGGCGGTGGGAGCCATGAGTCGATGAGGCGACATCTCAGTGGAGGCCTCGTGAGCTCCGGTTCAAGGTGGCGGGAAGTGCGAGACTCCGGCAGCACGGCCCCAGCCTATAGGCGAGAGCGGCGCATCGGGTCCACGAGCTGCTGCATCAGCGACACTGTGACTCGGCCAACCCGGTGTGAACACCGGTGGGCCCAGATTTTTTTCTCCATGTTCATCATGGCCACTATGCTAACGGGATCGGTTTGCGGACGACGGTCGGTGCGTACCGCCGTAGAAGGGCCATTTGCAGTGGTTATAGTGAGTCCAAAACCGGAATGGTCAGCGTTGCTTTGGCACGCACTTAGTTGTGAGCATGTTTTGTTTCCGTGTGTAAGCAGCGCGTACGTGGGGATTAATGTTAGTTACGTGTACTATCTTTCTGTCGTCATGCGTGTGATATGCCAGTAGCGTAGCTTGGCGGGTTTAATGCTTTCCTGTTGAGCAGTAGGACAGCTGGTACAGGACGTTAGAGAGCTTACCATTGGGTACGAAAACGATTGTGATTAGGTATTTGCGTTCGTTGTCATGTGGTCATGGTGGGCCATGGAATGTACAAGCGGGATTCCAGTGTGGCGCTTGTGTGCGAACCAGTGTCTGAAGTACAAGGTCTGAAGCATTGAAAAAAGGAACTTTCAGTACAACCCTAGTGGACAGCAAGTGAACCGCAACGGGGATGAACAATCTTTGTTGCGTGTTCTGAAAGAACATGCGTCTTTGAGTGCGTGAAAACACGCTGAGCTTCCTTAAACATTTTGTTATTGCTACTAGAGTAGCCTGATTTTTTACCTTAGGGTCGTTCGTCATATCGTTTTGTTCCTTAGAGGGAAAGAATGTTTGTGAATTGGCTGGAAGCTAAAGCAGTGGACGGTGTCATTGATTCAGTTGTCACGTTTGAATATTTACACCAATTATGGGTCGGTTACCTTTAATGGTAGAGGGTGGCACGTGTTTGTTCTCACGGGCCCTGCGTGGTTGAGCGGTTTTGTTTATTATTTGATGTTGCAAGGCACATCTTCTTTCGTGAGGATAATCGCTGGACCATGGTACTGCAAAAGTATACGACGTGAAGCTGTCACACATAGAGAGGTCACTCATTAATTGCGCAGATGCCCTATCGAGACTTGATTCTGAAAATGTGTAGCGCATGGTGGCGGAACCACCCGCGGCCCCCTTCATTGTAAAGTGCATTTGTGCCTTGCTGGGTGGTGGCATCTCGTGGAACACCAAGGAATGCCCAATATGGGATCCTGACTGATGTTGTTATGTAAAATACGCTGCATCGTTGGCCATGTTTGCAATTTCTTAACAAGAAAAAAAGCGAAGGTTCCCTTTTTTGCGGGTTTGAGAGCGTGTAGGGTCATGTTTTCTTGGTATATGGGAGTGTCATATGTAATGGCCAGTGTTCGGTATGTGTGTATTGCACTCTTGTGCGGGGCATGGCCAGGCCAAGGCACTAAGTGTACCGTGTGGTACCCGTTGTTGGCGCATTCGGCCGGCTGTTACTGTTGGTAGCATTCGTGTGCGCCGTACTATTCTGGTAATGTCTTACGCGAAGGGAATAATATTATAGTGCCTATTACTGGGATGTTGCGCGTATGACTCGCCTAACTGCTTGAGTGTGTTTTGTTTAGTTCTTACGCTTTAGTTAGACATAACCTGCAGTGAGAATTAATGTGGTACGTCCACCTGGTTTACGAACAACATTCTTGGTGCGGGGGTGTTAAGTTCGGGCTCCTTATTTAATTATTCAAAGACGCCGGTGGCTCATATACCAGCGTTGGCTCCGCTTGTAGCTGTCACGCAGCGTTCCTTTCATGCAACCGCAGGGACGCGAAGTTGGGGCCACTCAGAGCATGCTTTATGTTCGTTCCTTTGATGCGGCAAAAGACGGGGGTGCATAGCCCGAGTACATCTGTTGCGTTGGTACGCGGTCAGCTGGACCGGGCGGTCTCAGTGAACGGCGGATGGCTGCACAGCAGTGAAAATAGTTCCAGCGCGGGCTTCCCTCTCGGACAGTGCACACGCTGGTAACATGGCTTGCTAACATTGGTAAGTGTATCGGTCGTTTGCAAAGGTTTACGAGCTAACGGAAAGCCAAAGGAGGCCTTCTCTTAGTGCCGAAAAGGCGCGCGGCGTACTCTTTGAGGATTTGCGAAGCCCACGTAGGTGCTGTTCATTTATGGGCCATTCACCTAGAGAATGCTCGCCTAGGTTTGGAGCAACTCTTTCGGACAGTCACGCGGCCGGGAGTGGCGTCCCTTGGTCTGAGGAAGGCATTAACCCACAACTCCCTCATTGTGCCAGCGCGCGCGGGGACAAATGCGACGCGGCAGGGTGAGGATAGTGAAAGATGTTAGCTGCGCGAAGAGCGCTCTAAGCGTTCGGCTTTGGCTTGGAGCAGGTGCCGCCCGCTTAACCTAATAGTTCGACCACTCCGCGCAGTTAGTGACTTTAGGTAGCAGATGTCTTGCCTTTGCGTATCGGTTGCAATAACGTACGCGGGAAACGTACTAGCAGTTGCCTGAGAGAGAGTGTTGGGTAATGTGACCGCAGGCGGGGACATGTTTAGCATTGGTTGGTTTATGTGGCCAATCTGGCTCCATGTGAACCATGTTGAAAAGGGTTTTCGCTGTTTTTTGAACTCCCCCTTTGGAGGCGTGGTTTTTGGGATCAAACCAGAGTCTTGGGTTTTGTGCAAGGTCGGTCGGTAAGTATAGTTCAGTATAGATCCTTGCCGAAGAGGATGCTGCTGGCAGAGTGACAACCTAACCGTCATCCTGCCCTGATATAAATACTTGGAGTAATGTAAATAGTGTAAATAAAGCTAATACCCGGCAAGAAAAGCAGTCCCCTTCCATCACCTGCTTCAAGCATTGGACGTCTGTCATCGTACCGAGTCCAGATCGTCCTGTCGGCTCGAGCATCAAAAGAACCTCATTATATCGTCTTCATCGTTCGCCAAGAAAATGGAAAGGAGAACTCTAACTGAGGTGTTCAGAATCAGGTCGGTTTTGGTGACCAACGATGGAATGACACGGTATGAGCCTGAATAGAATTAAAGTGCTGCACATAACGCACTTCACTAAAGATGTTTATATCAGCATGCAACAAAAAGGAGAATTTTTAATGGCAGAAGCAACATCGCTAATGAAAATGGAAAAAACAAGGGGACCCACAACGGAGCCCTGGTGTACACCACTGGTTGCCTTTTACCTAAATGACGTTTGACCGTTAATACTTACTTAGCAATATCGCTCCTGGAGACAGCAACGTATAAGGCCCACCAAAGAAGTGTGAACATCCAACAGAATGAGCTTGGCAAGCAATAACGAGTGGTTGACTGCATCAAAGGCCTTGCTCATGTCACAGAGACAACATCAAGCTGGCTTCTACCAACGATTGCTGGGACAGCCTACTCCATGAAGCACGCGAGCTTTGCGGAATTAGAACGACCAGACATAAAGCCATGTTGATTAGGAATGAGAACGTGTTTAAGTGAGAAGGAGAAAAACCGTACGAAGAGATAACTGGAATATTTTAGAGCCAGAAGAAAGCAGCGGGACTGGCCTATAGTTTATGGCGTCAGTTTTTGTGCCTGGTATGAAAACAGGGAAGACACGAGAGATTTTCCATGAGCGAGGGAACGTGCCAGACAGGAGACAGTTGTTAAATATGGAAGTAAACAGAGGAACAATTACATTTTCATATGTTTTTGAAATGGTAGCACGAATACCACCTGGACCACAAGAAAGCAAGAGCTTTACCCACTTATTATTATTATGTTATTATTATTATTATTATTATTAATATATCAGTTATTTTCGTGCCCAGGTATAGCTGGCGGACCTTTGTGCTGGCGCATGGAAAGAAGAAACGCAAGAATCCAAACATAAATGGTTGAAGATCCTCCTTTGATGCAGTCATCAGTTCATACAAGGTTATGGCTTTGAGTCACGCCCATCTTTTGACATTTCATTCGCCCCCCTTTTTTCAGCCACATGATGCATGAAAGCTGGTAGGAATGCCAGGCCAGCGAAATATCCCCGGTGGCCCAATTATGTAGCCCGACGTTGTTATGCAAACGATGCCCCGCAGGCTTCTGGTGATGTAAGGCCGGGGCATACCCACTTTCGCAGACAATTGTGAATTGAATGCCAGGTAAGCGACACTGTAAATGACACCCTGAACGCTGTGAATCGGTTGTTACACGGAATCAGCGAAGGAAGGTTCTTGGCATCATGAGTGATGCAAAAGCATAAAAGCAAATCATTTTTCTGGTGAGAGAAAGACAAAGAAACACTATTGCAGAAGGACTTGCAGTGAGGGTTGCCAAGATGCGCTTGTCAACATGCTATACTGCAATGAAATGGAATGCGAAAAACATCGTTCACTAGTGAAAAGAGGTGAAGTAGAGGAAAGGACAAAAAAGAGACAGCGCCATATATAGGGTTTTGGATGTATCGAGGTTGTCCGAAAAAAGGGTTGATAATATCAAAGCGACGCCAATCTTTCCCGATAACCAAATAACACATCCAGCCCTTTTCATTGAGAGAAGATAGAAGGCCATGGTTTACGTACCAAACCCATCGTAGTGGTCCATGGTGACATTCAATCTTCGGCTGTAACCAGCTGCTGGCGTCGGTGTAGGCAGAACACTCTACGAGATCATGGTCGAGAGTTTTTGGGGATCCACATTTGTCCCACGTAGGTGCTTGGACTCTGACCTAAGCGATGTACTAAGTCATTAGTGAACGCCGCATTAGGTCGCAGTCTATGAAATAAAGTGTACATCTGGCAAGGTAGTCGTTCTGACAGCCTTAATCACATGTGTAGGTAAAGGGGGCCACAAATGGTTTCTCTCTGCTTGAGCTAGGGTCTTGTTCACAGTTGAGGCAGCATTTTCAGTGAAAAAATGTTCATTTTGTTCTTCATGTCTAGGGCCCTGCATGCGCCTTATCCAACCTCTGATTTCCATGTACACCACAGTGTTCGAGGAGCCACTGAAGGAGCCACTCAATGGCCACCAGCGTAAGCGAGATGGTGGAAATATTTTACTTCGAGGTGGACGTGGTCCTGTGTGCTGAATCAGCTAGCATATCGCAGGTTTTGTAGAGCGGCTTTCGAATCTGTGAAGGTGTTCCACTGTGTCGGTGACTGACGAAGTAGTGTACCAGATGGCTACTTTAATTCCATAAAGCTCAGCCATCCTGAACGAGGTCGCTTCCTCAAGGCGATGTGACAGTGATTTGTTAGCTGACGGAATAGCACCTCCTGAAGAACAGCGCTGAAATGTTGCCGATCCATCTGTGGAAATATGGGTCGTTGCTGAGGAAAATCTGAATCTGCACAAGTGCACTACGAAGTAGTATATTTTTGAATACGGTCTTTTTAAAATCAATTTGACCTGCTTTACGAAACAGGTGACTGAGTTCAGGGCCGGAAGTTAAGTGCCACGGTCTGCGGTGCTTGATTGGAATGGAAACATTCAGTGCCCTTATGGTTTGTGCACAGCCAGAAGTGTCTTGATCCGCAATACCAACCAGGACGTCGGTTGTGGTATGCAGCCTCTGCTTCACGTTATTGCATAGCGTCTCTTCAAGCCATAACACATCCGAAAGACACCAACATATACCGTGAAGAGCGAAAGACACCAATTTATATGCCTTGAAGAGCAACGCCAGAGAGCGACAATCACTGCCCCGGCAGTGTGCATCAAAGATGTCCAATCATGGAGGATAATGCTGGTATTCGCATATGTTATCTTTTTTACATCTGGGGTCCAGTAGAGGTCTATTACAATGCCAGAGTATGTTTGGGTTCGTACATAATGCAAGTAACGGGCACTAAGGAACGGAGGACATCGGTCCATGCTCATGCGCGAGATTACCATTGCGGCATTTCTTCGCAGGAAACATTGAGCCCTCTAAGTGCTCGGTATGCAACTATAATTTTAAGAGCCTTTTGCACCTTCAGCTGTGTAATCCGTCACAATCTCAATTAATTCCAAATGCAGATATCCGCGTAGAGTGCGACCCTGACGCCCCGGCTAAAAACGGGCTTTAGGTGAGTAAGCGTAAGATTGAACAGCAACGTGCTTCAGACTGCTTCTTTACGGTCTCGTCTATTCACATCAAATCATGGTGTGGGGCCTTGTGCTGTGCACAGGAAAAGTTTCCCTCTTTCGAAATAGTTCGAAATCCACTTATATTTTCTCCCTCCTAAGCCAAGTGTAATCAAAGATGCATCGCGGTAAACAGTCAAAAGCTGGATTGATGTCTAAACACACTGTGGCTAGCATGTGGTCGGGATACCGTTCTTTTTTTAAAGATAATAGTAGCGCAATAACATTGTCACTGGCCGAGCAATTCAGCGAAAACTTCAGTTCACGTGGGTAAATTTGTTTGGTTTCGGCTTACCAATTATGTATTTTAAAGATAATTTCTTCTATTTATTTCCCAATCTTACTGAGTAAGGCGATAGGTCGAAAATAATAACAGATTTTTTGTTGCTCTCCAGGTTTCAGAACAAAAACAATCTTCGCTAGCTTCCATTACGGAGGGATGGTTCCATGCGCCAACGTAGCGTTATAATAAGAGGCGTGGGATAACTGCCTAATAAGTTCGAAATTTCATCGTAACTAGGAGAACAACGTTACTTGAAATCAAAAATTGTTGCGAAAGACTGCTTACATCGGAAATGGGGGTATCGATAACGGGAGGTCTAATGGAGGCCCAGTACCTAGGGGTGGATAAAATTATGTATGTATGGGCGCGTCCGTGCGGATGTGGTTGCACACAGCAGCTAGCATTATCCTTGAGCGGTTTCTGTCTGGGAAATACTCTCATGCAACAGCAGCACGCTGAATGGCTATAGCTGTCAGATGTTGTACCGCTTACCCTACACTGCACGCCAGCTTTCCAACAAAGGCTTGCGAGTATGTATGTACATACATACATACTCGCTCTCTGCCTAACTACTATAGACGACACCTGCCATTTCTTCCGGCGCTACGTGCTTTGCGCAAATGTTAAAGTTTTGGTACGGCAAGCCTCGCTTTGCGCGCCTGCGAGTGGCCCTTACGCTCTCATACTCCTCATCACTTTAGATGTTTAGAAGCTTTTTTATGACACACGATTCCTGGAGGAAGCCAGCCGTGATAGGAATTGCGGCATCATTGCTTGTTGATGGTTTAATTTTATGACCTGCGCTCTATTCATAGAGCTCGTAGTTAAGCACTTCACCTTCGTTCCTTCTTGGGGCACATCTTTGTCAAGGTAAGAAAGCAATACTGGGAAGTGCTGACTTCCCCTTGTTTTGACGTGTGTGCACCTAGAAATTATTGGAGCCCTGGGGCTTGACAGGAAAAAGACGTCGATGCAGCTGCTCGCTTGGATGTTTTATCCTGTATATATGCTCGCGTCGCTAATGAATAGAGTACTTATCAGCAGCTCGGCTAGCCTCGTTTCACAAAATTTGTGAGCACTAACCAAGACCTCATGCTGCGCATTAAAGTAGCCGCAAATTAATAAAGGCGGAGAAGTTCCAGGGATGATATTTTGTAGCCGCAATGCGTCAAATCGGTTTGCTTGGCTCTATGTACCCAGCAGTAACTGTGAAGCATTGGGTGTCAATTCTCGTCTTGGGGCCGAAGAATTCTTGTTTCATGTGCAGGCACATCAGCTATTGCTACTGGCAGATCATTTCGGAAAGCGATAAAAAGCCTTAGCGCTCGCAAATGAAGCAAACAACAATTCTTATCTTAAAATTATCTTCCACTCGAGATTAAGATCTGACAATAAATGAAAATTAGATATCCGTGATCTCGTGATTCGTGATCTTGCATCGCGATCTTGTGAGTAGGTGGCTTGCCCACGGGCAGACATCACACCTTAGTGGCTAAGGTAGTCCCCTAAGGCTGTCGCTTCGTTAGGTGACGTGTTAACGTTTTCTTGTGCCGTCGCCACGACCTATGACGCCAATACGTTGGGATTGACTCACCACAAACAATAACTTTCGGCTGGTTCAAAGACAACAGAAATTCCGGCAGGCTTGTTTTTCGTTGTAAGTGTTAGGCGCAAAGTCCTCTTGGTTTGCTTGCATTGTTGTAGCGTCAGAGAAAACGTTCCCATCAGCTGTCTCTTAGTCAGTAGCACGCTTTTTAGAAGGTGATGGGCTTTCGAGGTTAGCATCGGTAGCAGAGTCGTGAGAAACTGCGGGAGTACTTTGGTGGGGTCCGGTTGCCGTGGCCATACCCTGGTTGGTTCTGTCCATTACGGCGACATGAAGTGCATGCGGTGACGGCACTCTATTAGCTACAGGGACCGCACGCAGCTTCTCGGAAGCTGTTTGACACGGGCGTCCGCTCTTTGCGTGGCTGGGTGCTTGTGAGGAGGTAGTGCGAAGGATTTCAGTCACAGGAAATGGGTACGAGTACCAAAAGCAGAAAAACTCCGGAGCAGAAAGAACAACCAGCTGGTTCAGGCACTCTTCCTCTTCGTCCTAGTTTCTCTGGATAAGATTTTGTGACCCCAAGGTTCACGTGTGGAGGGCTTATTCATTTATGTTTTTTGCGACTCTAGCTTCAGTTATCATTCGGCTCGGGTTTGCTTCTTAGGTAACGCAGTTTCCCATCGTAGTGTTTTTAGGCCCAAAACGACACCTACCAAAACAATGGATCCTCTGAAGCTGTACGATGTATAAGCCAAATTTGTCTGATTTTGAGGGAGTTGAACGGATTGTGCATATTGTGTCGTCGTCATCACTGTTGAGTATCCTCGTAGTCACCTTATACTTCCCTTTAAATGAAAGGGAAAAAAGGTAACACACAAGTGCTGGTGAGGCAAAAGCTGACGAAACCACCGTTTGTTCAAGACACATTGCCGCAGACCATGGTCGAGCGGCATCCAGAAACCCTTACTAATTTCTCCTTCCTTCGTTTACGTTCGAACTGCGAGACGGTACTCCCGGAGGGGAAAAACATGCCGCGTGCGTTGCTTTTCCGCGATGTTTTGTTCAAAAGGTTCTTCATCAAATGAAGTCTAACATGTCGCTGTGAAAACCACCTGCACCCGGGTACGAAAAGTGTTTGCGTTATCTTCCTTCTTTCTTCAGGTACGAGAAAAATGCTCCGCACGTTGCCCCTAGAGAGACGTTGTGGACCTAAAATATTAGACTGGCAATAGCGCTTTTACGTCCACTACAAAATGCCAGTTAAAAGGTGGGCAGCCATTTGTCGAGGAACCTAAAAAAACTACGTGTAAGCCAAAATCATGTGACGAGTACCGTTACAACAAAGAGCATATGCAGTGGTGTGGGGAGGGACTCAACGGAGAACGACGAGGCAAAACAACGCAAACACTTGAAAAACCAACTACGCCTCCAGCGGATGTTACAACAGAGCTATGCTTTCATGTTACTGCTGCCTTCGGTGTCACGTGTAAGATGCTCTTGGTGAAGACATGTTTAGCACCGAGGTTTCAAGGAAGGCTACGTTCTTTCTAGAAATGGGTGTGAAAACGGCTCCCTTGTCACGCGATGCCCCTTAGAGCCAAGCTTCTAGCAATACCGGGCAAACACGGTAAAGGAGCATGCTGTCAGGGCTGAAGCCCAAATATGAATTATATTTTCTATTACGTGATTCGAAAATAACAAAGCTTGACCAAAACAAACAAAAAAACTAGCTTCTTCAGCCCCGTCTGACAGCTCAGAATGGCTTTCCCCATTTAATCATTTATTGTAGGCGATACTCACTTGCCAAATGTTTCAATGGCTTGTTTATCCAGTAAACTATTATTGCCGGTGGAACTGGAGCCAACTCCGTAAATAAGCTTGTTTTGCTCACGATTGGGCCCGAGTACTGATCGGAAGCTCTGAAAAAGAAGGAGCAGGGTTATGCATCACAATATTTCATTCGTTTAAATTGTTTGTCCAGAGATGTATTTTGTGGACTTGTGTACTTTGGGTCCTAGAACATTTTCAAAGGACCAAAAGGTTACACACTACCATATACGGGAGTGTTTAAACGTCATCCTATTTTACCTCGTTTATTAGTTAAAATAAGAAGAGCTCTCTCCTTTACCTGTTGTTGTTAAAAGTTGTAGTGAAATGGGGGAAAATGTTAATATTTGAGCAAGAAACCATAATACACAAGTAGAAATATTCTCTGATGGTTCTATTTGACAGTCAAGTATTTTTTGTGGGGGGGGGGGGGGGGGTAACGCAGTAACGCCACCGGCTTCCCGAACTGTGCGCCATGGTTCGGACAAAAGCGCACTTGAACTGCGAGGTGAAAAGGACGCTAGAGATATTGCCACAAACGCTTGACAGAAAGTCCTCAAACGTGAAGTGGCTGTTGTCGGCTGCTCCACGCTTGGCGTGGGCTGACCAGCGACCGGTATTTTTTATTTGGTAAGTTGTGCGAGCTCCTCACTATTTGCAATCTCATGCGCAACCCTGGATGATCCCGGGCGCTCCTGACGAGAAACCAGATCAAGTGCGCTCGGTTGTTTCTTTCTTTCTGGTTTCTGGTAAGGCTGGATGACGGAAAAGAAAACGCATACTGCTCTGCTGTTAAAAGGAGCAAGGTGCTGAGTTTAGATGAACCATGAAGTATAAACGGTAATTCGTTATTATCAAAGTACGAACATCTGCCAACTCGCTGAGATTTATCCCGGGCCCGAAGGACGTTGTTCGAACCTAAAATATTACAATTTATACCGCCTTCCTCATTTCTTGGTCATCAATATTGTATAAGATGTATTGCGAACAAGCTAGAAACAGAACCGTTTATGTGTCAAACTTATCTAGCGTGTCAACCTAAGCGCACAGGCCACCACGAGGGCGGTGCAGCGTTTATAGGTGGCAAATATTGTACGAATTGGCTGCAGAAACATATTGTTTCGGTGACGGCAGTCAAGAGCGCGAAATCGTGGTGGTTCAGTTGTCATTGTTTACTGGGTGTAGGTGGTCATCCAGCTGAATTGTTTAATTTATTTGCTTCAATTTGGAAAGCTTGTACTTTTGTCGCGAACGTCTGGGGATTACATTAAATATATCTCTGTTTTGAATGGTTTTTGAATCGCAGGGTTAGCTTCTTACGTTTGGCAATGGCGGTAAATTAAAAAGAAACTGAGACAGCAGCTTATGTGCCAGATGTAATGTATTATATTCTTAATGCCTGAAATCAGTAAATGAACAAAAGGACACCTGTGAAACAGAATAATTAGGAGATGTCCGAACGCATGCATTACGGTATGTTTTGGAAGTTCGATTCACAGTGTCAGCACTGTGTCCTGCCCATGATTCTGTTCAGTGCTCTGTGGCTCGGCCTAGCAGCGGTAGAAGTAGAGAAAACGTGAGCTTGAGTTGCAATATGAAAGTCCTAAGGTTGACCTCTTCACTCCAATTATCGGAAGGATAAACAAATTAGCTACCCGAATCGGACGATCAACTCCTCAGACCTTGCTTGTGCAGATAGGGCTCCCATTTGTGTTTATCCAGTAGCTATTGCTTATATATTCACAGTGCTCTACTCATAAGCTAATGCTTTTCGTGATTGCCGTGTCGTCTCATTGTGGAACGTTTTCCATGTAAACTCTCCTAAACCCCTAATAATAATATCATGGCCATAAAATGTGCTCTGTTGAGGGGCACAACCGCATCCGGAAAAGCCAGTCAAAAAGGCGACGAAAGGGAAAAGCTATACTAAAGAAGGATGGCTTACCTTGGCTGCTTCTTCGGCCTCCTGAAGCCATTTCTTATCATTTTGGGGACTCTCGTATATGTTTATTATGCCCAAATGATAGACCCGGGACTTCTGTTTAAGCTTCTCTATCATTGCGTGGGTATAATTTGAACTAATCCAGTCTTTGCTGAATTGCCTGCATGCCAGATGAGTGTAAAAAATCAGTTCAACGGTATCCGAGCTGGGAAGGGCAGTTCTTCAAGCCTTCAAAAATATTTGATGAGTTGAATAAAAAGGACGATACCGTAACGTTAACAATGGTGTGACATAAAGTCCTGCTGTTTGTTTTCATAGGCCTTATAAGGCTGCAGTTTGCATGTCTTCATGAGAGTCAGTTGTGCGGGTGTCGGTTTCAGAGTAAGCAGCTCATTCCGAGTTCCGTGCTTGTTTCTGGTCGGGAGGGCGTTAGTGTACACGCAGCAGTGGTGCAGTGAGTATGCATAATTGCGAGTACTGGTGAGGTCTGCTAAAAAAAACCACAGCAGTCGCGATACCTAATTTACGAGTACACAAAAATGCGCAAGAACACAACAACACCAGGCAACACATCACAGGAGCGTGTCCACAGACACTGAAAGTAGGACCTCATTCGCAGTGTAGTTTGGGTACCTCGCTAGGTATTATACTTCTCCGTGGCAGCATTTTCTATGGCGGAACCACACCGCCTTTTGGTGCCCACTACGACGTTTGGCGAGGGCGGAACGCTCACCCCGTAGTTTATCAAGGTAAGGGTGGCCCGAACGGAAGTTGAGGAAACGTTCGGGAGGGCTGGGTGCGTGATCGTGGAGCTTGCAAAACTTTTTAGTCTGTGACGGCCATAACGTTTAAAATTTTTCTAGCATTCTCCGCCGAGCCAGACAGGCTATGCGGCAAGCTTGCGGGGGATCCAACTAAGTGCAGCTTACGCTGTTTTCTTAATTTGGGTGTACGATGTTGTCGATCATTTTTAAAGGTTCGTTTAGAGGCTACGCTAAAAAACCTGTTGTTAGGCCCAAACCGGTTGCGTGTATCAATGGACGCCGCACCATAAATACGTCGTCTGTGTAATGGAAAACACAAAGTAGGCCTGAAAGATCAAAGAGTTAAGGTAAAAGAGACCATAGACCCACGTAAAAATGTATTCATTGTGACATATACACTATTTTAAAATTTTTATTTCTGTATAAACAAGCAATGCGAAATCTACAGTATTTTAAGATTATCCTTTTTGTAAAGAGCTGATAATAAGAAACAAATATGAAGCAAGATTTTATAACAGCTTTGTAAAACACACCGAAAGAAAAATATCAAAAGCCCTCTAGCTGCCGCGATTCTTCCTGTGTCATTGCAAAAACTTTAAGGAAACATTGAAATCACCCACTATATTTACGCATAATAATCCGTGTTTTTTTTCATTTTATTTGCAACCTTCTCAGTCAGTGATTATTTCCTAATAAATTAGCCTAGACTTCAGGTTTTACTATCAATTCTTGCAATGAAGAAATGGCTGTGCTATTTGGTGCGGTTGCGTTTGCCCTTTCGCAATGTTTATATGGTTCCTTGGTACGTGGGATACTAATATCTTGTTCTTCATGCAATAGAGACATGGTCAGAGAAGAGGAATGGTTATGCATGGCTGCTTTCTGCTCGGTACGGTAAAGAAGCTTTCACTGGCCACATAGTCTAATGTGATGGTCTATTGTAAACATTAACCCTGTCCTTTTTCCGCGTTGCTTATCGGAGCACGTCATTCGGTCCCGTTGACATGAAGAATAACCTAAAAACGGCAATGTCACCATCTCAGCGCGAACGGAGGCAATTCCTAGCTTCTTTGCAGCGAAATGTTCGAACCGGAGGCAGCGATCCCGCATCCCCTCTGCTCATTTTAATGCTTAGGCACTACACGCTCACAGTGAAAAATCTTTGGTGTCACTAAATTAAAGTCATCTGGAGCGCATTGACGGAGAAAGCACCATTAATTCTCATGACAGAACGGATGAGTTTTCTTCGCTGCATCGTATTTACGCCTTTTTTTGCAGCAATGGCGTCTAGATTTCAGCGGAACGGCTTCAGTGACAGACCGGAACTAACAATTTTCAACGTATAGGAAAGCGCATGGAATATTGCAGCCCCGTGTATCGCAACAAACTGGCCCTCAAGGCCTCTGGAACAAAGCCTTTTCACCAATGCGTCTGCATTAGTGGTAAATCAACTGTAAGTGGACCCGTGTACTATGGGTCTTCTAAGCCGGCTTTCCCGCATGGAGTATTACTGTGTGAAATTTTACAATGTACGAAGGGGAGTTTATTTACAGACCTAATTTATTCTCCTTTCCACCACAGCCGGCTCCAGTCGCTGAAAAACAGTGTCCCTTCCCATTCTTTTTGAGATGGTGCAATGGCCGCGCGCTCTTCGGCAGAATACTATGCGGCGTACTTGAGCCTGTGCCTGATTTGGAATACATCCACTATGATAAAACCTTCCTTTTCAATTCAAATCATGGAGTTTGTACTCCATCTGTGACGCAGAAGTTGCGCCACTATCGTTTTAACAATCCGCCAATATAGCTGAAATGAATCATTTCAAATGTACCATGCATACCCCAGCTTCGCTGGACAAGGGGTCGGGGCTGTGCATTTCCCGCTTTGCACCTGGTTTTTCTTCTTCCCCCGAATTGCTTCGTTAGGCAGACTTCCCGCACTGCACCCGACAGCCCGCTAGAAACAGAGTTCTTCGCGGGTGGCGAACATCTGTCCTATCCCCATACGGTCGCGTTCCATTCACACGCGATGCTACGGCGGCATTGCCTGCACGAGACAAGCTCTCTTTCGGCCTCTCGCCGAGCGTCGATGTAGCATGTCTTCAACGCACTGGGTAGCAACTAAGAAGACCCTGGCTTTATTGCCTTACGAATTGCAACGCCCCCAAATTTAAGGTATTTAAATATCTTTATCGGTATTAACTCGCGTATAAACGTTTCCATAACGCGTGATATTTCTTGAAGAAATCTGGCCGTTTACAGCGGTGAGAGTTTTGGTGCAGGGAAAAAGTGACGCGCGTTTTTGTAAAGCGCAGCACTAAGAGTTTCGTATAAAAACACGATGTCATTTCTAACCTCCCACAGCGGAGTGCACCAAAAATGGTCGTCGGCAAAGAACTAAACAGATAAAACAGTGGAATTTGCGTCTAATCACTCGGAAGAGGTTACCGCGCGCAATCCAAATCAAAATAAATGGTCACGAAGAAAACGGCGCCAAGCAGCATCGGTCCGGGTACGAACAAAAAACATATATTTATTTATCGCACATAGAATATTTTATTTTCGTGCCACTTTGTTAATTATGGAGAAGTTTTTTGTTCACGTGTTTTTCTCCCAGGGTACCGAAAAATGCCGGGCCATCACCACTAGCGGGAAACCTGGGGAGGGGAAGCATCCAGTGCGTAAGTGAATTCAACGATTTTAAGCCTCTTTCTTGCGACATGGCGCCCGCTGATTGGTCGCCGGAGAAGCTCTGGTGGGAGGAGCATTGGTAGGAGCAAACTGGCCGTAAGCTGTCTTCGTGTCCCAGGTCGCAGCTGGCCAGGAGGAAGTATGCTAACAAACAGCGCGAGGCATTGGGTTGATTGAATATTTATTTATTATTTATTTATTTATTTATTATTTGTTGATTGATTGATTGATTGATTGATGATTGATTGATTGATTGATTGATTGATTGATTGATTGATTGATTGATTGATTGGATTGATTGACTTGATTGATTGATGATTGATTGATTGATTGATTGATTGTGGGGTTTAACGGTCCGCCGCTTAAAAACAGTGAGGTGTGCCGTCGTAGAGGGCCACGGATCAATTTTGACCACCTGGGTGTTCCTTCAGCGCACGCCAAAATCTCGAGCGCGCGGGTGTTTTGGTCTTTTCGTCTCCATCACAACAGCAGCCGCCTCGGCGCTTAATCAAGACCGCATTTTTCTTTTCCGAAGCACAACGCCTTAGCTACTGAGCCACCGCGGCGGATAAGAGGCGTACGAAAACGAGTTTCGGGGTGTTCATCCTCAGGTACGTGTTTTTAACTCTGGAGATAAATGCTTTAGCGGGACGCGTTGGAAACGAGTGTCCCCGTGTGTTCTTTTAGTGCGCGTAACGTTCATCCGCGAGGCATTGCTAAACGAGTGTCCAGGAGTTTTTGTACTGTGACTACATGAGAATACGATGACGTAAGACGCTGACCACGGCTCGACCCCCCGTGCCCATAAGGTGCTTCGCCCATAAAACAAACTGATGGTTACGTGAACGTTTTTTTTTCTTTCTTCGTGCTACCGCCAGCAAACCACCGACGTTAAAACGCGCGTTGATCTGAAGATATCAAAGAATACAAGCTGATCTCTACGCTGTTTATAAAATACCGTTTTACTATTTTACAACTTTTTCGAAGCGCGTCGCTGCGTTTTCAGGTCTACGGGAAGCTTTGAGCAAAATTTTATGGATTATGGAGAAACAAAACAGTAGAAACGTAATACCGTTGAAATGTGGGTACCAGCTTGAAAGGCGGATTATCAAACAATCGACGCAGCAGGAAAGGCAAAATACTTCAACGTGTAACTATATTACAAATGTTGGAAGAAAGCTTATTTAGTGATGTTGCAAGTTGGTTGTGAAGTGGTGGGGAAATGTGAAGTCAAGGGGCGTTTAGTATTGTGGATTCGGATCTCTCCATTAAAAGGCGCGATATGTTTATACACACTTACCATGGAAATGCCGACAAACACAATTCTCACATTGCTGAGATAACTGAATATTCGGACAGCTGTAGGAGAGATTGCAGCAACAGGCTCGTTCTTTTCTTGGTTCTAAAAAGCAATCCGTATTTTTTTCTACATCTATTCTTACGCGGAACAGTATAGATACATAGATAGATAGATATGCTGTTTCCATTCCCTTTTAAACGGGCTATCGACGGGAAATCCGGATCTGGCGTTAGCTTTCTTAAAACACATCTATTACTGTCCTCGACTTCCTCTGAAACCCTCCGTTATGCTCTTTCGCAACCAGTGCTCCTTCGCAACCAGTGCTCCAGTCTTCTTTTGTGACTTCGACGGCTTCCCAGTGAGGCTGTTGTTTCGGTCCGTGGAAGCCCAGCGCCACCGCGAGCGGGTCCGGTAGCGCCATCTGCACATCCGCACGGGCACTAAGGGAGGCGGAAACATCCAGGTCATGGGTCACTGCCACCGCGGCTGGAGGTCTCAGTTCTGTGCACTCCAAAACGGCGTGGCGCACCGTCTCCTCCGCCTGGTTGCAGCTGCTGCAGGTGGTGTCGAGGCCCTCCTTGAACTTGGCGTGCAGTACGCGAGTGCGAAGCACCCCAGTGCGAGCCTCGCAGAGGAGCCCGCACCCTCGGGCGTTGTCGTAGATGGGCTTTTTGTAGATCCCCGTCTTGTTGCCGCTGTAGATGCTCAGCGCCGGCTCCTCCTGTGCCGCTTTCCTCCATCTCTGGAGTTCGACGGTCATCACCTGGTTCCGCACCTTTTGTCGCCGGTAGTGTCGTGGGGGTTCGGTGAGGCGAGCCGCCGCGATGCCGTACCGCTCTCCGAGGCGTTTGATGCGCGCCACCCACTTGGTTCGCAGACATCGGTCGGTGGTACACTTGAACAGCTCGCGCACCCATCGTTCATTGGGAATCTGGCTGAGCCGCTTCTCGAAAGCCAGCTTGGCTACGGCCTCGCGTGCCTCGAAGGAGGACCACCCCATGTCCTCCTGCACCGCCTCGTTCGGCACAAAGCCTTGCACACCCAGCGCATTCCGCCCAGCCGCTCGCTGCCTTGTTTCCAGAGCCTGGCGGGTGGACGACGACAAGCAGAGGACGGCGTTCCCAAAAGTGAGCTCGGGGACCGCCATAGCCGTCCAGAGTGCCCGGGACACCTCGAAGCGGTTGAAGGCCCATAGGGCGCGTGACCCGAGGAAGACACGCCGAGCAGCTGCCTTTGCCCCAAAGGTCCTCCTCGAAAGGCGCACTGTAGTGGGGTGTATTCGAGAGTGTCACACCGAGTTATTTATAGCGGGTGGTCCACTGGATTGGGTCACCCTGTAAACGCAGTGGAGGGCTCTCGGTGCCCTCGGTTGGGTGACACGACATGGTGGCGGACTTTCTGGCTCTAAAGCGGAGCCCCAGTGACGTGCCCTCGCTGGACACAATGTCGAGCGCGGTCTGCAGCTCCTGAGTGTTTCCTGCCAGCAGAACGATGTCGTCGGCGTAGAACAAGGCAGGCAACTTGCGAACGCGCTGCTCACCGCCCTCCATGTAGCTCAGGTCAAACCCCAGCCCGCTGTTCGTGAGGCATCTCTCTATTCCGGCCAGGAACAGCAGGAACAGGAGCGGAGATAGTGGGCAACCTTGGCGCAGCCCTCGAGACACCTCTACTGGTCCTGTGAGTGAGTCCCCCCAGTGGATCATCACCTGCGTGCCAGTGTACAGTCTGATCAGCAGCCAAGAGTTCGTCAGGCAGGCCACGATCCCTGAGGGTCTCCGACAGTTTGGGGTGCTTCACAGAGTCATATGCCTGGGCGATGTCCAGAAAAGCAAGTAGGAGGGTGCGTTTTTCTCTCGCAGCAATTTCCATTGCCTGCGTTACTACGAACAAGTTGTCCTCTAAACACCGCCCGGGTCGGAAACCATTTTGAAGTTCTCCCAGCACTTGGCCTTTTTCCGTCCAGACCATCACACGAGCACACAAGATGTGTCCCAGGAGTCTGTATAGACCCGAGATGACAGTTATGGGTCGGTAACTTTCGGGCAGCCACTTGTCACCTCCTTTCTTGTTGATCATCCTAATTAGCGACGTCTTCCATCCATCCGGGATGCCACCACTGTACACGACCACATTTAACGCACCCAACAACAGTTGCCGATTTTTTGGCCCCATCAGATTCAGGAGCCGTGGGGGGATACCACCAAGTCATGCGGCAGTCTTCCCCGAGAGGTGTTTCAGGGCACGTTGCAGCTCCCCCTGTGTGATGGTGTCAACGGTGTCTTGCCCTACCGCTGTCTCCTTGGAGCCGGCGATGTCCGGGACCAGTGCGCCCAGTCTGGCTGCCATGTATTCTTCCATGAATCGGAGGCAGTCCACACCCTTGTGTTCAGCCCCTGTCACTGTGTCCCGCAACATCGGGAAGCAGGAAGGGGCTGTCTGTTGCTGTGACGAGATGTGCTGCCAGAACGTCGCGTCCTGCTGACTGGATGTCCTGGAGCTGCTTGGCGTTTACTGCCTTGAGCTTCCGTTGCATCAGCATGGCCATCTCTCTCTTGGCTTCTTGGTAGGCGTCCCACCGCTCCATTACCTCTGCTGCCCCTGCTCCATGACTGACTGCATGACGGTGTTCTCGGCACAGAGTCTTTCTCTTTCTCAGAGCTTCCGCAACTTCCCAGTCCCACCACGGTTTACGCCTTCTCCCCCGGCGTTGTGGTGACTGTGCGGAGGCCCGGACCTTGCTGATTGTTGTATCCACCTTTCCAGTTCTTCATAGTTCTTCAAATGGATCACTCCAGCTTCCTCCGACGGTGCTCGTTGCTCGTTGTATCTTGGCCGTTTCACGTTTTGTAAAGACATCGCATGTGTTTTGCCGCAACCCGGGTTTTTGGTCCGGCATGGCTATAGAGTTGGAACATGTTGAGCGAGGCGGAGTTGGAGAGGGACGCGATTCTTAACCGCACACAAAATAGGCGTACGTGTATCGCTTTGATAAAGTAATCCCTACCACGTCCGCTCGATGGAAACAAGACCTGGTTTCCATCGAGCGCCGTGTCCCTACCGTATGCTTTATCGTTTCTTCTATACAGGCGGTGTCGACGTCGAAAAAAGAAGCGCATATACTGGCACCATGATTCGAAATCCTATATCAAAAAGCCATATATACTGGTTGTTACGGTGACAATTGAAACAATTTTTTTTTCCTGAGTGAACAGCTTTGCGGTGCGCGTTCCAACAGGACACGAAGGTTCTATTTCGCGCTCTATTTGGTTTGACACGGAGGACAACGACGGTACTTCCATGTAAAGCAGGATAACCAGCGAAGCCGGCCGCAGTTCGCAGAATGCACGAAAAAAATAACGTTTGTTCGCAGTTTGCATAAGCATACCTCCTAGCGAATTAGCTGAACAAACCATGGAAGTACTTGAGCTTCATTCTAGTCGACAAACGTTGAGATGTCTTCCCTCCGAAATCGTAGGTATCCTGCAGTTTGTGTAGTACACCAGCCCAATCCGCTCGACGACAGAGGCCAACGGACGGGTCTCATCGCATCTTTTCACGTCCATGTTTAAACTCCGCAAACACAACAGGTATTTCATGAGTAAAGTCATGAAACGTAGCTGCGCGTACATGGCTGTACCCCCTCCCCTCCTCGACTACAATTTCGTGCTTGTATAAACCGGCAACCGGTTCTATGCGCACGCCCAAAAATGAGAGACTCGTCAAAATATCCTTTTTTAAGATAAGCAAAAAATATCCGCTCATGTCGGCGTTACGAGCGGGCACGTTGCTGTTGATACGGAGGAATTTGCTGCTACTTGACGAGCTGGAACTTGCGATGGCAACCACGGCGGAAGCGGCTTTTCGTTGTCTTTGGGCCCATTGGCGCGTCTGTTCGGGCGACTCCCCTTCAACTTCCGGTGTTCTTCACTGATATAAGGACATGCGTCCTTCCCGTACCGATCGAGTTACAACCTGAAAGGACTCGACTAATATTTTAGCTGACAAACATGTGGCTGTCCGTTTCGCTCCCTCGACGCCTACATGTAGTGTCTGTAAAACACATCAAACCAAATCCAAACCGCTCGACAACGGAGGACAGCCGACAGGTAACGTGGACCCTCATAACTTCCGCATTTAAATATGAAACCAGCACAAAAGGCATGTCATCGGTAGCGGCATAAAGCCTAGATGTAGGTACACCCCTCCCTCTTTTCGCCCCCAACCCGTTCCGACACAACCCCGCAACCAGTGATGGGTGCAGGTTTATGCGCAAAGTACACCGGCGGATGAGCCCAAGCCTGCTGATTAAACACCAGGGCACGGCGCCGCTTTTCTGATTGAGGCGAACAGCGAAAACGCCCGTGCGCTCAAGATTTCGGCGAACGTTAAAGATCCTCAGGTGGTGAAAATTAATCGCGAGCCCCTCACTACGGCGCACCACATCGCCTGTGTAGCGTCGGTGCGTTACACCTCACAATCAATCAATCAAGCAAGCAATCAGCCAATCAATCAATCGGTCAATCAATCAATCAATCATTCAATCACACAATGAGATTACACTGTCGAAACCTTTCAAATTTAACAAATATAGGCTCACGTCGGGGTTCTCAGGGGGCAAGTAACGTTTCATTCGGTAGGGATTCGCAGTTGCTACACCAGGCAGAATTTGATTCGCCAACGGCGGTCCCTACCTGTTCGCTTCCCGTCGTTTTTATGCGAATTAGCGCTTTTTTGTATCCTACGAAATCGTCTGTGAAGGGCGCTAGCGCCGTTGACAGCTGGTTGCGCAATTTGTGAAAGAGGCATGAGTGGTGGCGAGGGAAATAACTGTTGTCAAATAGGGGTCGGTGGGGGCGAGGAGAGGCGGCCGAGCGGCGGCGAGTAAATGAACTTCACCGGAATGAAAAGTAGGGGAGGGAAGGGGGGGCTATAGCGCTTCGCAGTAAAATCGATTTTCGCTTATGGGAAAATGCCGCCCGACGCGGACATGCGAGCACGTGCAAGGTTATCTAGGAAAGATGACGCCACCTTGGGTACGCAGAGCGAAAATGCCCGTCGGGTGAGATCCGAACCCACCACCTCCAGAATACCGGACACCGCTCTGGTGTGATGACCACTACGCTACTAGCGGGCATTTTTTCACCACATTCTGTCTGACTTACAAAAAATTACGTTCACCTCCCCTCGCTGGACCCTGGTGTGATGTGACGCTGAGGGGGTTCAAGCGCAAGCGGAGAGCAACCGTCGACCGAAAGGCCGCCGGAGAGCGGCACACCGGTTATATGCGCAGCGCGCCCGAAGGAGAAGAGACCGCGGAGAGGAGTACTCCAATGCGCAGCACCGCGCGCAGCGGAGCCCCACCGGCGGAGTGAGAGCGCGTGTTCGCTCTCACCTGGGCCACGCGCCGGCGCCAGTGCGTCTTGCCGCGGCTATGACGCAACACAATCCAAGCCAAGCCAAGCCAAGCCAAGCCTAGCCAAGCCTAACCCATCCAATCGAATCTAATCCAATGCCCCTCGCGAGAGAGTGTTCGCCTATCGGAGAGGAAGAGGGTGTGAGTGGAGGAGAGTGCGGACACCGACGACGGACGCATGCAGGAAGGACAGGGCTGCCGACAAGGGATGCTCTCAGCGTCGCATCTAAAATTCTTCAACTATTTCTATGACCTACCACATGCCCCCCTTCGCTGTCCGAGGTTTTTCTTGACTGCCAACCCTTTATTCTGTCTAAATTCACCGAGCCCCTCATTTCCCATTTCTGATTCCCTAGATGCATAGCGAGGGCCTCTGTTCTGGCAGTCTTGGTGCCAAAGGTAGCTTAACAGGGTTCAACACTGGTCGGCCACTCTCGACAAGTCGTAGACACTCGAGCCACAGCCCGGGGGTTAAAAGACGGTCCCCTTCACCCTAAGTAGTCCAAGTGGCGCTGGCTACCACCCCCAAGTGCAGGAAACAGAAAATAATTTAACCCGAGAAAGTGGTGGGGAAACAGCCCCGCCGTAGCGTAGTGTTCATCGCCACCAGACAAGTATTCTGGAGGTCGTGCATTCGCATCCCACGCGGCGGGCATTTCTTCACCACTTTCTTTCTGACTCAAAGAATTATTCATCTATTTCTGTGACCTACCGCATTCGGCTCTTTGCTTTCCGAGGTTTTTCTTGACTTCTAACGGTTATTCTGTCTTAATTCACGAGCCCCTCATTTCCTTTTCTGATTCGCTACATATATATATATAACACAGGTAAATAAGGGTTGGCAGTCAAGGAAACCTCGGAAAGCAAAGGGGAGGTTGTGGTAGGTCATTGAAACAGGTAAAGAATTTGCAAAGAAAGAAAGAAAGCGGAGAAAAAATGGCCGCCAGGTCGGATCCGGACCCACGACCTCCAGAATACTGGTCTGGTGCGATAACCACTACGCTACCGGCCGGGCGATTTTCCCCCCGCTTTCTGGGGTATTTATGTCAATGTAATTTTTTCCTGTGCTTGGGGTGGTAGCCAGTGCCACTCTGACTTCTTGGGGTGAAGGGGACCTTCTTTTTAATCCCCGCGCCGTGACTCGAGTGTGTACAACATGTCAGAGTGGTCAACCAGCGTTGAACCCTCTTAAGCTCCCTATGGCACCAAGACTGCCAGACCGGGGTCGGGACCGGGGCCCTCGCTATGCATGTAGCGAATCAGAATAGGAAATGAGGGCTCGTAGAAATAACACAGAAGTTTAGGGTTGGCAGTCAAGAAAACCTCGGAAAGTAAAGGGAGGTTGTGGTAGGTCATTGAAACAGATAAAGAATTTGGAAAGAAAGAAAGAAAGCGGAGAAACGCTTCTCTGGTATTCTGGAGGCCGTGGGTTCCGATCCCACCTGGCGGGCATTTTTCTCCCGCTTTCTTTCTTTCTTTCCAAATTATTTATCTGTTTCAATGACCTACCACAACCTCCCCTTTGCTTTCCGAGGTTTTCTTGACTGCCACCTTTATTTCTGTGTTATTTCTACGAGCCCCTCATTTCCTATTCTGATTATATATATATATAATTATATATATATATATATTATATCTATTATATATATATATATAATATATATATATATATATATATATATATATCAAAAAGTAGAGTCCGACGCAAGTCTCAAAAAACAAAAACAAACATGTTACTAACGTTTCGACTGGTGGTCCAGTCTTCATCGGAGTAACATTTACAGTACACTGCAGAACGCTTTTATAGGTGCGTGTGGAGAGAGGAGGAAGTTGCGCTACAGTGCGCCCTCTTTGAAAGAAATCATACGTCATCATTCAGTAAAACAAGAAAAAACGCAAGACATACACATGAGAGGGAATGCACTGCCCTCCCTCTTTTTGGGAGAAAAGGTGCGCTACAATGCGCCCTGTTTAAAAGTAGTTATTGGCAAGTGGTACAACAAAGATAAAAGAAAAATGCAAAGGGGCGTCTAGGAAGGAGGTAAATTGGCGCCTCTCCTCATAGGAATTAACAGAAGAAGCGGGGGCGGGGAAGAGAAAGGAGTAAAGGCGGCAGAACGAGATAAGGAAGTGGGGAACGCGCGTCAGCACGTCATCGCTTTTCGTCTTAGGAATGTGTCAACAGAAGAAGCGGGTGAATTAGCCTCTTAGCGCCGGCTTAGCCACATAGCGCCGGCTTCACGTGACACATTCCTAGGACGAAAAGCGAAGGCGCGCTGACGCGTGCTCCCCAGTTCCTTATCTCGTTCTGCCGCTTTCACCCCGCTCGGAATGCTCTCCTGTCACAACAGATAACACATGCGGCACAGAAAGAAAGAATCGAATGCTCTCCCTATCACAACAGATAACACATGCGGCACAGAAAGAAAGAATGGAACACGCGCTTCCCTTGGCGCAGAGATAACACAGACCGGCGCAGCCGGCGGTAAAGGCAAAACACAAATAAACAAACCCAATGTATGGTTCGCGGCATTACCCCCCCTCTAAGAGTGCATCGACCCGATGCTAACATAAGCGACAGTCCGAAAAATGAAAATAAAAGTTCGTCATCGTCCGTAGAAAGGTTTTAAGCGAACCACGTGGACGACTTCAGGCCGCGTGCGTTGTCGTGATGTGCCGGAGTCACCATCGGGGATCACTTCGTAGGAAAGTTGGCCAACACGTCGTAGAATCTGGTAGGGTCCGAAATACCGTCGCAGGAGCTTCTCACTGAGTCCGCGTCGTCGGATGGGAGTCCAAACCCACACACGATCCCCGGGTTTGGTACTCGGCGTCTCGGCGTCGGAGGTTGTAGCGGCCCGCATCCACCAGCTGCTGGTCCGTTATACGAACTCGAGGAGCTGGCGGGCCTCCTCCGCACGTTGAAGATATCCGTGGACGTCGGCGTTGAGGTCGTCGTCTTCTACGTGCGGAAGCATGGCGTCGAGCATCGTAGTCGGCCTTCTTCCGTAGACAAGCTCGAACGGCGTCAGCTGCGTCGTCTCCTGGATAGCCGTGTTGTACGCAAACGTGACATACGGGAGCACTTCGTCCAAGTCTTATGTTCAACGTCAACGTACATTGACAGCATATCTGCGATTGTCTTGTTCAGACGTTCTGTTAGTCCGTTCGTTTGGGGGTGGTACGCCGTCGTTCTTCGGTGATCCGTGTTGCTGTAGCGGGATACCCCTTGCATCAGCTCCGCAGTAAATGCCGTTCCACGGTCTGTGATTAGGACTTCCGGGGCTCCATGTCGCAGCACAACTTGGCTTAAAAGAATTTTCGCCACTTCTTGTGCAGTCCCCCTCGGAAGAGCGGCGGTCTCTGCGTAGCGCGTCATGTAGTCTGTCCTACGACAGTCCACTTGTTCTGTGATCGTGACGTAGGGAACGGGCCTAAAAGGTCCATTCCAATCTGTTGAAATGGTCTCGATGGGACGGCGATCGGTTGCAGAAGTCCGGCGGGTCTTGTCGGCGGCGTTTTTTCGTCGCTGGCAGTCACGGCAGCTCCGGACGTAGTGGGTGACGTCAGAGGTAAGGCCGGGCCAGTAGTACCTCGCCTTGATTTTTCCAATAGTGCGGGCTGTGCCCAGATGTCCGGAAGACGGGTCGTCGGGGCACGCTTCCAAAATTTCGTCACGAAGGTCCGCGGGGATGACGAGAAGGTAATTCGTTCTGTTCCGGGGCTGAAATTCTTCTTCCCCAGGACGGATTTTTTCAGGCTGAATGCTGGTAAGCTGCGTTTGAAGGTCCTAGGAACGGCAACGTTGCATCCCTCGAGGTACTCGATTATGACGCGTAAGTCGGGGTCGGCACGCTGCTGGGCGGCTAGGTCGCTCTCCGTAACGATCCCGAAGAACGCGCTGTCTTCATCAGAGTCTTGTGGTGGTGGGTCGACGGGGGCCGGGACAGGCAGTCGGCGTCGGAGTGTTTCCTGCCGGATTTATAAACGACTGTAACGTCGAACTCCTGCAGGCGCAAGCTCCACCGCCCAAGACGGCCAGAGGGGTCCTTCAAATTGGCGAGCCAACACAGCGCATGGTGGTCTGTTACAACCTTGAATGGCCTTCCATACACGTATGGGCGAAATTTTGAAAGCCCATATAATAGCCAGGCACTCTTTCTCAGAGGCAGAATAGTTTTCCCCTCCTTCGACAGACCACGGCTGGCATAGGCGATTACCCTTTCGCAGCCGCTTTGCTTTTGGACAAGGACGGCACCCAAGCCTATATCACTGGCGTCCGGTGCATTTTTTCCGTTTCGGCATTTTCGTCGAAATGAGCGAGCACGGGCGGGCTTTGCAGGCGTTTTTGCAGCTCGCAGAATGCTTTTTCTTGGTCGTTTTCCCCGCTGAAAGGGGGGGCTATCTTTCGTCAAGCGCGTGAGTGGCTCTGCAATGCGTGCGAAGTTTGCGACGAAGCGCCGGTAGTATGCGCACAGCCCGAGAAATCTTCGCACGCCCTTCTTGTCTTTCGGCCTTGGGAATTTCGCAATGGCTGATGTTTTTGCCGGGTCAGGTAGGACTCCCGCGGCGTTGACGACGTGGCCCAAGAACTTGAGTTCCCCGTATGCGAAACGGCACTTTTCAGGCTTCAGCGTCAACCCCGACGTACGAATGGCCTCGAGTACAGACTCCAACCTTGCAAGGTGTTCGTCGAAAGTCCGGGCGAATACCACTACGTCGTCGAGGTATACGAGGCAGGTGTGCCATTTTAAAGGGCCCGCTAGCACAGTGTCCATGACTCTTTGAAACGTGCTGGTGCTGTGCACAGCCCAAACGGCATCACCTTGAACTCGTATAGGCCGTCTGGGGTTATAAATGCAGTCTTCTCCCGGTCTCTCTCGTCCACTTCAATTTTCCAGTAGCCGGTCTTCAGGTCCATCGATGAGAAGTTTCTTCGCGTGGCAGAGGTGGTCGAGGGCGTCGTCGATTCGGGGGAGGGGGTACACGTCCTTTTCGTGATTTTGTTCAGTCGCCGGTAGTCAACGCAAAACCTTAATGTGCCGTCTTTTTCTTTACGAGTACGACGGGCGCAGCCCAGGGCTTTTCGATGGCTGTATAATGTCGTCGCTGAGCATGTCGTCGACTTGAGTCCGGATGGCTTCCCGTTTATGTGAAGAGACGCGGTACGGTGACTGTCGGGTAGGTCGGGCTCCGTCTTCGATTATTATTCGGTGCTTCGCTAGAGGGGTCTGACGTAGTTTTGCGCTCGACGAAAAACATTCGCTATAGCGACGCAGCAAAGCCAAATTTTTTTTTTGTTGTTCTTGCGGTAGCGCCGGATTCACGTCGAATGGCTGCGTGAGCTTGAATGTTTCTACGGGTGTGCGTTCAAAGTCGGCGACCGCGATCACAACACTTGTTTCTTGCGTTTCTTCGAGGAACGCAATTGCAGCTCCCTTGTTTAAATGCTGGTACTCTTCGGTGAAATTAGTGACCAAAACGTGAGATTGGCGTTGCTTAAAGTGCGCAATGCCTCTTGCGACGGAGACACCGCGGTCGAGAAGCAACCTTCGATCACTCTCTACGATAGCGTCGATGTCAGAAGCAGCCTCCTCACAGTAGACGGCGATCATCAAGCTTGCGCGGGGTGGCAGGGTGATGTGATCGTCGGCGATCCTGACAGCAGCACGGTGATCGGGGTTCGGCTGCGGCGTCGTGGAGTGATCGGAGGAAAATTTATCGACTTGGTCTGCAGGTTTAATTATTGCGCCGTTGTCCGTCAAAAGTCCATTCCGAGAATCACGTCGCGGGAAGCAGTTAGGCAGAACGACGAACGCCGCAGGTACGTTGTGCCGTCTATGGTGACGCGCGATGTGCACGTTCCACTTGGCGTCACGAGGTGGCCTCCTGCTGTGCGTATGTGGCGGACCGTCCCATCTGGTCATAACTTTCTTCAGCTTAGACGCAAATGGTCCGCTCATTACGGAGTAGTCGCTCCCGTGTCTACGAGGGCGACTACATCAAACCGTCGATGGACACCTTGACGTCGGATGCCGCCTTCCTCGAGTTCCGGGTGCGTCGGGGCGTCGCATCTCGGCTTGTGCGTGTTGACGGTCGGGCACTGTGCGTCGTCGTTGTCCACGTCTTCTCAGCGGACGTCTCGGTCAGGTCGGGTAAGCGTCGCGGCGTATAGCTGTCGTCGTGTTCGGGAGTCTCGTCAGGGTTAGGTCGGGTCGTCGGGATGAGGGCATGTCGTGAATCACTGTCTTCGGCGAGCCCTTGCGTCGTTGGAGGGTTTCCGGTTTTTCGCCATAGAGCAACTTCACCTCCAGAAGTTGCTGCTTTTAGTTTCCCCCGCGTGGGCTGGGGGACTTTCCACGGGCGAAGTCAGCGTTGCTACGGCGGTTCGGCGATTGGTATGGGTAGGGCGACGGCGAACGGTTGAAACGCGCTGGGCCACGGCTGGTTTCAGATAGATACTCGTCGATCTCACGTGGTCGTGGCCAGGGAGAGGGCGAGGTGCGTCGACGGAGAAACCACGCAGTCCGAGTCTCTTGTATGGGCAGCGACGGTAAATGTGGTCGGCCTCTCCGCAGTGGTAGCACAGAGGACGGTTATCGGGAGTTCGCCATACGTCCGTCTTCCTCGGCGTCTGGTTCGGGCTACCGGGGGTCGGGCGGGTGACAGTGGGCGGCGGTACGGCGGGGGCCTCTGACGGCGTGTTGGAGCAGGGCGGGGTCGACGAACAGCCGCGGAGTATGTCATAGCTTGTAGCTCTCGGGGTACCTCGGATGGCGTAGAAGTTCCCAACGCTTGTGCACACACCCGCGGTGTACCACAGTACTTAGTGACTCGCGTTCGGCCATCGCGAACTACGCTAAGAACACAGTGTGCGATAGGGCAGTGAGTACAGTGCAGTGTCGTGCAACGTCCGGCGAGCTGGCGACGCCGGTCACCCACATCCGCTGGTTTCCGGCGCACACGAGCGTCGAAGCCAGCAGGCACCCCAACCGCAACGAGACAGCGGACGCCGCCGCGCGAGAACTTTCCAACCGCGAGGCGCCCCCCCGCTCCTCCCCGGCGGACGGGCACCCAGAAACCGAACAAGAACCCCTCGCGTCGTACGTGGAAATACTACAGTGGTACAGGCTCGGCAGGCGACTCAAGCCGCCCCCCCACCCCAAGCTTACCAGAGCGGAAGCCGTGCTATACAGACAACTACAAACGAACTCGGTGATCACCCCGGTGCTGGCGCGCCACGTGTGTCCAGAGGTCTACGAAAGTGTGCTGTGCAGTGTGTGCGCGAGAACGAACGCAACGCTATAGCCCACTTGCTGTGGGGATGTGAACGACACTCGCTGGAGGCAGACGGTGTGCAACGCGCTGCCCGAGGACATTACGTATGGCCATGAACTCGGGTGAGCACGAGGTGCAACTACGAACTATCCAGCGGCTCGAGGCCTGCTCTCGCAGGGCAGAAGCGCAGGGAAGCGTCGTCGGGGGGTCGGCGGGTCAACACCCGAACACCCACAACGCACCGACCGCGCCGACGCCCGCGATGGCACTGCTTCGGGGACGACCTAGTACTCGTCTAGGAAGGGCAGGCCCTGCGTGGCCGAGGTCCCTACCCTCCGCAGGAACCTTCAATAAGTCATTTTCTCTCTCTCTCTCTCTGCACTTTCTTCTCTAATGACGTCGGTGAGAGAAGCGACTTGGGCCTGCGGCGGCGTTGGGAGAAGTTTTCCGCAGCTCCTCTCTCACTATTGCGCGGATAGTCTCGCGTAGGCTGTCGGCCGGGATCCGCGTGCTGCCAAAGTCGTTTCGCATTGGCCGCGCCAACAAAGTTGCGGTCATACTGCTTAGCACGCATTTCGAGGGCTTTCTCAATGGTGCTGGCTTCGGTCACGAATTCGGCGACGGTTTTAGGCGGATTTCGGACAAGTCCGGCAAACAGTTCCTCCTTCACTCCGCGCATTAAGAAGCGCAACTTCTTTTCTTCCGTCATTTCGGGATCCGCGCGGGCGAAATAGCTGCTTCATCTCCTCAACGAAGATCAAGACGCCTTCATTGGGGTGTTGCGTGCGCGTTTCCAACAAAAGGGCGGCTCTTTCTTTCCGCACGACGGTAGTGAAGGTCTTAGTGAACTCGCTTTTGAACTGAGCCCAGTTTGTCAAGGAGCTCTCGTGGTTCTCGAACCAAGTGCGAGCCGAATCTTCCAAGTAAAAGAAAACGTGCCGGAACGTTTCTGCGTCGTCCCACCTGTTGAATTTCCGGACGCGCTCCAGTTTCTCCAACCATTCTTCTGGGTCTTCTGCGGGGGCTCCTCGGAATGATGGCGGTTCCCGTGGCTGCTGCAGAACGACAGGAGGATTGGCTTGGTTGAGCATGGTGCTGGTTGCGACGTTTTTCTTCTTCGTCTTCTCCGGTAGTAGACCGAACTCGGGTGGTAAATCTTGCACGCGGAGGCTGGCTCTTGTTGGACTGGCTTGGCGGCTTCCAGAGGTTGTAGTGGGCATGAAGGGTGCGTACCCAGCCTCCACCAGATGTCACGTAGCCAAGGACGAAGCAGTTTTTTGGAAAAGAAACAAGTTTATTGGAGCGAACTTGTGCCCCCCTAACAACTGAAAAGAATACAGAGGCGGCGAAGCAGTGGTCAACAAAGTGACGTTACGTGCGTCGGCGAGCGTCGCAGAATCGAATGCCCCGGCGTCCGCACTGCAGGCTTTTTATCTTTTGGCGCGCGTGGTTCTCGAAACGTCGATTCGCATCGAGAACATAGTAGATCCAAGAAGATTATTCTGGGCTGTTCACGTTAGATCGGAATGCTCTCCCTATCACAACAGATAACACATGCGGCACAGAAAGAAAGAATGGAACACGCGCTTCCCTTGGCGCAGAGATAACACAGACCGGCGCAGCCGGCGGTAAAGGCAAAACACAAATAAACAAACCCAATGTATGGTTCGCGGCAATATATATATATATACACACATTGTAAGCACGTTCTGAGCATCGCGTCTTATTTATAGTGACCGGCTCGTACATTGTAGTCCCAAACTGTGCTTCATCCTTCCCCTCATAATCATCCTCATCACCATCCTACCAACCCTCCTCTTGCGAAGATCATCGTCATCGGAGGCTGGTTCCGAGTCCGCGGCGGTTGGGCCCCGCTTCCCAATAAACGTCGTCCTGCACCTGTCTCTTAAGTCCCTCTCAATATATATATATATATATATACATATCAAGGTTTCAGTCGTCATTGCCAGTGCTATTCGGCTTTTTTTTCAAAATATTTAATAGGGCCCAATGACGTGTGCTTGTCACGTTTCTTTGATTCATTGATAAATAAGCGAAAACTGAACGATAACGAGTCACATTGAAAAAGATACTATTTATCCTAAAGTTTCGACCGGGGCCGGTCTTTTTTAAAGATACAAATACTGCAGATCTGTTGGGGTTGAATACATTTCAGTTGTGGGCGGGGCAAGAAGATGTATCAAGCTAAACGTAGGCGCTACGAGACACAGAAACAAGCGAAACGCTAGAACGCAACGGGTGGCCGGGCGGGGGGGGGGGCGGTAAGTGGTGCCGGGGAACAGAGGGGAAAGGGGGCGTAATCAAGAGAGGCGAGGCTATAGGATAACAGGAAAGCGTTGCATGGCACTGAAGTCACCACGGGAAAGCAAGAAATGAGGGACTAAGGGGGGGCTCGTTTCCTGCTCGTTTCTTGACCTCTTCTGGCGGAAGGTACCTGGTACCTCAACCCGCCGCTATTTTTTTTTAAAGATTGCTGCCACATGTAGGTATCAGGGTACGGGAGTTTCAAAACACAGAACTATGCAAAGAACCAGAGGAAATTGACTGGTTGGAGAAAAGGGTGGGACAGCCCAGAGTTAACTACGGACGCCTAGTGCAAGCGTTAACAAACACATACGCACGCACACACACAAACAGAAAAAAATGGAAGGAAGGAAGGAAGAAGATGGGGTTGAGATAAGGGAGAGGGGTTTTAGCGGAAGGGCGCGGGAACCGCAGCGGGGGAATGCGGGGATGAAAGAGGTTGGAAGAAAGCCCCAAACGACACGCGGTTTCACATGAAGTAAAATCGCGGGAAGGTTTTACACCTTAAAACGTGACAGCCGTCCACGATGCGGACGCAGAAAGGCAAGGTCATGCAATGCAAGGACAATACCATGCAAAGTAACGCTAATTTGAGCTAGATCACATAAATACCGAAAAATGAGTGGACATAACGCTAAAATCACATACAAAAAGGGAGATATAGAGTGCCACATGAAGTTCTCGAAGAGCATTCATGCAAGGTCATATTCCCGATAGCAATTCTTGAGTGATAAAGGACACAAAATAATATTATATTGAAAACAAGAATAAAATATTGCAAGAGGTACAATGGTGAAATCTATGTACATCCGTGCCTATACGGTACGCCAACTATACAGCAGTACACTGACACAGTACAAAGTACACTACGCGCACAGTACACTGTACAAAAATTTGAAAACAGAAAGAAAAGAAGAAGTAAAAACGCTTCTCTTTCAGAACAAAATTTTCAGTTGCTCGCTGCATCAGCCTTCTCCGGTTCCTGGTTGGGCAAGCAAGACAATCGGCCGGTGTTTTCATTTATGCCGTTGAACGCAGTGTTAAACTTGTAAATAAAGTACGATTCATGGGCTTCACTGTCGTAATACGTTTTGAAATTGGACTGAAGCACAGTGGCTGTGAATGCGTGGCAGAGGTGGCCTAGATAATTCATATGTTTAGATAGGGGAAGGTGTGGTAGGGACTTCATGTGTGCTCGGTGGTCGTTGATTTTCATTCTAAACGGATTCTCATTTTGACCAACGTACTGGGCGCGGCATATGCACCTAGGCTTATTGCCGAGTTTGCACTTAGGCTTATTGCACGGTGCGCTGCCTGTGAAACTGGGGGTGTTGCTCTTAGATGACGTTACAATATCCCTGATGTTCCTCGAACGTCGGTACACGACGCGGGGGGCTCAGGGAAAAAAATTCGCAACTTTTCGCTGTGAAGTAAAATGTTGTGGTTGCTTTCTGAGTATGCAGTTTACGTGAGAGGACGAAGCGTCATATGATAAAATAAGGTTGGTGGTAGTATTCAAAGATCTGTCTTTTGGGTTAGTTATCAGGTGGTTGCGGTCCTGTTTTTCTGACTTTCTAACAGCATCACTGATGACAGACGGTGGGTATTGTCGTCGTGTTAGGTGATTACTAAAGTTGTTGACAGGTTTAAAGTATATCCTTCTGGAACGCAGGGAGTGACTGAATGGTATGCCGAGTTTACAGTGTTTAACGTGGTTACTTTTGAAATGCAAGAATTGATGTCGGTCTGCTGGCTTCCTGTACCCTGAAGTCACAAGATTGTTGTCCGATATTCTCACTGAAATATCGAGACAATAAATGGCAGATGCGGAATATAAGTGGGAGAATAAATGTTCTCGTGGCGGTTGTTGAAAGCGGTGATAAATGTTAGAACTTCCTCTTCCCCGTGGCACCAAATGAGAAAAATATCGTCAATGAGCCTTCGATATAAAAGAGGGCGAAGCTGCGCGTTGCTTAGAAGTTCAGACTCCAATGGGCCCATACGAATATTAGCATAGTTTGGGTCCTAATTTTGTTGCCGTCGAGGTCCGGTCGATTTGCGCGCAGTGCTTATTGTCGAACTCAAAGTTGTTCAGCTGCAATACAAGTTTTGGAAGCACGCCGAGAGTTTCACCATCGATTGAATTGTCTTTGGAAGCATCATCGTACGCATGGATGGCAGATCGGATGCCGTCCGAGTGTGGAATATTTGCATATAGCGAGGCGACGTCGAGAGTGACGAGCAGGCTATCTTTCTGTATAACGAGATCCATAATAAAAGCCAGAAAATGGTTTGTATGCTTCACATAGGGAGGTAGTTTGGGAGGAGTGTCTGATTAAGCTATCGATAAAACTAGAGGTCATTTCTGTTAGCGTTCCTATACCGGAGATGATTGGTCTGCCTGGATTTCCTGCTTTGTGTATTTTAAGCATCATATAAAATCGTCCTCGAACTCTTAAAACTTGAAGTGAGGCTGCAGTTTTTGCAGGTATTTTTTGTCCTTGGCGAGCGCAATCAGTGTCTGGCTTACATTGTTCTTAAATTGAGGAGTCTGATCGGTGTTTGTTGGTTTATAGAAAGACGTATCGCTGAGCTATCTTTCTGCCTCAGTGATGTACTCCTGCTTATTCATAATAATAATTGCGCTACCTTTGTCGGCGGGTTTCATTATTATTTGGGCACGCCCGCTTAAACATTTTAACGCCTTTTCCTCTTTATGTGAGAGATTTTTGTGATTCCGTGACCGACTTTACATTCAGAGATAATGTCACGTTGTGCTGCCTTGATGTAGATGTCTAAGCATTTGTCTCTTTGTGGGGGAGGAGTCGAATGGCGTAGTGATTGCAGCCTAGTGCCCACATTAGGGTCTTGGATTTCCGTTCCGCGGATCCTCCGCTGAAGACCCTGACGACTGGTTGGAGAAAGTTGGGCGCGTCCGCATCTTTAACAGGTTCGATGACGAAGAAACTTTCCGCCATCTTTTCTTCTATTTTGAAGATACAGCCAAAACTTAGTTCGTGGCAATATATAGACACACGTCGAAAAAAACAAAAGGTTGAACGTTTCGGCGGAGGGAGCGGACATCGTCAGAGTAACGAAATATACTGAAGTAGGCCAGTTCTTAGGTCAAAATGGTAAACCTTTTCATTCGTCACCACGTGTCTTCCTTTCGTTCTCATACCGATTGCCGGTGCCCAAGGAATATTTTCTTGCAGTGTATATATATGTGTGTATAAAGATCGGAATGCCGGCTCGATTTGGTCGCATTAGGGGCGAGGACCCTTCGGGGCTTGGGCTGTCGGCCTCTCCTGTCATCGTCACCTCACGTAGTCACCGAACTAAAATACCGGGACACTCGTTTTCCAACGCCATACGCTAGAACGTAACGCCGCGCGCTATAACAACTGGTGCTTCAAATACACGAGAATTCTACAGCAATGCTGTACGCATCAACCTCCGAACAGTTTCATCCCCGTGGGCAACAACGCGAAGGCGCCAATAATAAGCTTATACGATGCATGCTTACGCATCTTCCCAGTTTTCACGTTAGGGGTGACGGCCCGGGACTCATAACTATAGGGTTCTGTATAAATATTGGCGTCAGGTTCTTCCCAAGATGAACACAGCTGGCGAATATAACTAAAGTGGATTCAATGGATGCGTTATGGCGTTCGACTTAGAAACGTGAACTGAAAGCATCCGTCGAGTATCTTCAGCATGCTAATTACCGAAATAGATATTATGTGAGGGGGAGGGGAGTATTAGCATACGTTTCTGTTAACTCCCCTCTTACTTCGTGATGGCAAGCCGACTCCTGGTAGCCTAAGGAGCAAAATGATGCACTAGGAGACATCTGAACCTTGAGATAAACACGGCTGCACTCTTTTCTGAAACATCCCAAAGAGAAACGTACTTTTTGTACAAAATGGCACAAAGTTGAAATATAATTGAAATCGAAAAATTAGGCAGCTTACCCTCACACGCAGGACTCGAATGGCGAAGCTCTAGTAGGTGAGCATTTTTTGAAACATATTTAGGTTTCCGTACAATTGCTCATTTTCATAGTCGTGTGCTACTCATCGTCACCATCGTCGCGGTGCTAGTCATCTTCGTCATATATAACGAAGAAGCCCTCTTTATTGCAGCGAGTGGTAGATGAAACGTCCTCCTCAACATTGTAGACTTGCACCAGCTCTTCGTCCTCGACACTCGTAATCATGTGATGACTTTGTAATGGATTCTAGAGAAAGCGCCGGCTACGGTGAGCTCTTTAATCACCGCGAGTTTTAATATTTAGCATTAGATCTACAGTTCTTTTTTTTTTTACATGCGGGGGGTAGCGCTTGGCCACAGCACTGGAATATTTTTTTGCAAAACCCATTGCGGCAGCCGGGGGACTCGGTGGTCGCACCGAGACGTGCGCGAACGACCGCTCGCCATTTTGTTGCTCCCTTAGATTTTCCCCACTTTCTTTGCTAAAGCCACTGCGCGTGCCGAACATTCTTGACGATCACAGCTAGGCTAAAGCCACTGCGCGTGCCGAACATTCTTGACGATCACCGCTAGGCCCGCGCTCACTAGCGCTAGGCATTTTTATCCTGCAACGGCGATTTTATGGACAGTAGCAACAGCTGCGCTGTCCACACAAAGAGGAGAAAAATGCCCTGACCATTACTGTACTCCCTAATTCGAAATTCGTGCTCAGGGAAAACTAGTCTTCTCGGGGACGGCGTGTATCTACTGCGTTTCAGGACGTGGCCGCGCGATCAGCGAACACACTGCGGCCTGCGATACCGTGTTGTTTTCTCGCACCGCCCCGCCGCTGCCGGCATGTTGTTTGAAATAGAGTTCGAACCTCCCGCGCAAATTTCACGCGGTTCGGCTGAGGCACGCACGGCGGAGCAGCCACCATGTTCTTGCAAATCGTGGTTGAACCTCCCATGCTAATGTCACGTTGTTGAGATAAGTGGCGAACGGAACACCGCTTGGGTAAAGTGCGGAGGAGGGTTCTTCTTGGCGGCGACTGCCGGCGGAAGTCTAAGGCGACGGAGTGAGAGAGATGACGACATTGCAGCGTGTACCTAATCTCCCCCTCGCACATTTTACAGCCGTTACTCGCCGATTTTGTTCTTCCTTCACCGCATCGTTGGCTCACTTGGTTACGCCGCTGACGACGGACGCCGCCGCAGCGAAACCCAGGTACCAAGAGCCAAAAGGCTGCGCCCTGAAAGATGCGGCCACCTTAGGAACTGAGATGCCAACACAAAAAACAGCGCAGCTGGTTTTCTTCACAAGGTTCAAGTTTGCCTTTTTTAGGTCTCCCTATGTTATCGGTAGATCGCTCACTGCTTCCGCACAACGTACGCCATCTGTCTAAGCTCGGACAACACCGTTACGTCAGAGCTTGCATCATGATTGACCGCAGCCAATCCCTGACGCCCGCCTCCCCACGCGAACATCTGCCCTTCGACACCTGCTTCTCACAACTGCTCATCGGGTGCTTACCTCCTCGACACCTTCCCTTACACTTCTTCGCACAGCATTTTGTCGCTGACCATATTTCTGCATCGACTTTTACCCGCCGCGGTGGCTCAGTAGCTAAGGCGTTGTGCTACTGAGCACGAGGTCGCGGGTTCGATTCCCGGCCGCGGCGGCCGCTTTTCTGATGGAGGCGAAAAGCAAAAACGCCCGTGTGTACGAGATTTCGGCGCACGATAAAGATCCCGAGGTGGTCAAAATTAATCCGGAGCCCTCCACTACGGCGCGCCTCATCGCCTGCGTTGCGTCGGCGCGTTAAACCCACACAATCAAGCAATCAATCTGCATCGACTTTTGAGCGACGTTCGGCAGGGCTAGAACACAAGTTTAAACTGCTCCGGTGTTAATACGAGAGAGTGAGTAAAAATAAAGAGGACGAGAAAGTGCGCGGATGCATGAATGGGAGAAGGGGTTTGGTTGTAGCAGGAACGTTTCGTGCGCCTCCGGCAGCTGCAATCCTGAGAATTTCAGCCGGTCTCATTTTGTTTTTTTTGTTTTTGTTTTTGCAAAAGGAGCTCATTTTGGAATAAATTATGTTACACATGTGAAGCATGCCACTACAGCTTATAAGTTGGGAAGGTTTTCGGAAATTATGCTTTTTTTTTTTCATTTTTCTGATCCCATCTTACACAGCGGTACGCTCGAAAGAGGTAATTTCGTTTTTTCATTTCCGTGCAGTTATCACCACTACGAGAAGCGCCGACGCACCCTTAAGAGCAGGAAATCTGCAAACGGCGCAGTAGACGCGCAGCCCACAATCTGATGCTGCGACATTTAGGTGCCAACTCCGCTCTTTTCTTAAGCCACGCTCTCACCTGGAGAACGCCACAAGAAGGATAAGCACACAGCTAAGCCTGGTGTCAGTGCTCAGAACATTAGGTGATCTAACTTCATCGGCGAGAATGAAGTCACGGTGTCGCGAACGACAATAAGCTCGACTGCGCAAGCTCTTTTTCAAAGAAATGCAATAAACTCCAAACTTCGGCCAAACTTTCTCTTCTATTCCTTAGAGCTATCAGTGTTCTGTGTTTAAAACGGAAAGACGTCAGCGTCTCTTCTTACTCTCTTTGTGCTCGCTCAAACAAGGAGATTTAACTCGTCCCTTCTTTTCTTAACAAATGCATTCCGCCTTATTATAACGCCAAGGTAACGCAGGGACATTTTCGACCACACCCTACCGTCTGTTTGGGATTGTCATCCACATTCCATCGTTATCATATTCTGGATGCAACCAATGTACCGGTTCTAGGCCTTCAGCCATAAGGTTGACTCCAGAGCAGATTGTGGGTGAAGCTCAGTGTGCTCTGGGACTTGCAGGACACCTTTTTCAACGCAATTGCCTTCGAAGCGAACTTTATGCACTCACCTGACATCAATAGCGAGCCCGCAAGTGGTCTTCGTGTAGTTTTCGCAAGCCTTGAGAAACGCCACGAAGCCTTTCTGCGTCTGGCCGACGGGAATAAACGGCTGCGTGGCCACCAGTTTCTGATCCGGATTTATTGTTAAATAGGTGTAGATAAGGATGTCGCATACATCGTCCGGAGGAAATAAATCCTCTGTCTCGGCTGCATGGTCCACGGAGCACAGCAGTGGCGGATACTGTTGGGTGGGAACTGCGGAATGATTGGACGCGAAAAGCTGAACCAGACAATACTGCGGGCGGCGGAACAACACAAATAACACCAGTTATGCGCACTAAATAAACATGCACGCTGGCTCGGGGGAACTATCCTTACACACCTGCACTGTGCTCAGAAACAATATTTTACCGTTGCTTCTCAATGCATTCGTTATTAAATGCAGAGCATTTGAGTAACTCACGATGTCACCCGCGTTGACGTCCGTAGTCCGCATCTCACCCCTCCCTACTATATAAAAAAAAATACTATCCGGCGCCAGGTTTCGATCCCTCGACCCTGCGGGCGGAACGCAATGTACATGGTGCTCTACCCACTGCGCAACAAAGCCGACACAGAATGGGACGCTAAGAACGCGCCTTATATCGTTGACTCATTCAAATTACTGCTGACGAGCGCTCTCTCGTCAGCAGTTGGCACAAGTGCAACAACATTAACGTGACGCAAACTACTTAACGTCGTGCGCCCCCGGAAATGCTCTGCATTTGATCGTGCCCCTCGCGAGGGGGATGTTTCACTGCGTCTTCTCTCGGCCGCGGGACCCGTGGCGCCATCTGGCGGAGGCGCGGCACAACTCGTAGCACTTTCTTTGAAAAAGCGCCTCGAAAGCGCGGCAAATATGAAATAGTTTTTGTGCCGTCTTTTCAATTTTTTATAGCTGTCAGAAACCCATACTGAGACCATTTGGGGTCTACAATTGGGGACACTAATGCCTCGTTAGCACGGAAGTTTCTAATTTCAAAGTTTTTTCCCGTGCAATGGTTACTGTTTTTGATAATGAAATAATTGATAGTGTGCGAGAAAAAACCCTCACAGAGTGTGCGAGAATTGCTCCTTTTTCAGAGACTGTTACAAATTAGTGATTGTGTACCAGTTAAGCTTTGAATTCGAGGGACATAGCTGCAATTATTGTCAAACTGGCACTCTCTCTGTGTCTGCCCCTGTGACCGGCACCTGCTTGTTAGAACCTTTTGTGAGGAGTGGACGAATCGGTGTGACCACACTGTTGTTCTTCAGGTGGGTAAAAACTGTAATAACAAAGTTATTCCTTTGAGGATATTCATCCCAATCTCTACGCAACTCAAGACCAGCTACAAGTATTCGCAACACTCGTCAAAAACACATCGCTCCTTGCAGCTGTGTGGATTTATCTTGCCATCCACTGCCATCAGAATTGGACTCAGTGGTGTGAACACGGCAGAGCTAACGTTAATGAGAAACGCCATTGTTCTTCAGGAGAGGGGACTTCACGATAGTCCGTGCTCATGAATTGCTGCCGGCTACAATTGAGAACGGGGCTTTAATCTCCGTTCGAATCGTTTTTTCTTACTTGTTGTTGTTGTGGTTGCGCGAGAAAACAGTGCGACAAATAATTTGCGAAGTGCCATGATCTCGATGTTTTTACTCCTGTCATACGCGATCGAACGAGCTATTCTTCAAAGGGAGTGGGCCTAAAATTTCATACCGAATCGGATTACTCCCCTCAAGGTCTACTGCTCCAAAGTTGCGCTAGGAAACTTCACAAACACCAAAGTGCATCGTTGAGAGTTGAGGCAGCATACCGCTGAGTGCTACAGTGAATCTACACCGGCTACAGAAGTTCACGCCAAAGAAGTCCCCGAAACGCTGAGGGCAGATTCATGCGTCAGTCACTCTTTTCTGGGCTTGCTAATTTCTTTCCTCCTTTTTCTTCTTTTTTTTTTTGAGGAATGTGTATACGGCATATATTTCCGTATTGGCATGTTCACTTCTTTACGTTGTTGCTTTTTTCTAATTTTTGAATAGTTTGATCTTTTTTTTCAAACTCTCTTCGACAAATTATTTCCATTTGCCAGAATCAAAGCATAATATTCTTTAGTTACGATAATTATCTTTTGGGGAAAATGCAGGACATTAAACAATTGGTACAGTGCCGGCTATTGAGCAAAGAGAGCTAAGAAATGAAACAACGTCCGTAGTAGTAGGGTGTGGAGTGTCGGAATTTTCGTTATATTTCTCTAAATTTTCCTGATGGGACGTACAGTACGCATGGAGAGCCACCAGTTACAGCATGGCGCGGTACTGTTTGTATTATCATATTAACATTATACAGACGTGTTATTATGTACGCTGTAAATCCGGTGGCTGAGGCCCCTGTCAGGCCACGTCCGCCTTTAGTCTCAGCCTCCCTTTGGTTTTGCCAGGAAATAAAAATGAAATATTCGATGTAAGCACAGCAATTTCTACCGGAGAGTGAACGCGTACTCAATGCCACAGTGGTATCCAAACTTGTTTAGTGCTTCCGCGGACAGACTATGCCCTCTAACCACTAGCAGTCAAGCAGTAAGAGGAATGATGTTGGAGCACGCGTCTTAAACATGTGAAACTACCTGGGATTCTATTTTCTAAGAAAATGTTCGTGAAAAAAGTTATTACAATTCGCGCAACAGTGTCTCTATAATCTGTATCAACGGGATGACAGGCGATGTGCTTGTACCAGGCAGGACGGAAGTTTCTGGGATCTCGCCAGACGTGGTGTTCGGCGAGGCTGCTGAATCAGAACCTGTCGAAGCAGTGTGGTTGGGAGGAAACGTCGTACGCGGGTCCGATGGCTCCGGAGGAGGTCCACTATCCCCTGAACCGCCTCCGCCTCCGCCTCCGCCACCGCCTCCGCCTCCGCCTCCACCTCCACCTCCGCCATAGTCTCCGGTATCTTCGTCTGTGAGAGAAATGGTGTTATCGCAGAGAAACGTTCAACTTAAGTTTCTTCCATAGGCCACTAGAGGAACGCCAAGAAAACGATATTTAAAAACATTCAACGGTCCGTGCCTGCGATCGCTAAACCGTACGCATATCGTTCGTCTTATCAGCCATAGAGACAAGTGTACAAATAATGCGCCGCCTCTGCAGGGCTTTGCGTTTTCGTTCCGAGAAGAAACTTTTGTACCAAGCACGTAGCGAGAAGAAGCTGGAACATCACTTGGCATTTGTTCCGACGAATTTTAACACCGTCAGCATGCATACAAAGGGATCTTCCGTAATAGCTTCTTCTCGTTCCTTGCGGCCCTTCTCAGATCAGTGTTTTTCTGATTCCCTTGAAACTGCGTATACAATAGCAACGAGGCTATCACGCCACAAACATGTCTAAGTGTGTGCCAGAATTTATTCTAATATTCCTCAAGGAGCTTTGCAACTGTTGGAATCGAGCCTCAAATCAAAATCAAAAGAATCAAAAGAACCGTCGCCGCACAATATGATTCAGTTTACGATAAAGAAAGGTCGTCATCGCGATCATGGGGATAGCCGTAATATGCGCGATCTGGGGTAAACTGCAGTGCATTTTTCTGCACAAGCTTGTACGGTGGTCGCTAAATGCGCGGGCGGCACCTAAAATATCTCAATGGGTTCTGAATTCGAAAGGCTGTTATTTCCGGCTGAACTCCCGAGTCAAGTAGTTTTTCCCCGCTTTTCATAGGATTTGCAATCTCGCCTCTCCGCCCTGCTATCCGTTTTAAGGTTCCAATTCTTCGATCTGTCTCCTACGTGTTTTCACGCTGCTGTTTCATGCCGCCGTGTGATGGGGAGTTGACGCGCCATGCTCATACTGGCTGTTTGTTTGCTCGCTGGTATTCTGATTATGATGAAGCCCTGATACTACCGTCGAGATTAAGCTCTCCCTGTGCAACGTGGTGTGAAGGGGCAGTTCTCCCCCGAGAGACGCCAATGCCGTACGCAGTCTTTTAACGACAACCGTCTTTCTTGGGCTACCTGAATTTCAAAATTTTGGTCTGTCTGCCTGGCTTTCGAGTCATTCACCAGGCCGAAATCTAAAGTACTTCTTGATCGAGAGGCTTGTATACGCAAAATGTTAAGAGGAATGGCTGCTTGACTTCAGCAGCAGAACTGTTAACGCTTTTAGTGCAGCCGTCAAGCGTTACCAGACGGCTCAGTCCAGCCGAGCGCGCGTGAGCGCGTTCTGGACCTTCGAGAACACTTTGTGCAGCAGTCCTCGGATGTGTGGTTCTCTTCGTCAGTACACGTGCGATCGCGTCTGAAGAGGCGAGTACAGAACCCGAGTTCACGCTACCTATGGCGAGTTTGTTTATCCACTTGCCACGGTAACGCATTGCGGTAAAGCATTGCGGTAGAGTGCGGTTACGCGGTCCACATTGGAAAACATGTGAAAGGCTGGTTGACAATATGATCCAGGCCCGACAACCGCGGAGAATGTTTTGCGACAATTTCAGAAATCCGTGGGAGGTTCAAGAGCCGGATCTCCGACAAATGGAGAGGGGCCGCCAGCTCGGCTGGTTCTTAAACCTTGCACCACTAATGCAAGCTGCGACATGTTTTTGCTACTAGAAGTTAGAAAATTCTCCTCGTGTCACAGAAACCCTCCGTAGGTGCACTTTTAGCAGCGGAGCTTCTGTATTTCGTGCCTATCTTCCCGTCTGCTGTACGTCAGGTGTCACGCAGGAGCACGGTGAAGAAAGGTATAAAGGAGGCGAGAAAGTCCATTTTGGGAAGCACCGGCGAGCGGCCGGAAAATGTCACACGAAAACGAACGCGCTCTACAACACGTCGTAGCTGCTACAGCGACGGAGATGTTAGCGGCAGAGGGCAGATTAGCGGAAAATGGCAGCCACCGCAAGTTTCTTCGCCCAGTTTGGTAGCCGCGACCCTAACCTGGGACAAGCACTTATAACCTGATCTGCCCACTCTAAGAAGCGCCGTTTCCCCTCCTACACTGTTCTAATTTAATGCACAGCGGTACTAGAAGATTTGTGGACCCTCCGGTTAGCCTCTTAGAAAACGTTTTTCACACACAACTATGGAGGGCGCACTGGGGTTACAGAAACGGTATTTCATCCCTCCCGCTAAGGAAGGGAGAGGCGACTGTGCTATCCCGAATCCGGCGATGCGCAGCCGCCCATTCCTTTGCACGATCCACATAATCGACGTTCGAGCCGGCACAAGAGAACCACTGCTCTGCGGCTTGAAAAGTTCTCCCACAGGTTTGAATTGGGTTCGATTTTTACAGCAAAAATGTATGTGGCTACCACGCCCCTCCGGTTTTCCTGCCGGTGAAGCCGGTTTCATGAGCACAGCTCTGCTGTTCCTCATCAGCACCGCCTTTTCCCATTTCACAGGTTTCATACACACGGTTGCACCGTCAGCTCTTAATCGCGCTAGCTTCGTTATCAGCTGTTGCACTTTTAATCTGTTATGGAACTGACGCGCGTTTTATCTCAAAAATAGCAGGCACAGAAACCCGATAGGCCAGCAGCAAAACGGAAAGCCGCTGACGAAAAATGACCAGCTGGGGCCGTTTCTGTTCTGTTGTTCTGTCTAGTCGCGTATCTGCGGATCCCTCCCAGATGAAGAAGCTTGCCCACTTAGAACTATCTTAATTTGCTTGTTCTGCTTGAACGTCTTTTTTGCATCCACTGGTGTCCTTCCGGTCTAACGATTCGGGCATCAGCCTATGGCCCGTTTATGCGTGTATAGGAAGTGGAGGAGGGTAGGCGCACAAGCACCTTGGCTCATGACTTCACCAATGAAATCTTCGCCCTGTTAATGCGAGATTACACATGATACATTTCGCCCTGTTAACGCTTGTGCGACGTGACTACATCCATGGGCAGTTTATGTCGGTGTGTTAAAAGAGGGTAAGGTGCCTAGACGCTGGACATACATGGACATCTAAATCTTTGTGCGCTAGATAAAACCGGAACCTTTCGATGTAACTCGCGATGGAACGGACCAGTGTCGTTCACTCGCAGAAGGAACCACAGGAATTGAAACAGCTTCGGAGGGAAGTGGAGCCAAAGGCGCGCGAAAACATCAAAACTGCCCTTCCGCAGAGGCTACAGGCGCCGCCGTTCTCACCTCATGTTCCCCGTCATCACGTGGATACAAATTCCTCTCAGAAGAACACCACCTTTCCAGCTTGAAATGCCGACTTAAGCGCATTACTCTTGTTCAGACGGAAACGTTTTCGGTGTGACATAGCAACCAGCGTCTGATAGTCTAAGCGGGAGCACATCACCTCTTCCCGAGACGTGTGGGTAGGATGTCGTAGAAGGGAAGAGAGATAGGCCAAACTTTATTGGGCGCAGAATCTGGGTCCAGTTCCTCAATTCAACCTTCAACTCACCTGGTCCATCTAGAACTGAAGAATATTCGTCCACATGCGGTGCACATTTGAACAGAGAGCTTCCTGGGCAGCCTGCATGTTGACTGTCGGCGGGGGGAGCGCCAGAGCTCCCAGGAAGTGATGGGAGTGGCGAATGGAGCCATAGCTTGGGGCTGCTGTCCCGATAAAAATGAGGAATGGGTACGTAGGAATAACTGGTGAGTCCGGAAGTATGGCCAGTACACCGATAGATGTGGTGAAGAATGTGATGGGAGGAGAGTGGAGATGTTCGAGCCTGTCGAATAAGACAAGGAGCCTCACAAATCAGACGAGCATGGGAATGGGTAGGTGCGTGATAGGCGCTGGGCGGTAAGTGATAATGGCGGGAAGCGCGGTGCTGAATGCGAACCATCGGCGGGCCGTACAGGGTTGGCCAGGACATGAGCGGACGCGGGAAGTTTACTCGCGTTAGGGTGTTTGCTGGATTATTGCAGTCCATGCAAGCGTGGCCAGGAACCCAAGCCAGTGAGAAACCTGGTCGAAAATTTGACGCAAGTATTGCAGTAACGAAGTCAGCGGTTGGGTGGGTGTCATGGTTAGCGAAATTATGAAGGGCTGATTGGCAGTCGGGGAAAGTGTATGCTGGCGTGCTGGTGGAAGCGGCGACAGTACAGTGCACTATTTCAAGGGCAATGGCGTATATACTGCGAGAGAGGTCGAATCACGTGGGGAAAGAAAAGAAACCGAGGCAATGTCAGAAGACGGGAGAGTGTACGCTCCGCTAGGCGTCATAACATCGCTGATGAAATGCCCGTACTGCCGGGGGGAGGTTTCAACGTGAACGCGCTACTGCCCGATGCAACCTTATTGCTTTTGTGCGTGGTTAAGTGGTTTGGGTTGGTGTATTACGCAGACACTGAGATGCCTACTATGTGGGGAGAAGAGAATACCCCCATGTTTTCCCCTACAATGAAGATAGAGTCCTAATTTCATCCCGCTAATTGGCTAGGAAGTAAGCTGAATTGCAAATTACGACAAGAGCTGTTTCGTTTTCTCCATTCCTGGAACGGTGCCCAGCTTCACTGGCCATCCTTCTTCGTAGAGGGGAAAGGCGATGAATTTTTATGGTACGGACGCCGGACGCCGCTTTATTTTTTGCTCACAGCGCCTCTTAGTGCTTTCCTTTAAGACCAAGTCGGGTTGCTCTGCAAGTGGATGCTTAGTAGCTACACTTAAAGGAGCCATGAAGAGAAAACACAAGTTTGGTTCATTCAAAGGATTGTCTCGTTAGAATCATACTGACACCACTTTTAACGTAAACTCCGCTCAAATAAGCTACATAATTAGGAAAAAACGGAATGGTCATGCGACCCACCAGCTCATTTCCCGCAACAGAACCTATGTCGTCACATGAGCTAAGCTCTGCGATTGGCGGAGGCTGGCAGAAGCAGACGCAAATTAGGTAGAACTTACAAACTAGACGAACGAGCGATTTCCGCTTAAATTTAGGCAATTCTTTACAAGCAATAAGAATGATGGGACAACCGTTGAAGTTACGAAAGCACATGTAAAGAAGTACTGATGCGTTCTGCTGTTCGTACTGCGCACATGCAGTATTTTTGGTTTCGCTGCACAGCACTACGGGGCTTGGGGTCTGTCTCAGACGACACTGGCCGATTGACGCAAGCAACGGTGTCTACGTGACCCCATTTGTCGAGCGAGCACTGTTTCAGGGAACGAATATTTTCTCCCAGAACAAAAACAAGCCCAGGTTTAAATGCGGGCAAAAACAAACCAAACGCTTGCCACGGTATGGTGCGCCATCTAGGTTACGGAACGTAAAGAAACGCGGAACAAACCAACATCGCTGTACAGGGTGGAGACCACCTTTGAACGGTCCCGTGCCGCCGCAATTGGGCCAACGGGCTCAACGCGTTATTCTTTTCGTTTCCCACGAGACCTAGCAACGCGAAACAGACAATATGATTCAAACTTCTTCAGTAAACCGCGTTGCGGCGATAATTTTAGCGCGGTTTTGACACAATGACTTGCTTCGGCGGCGAGCGAGCAACCGAAAATGGCGGCGCCAGCGTCTACGTGTCTCTACACTGTACGGCGGATGCGTGAATGAAGGTACTCTAGGCTGCAGAGCGGTCGGTTTCAGTGATGTCACTTGGGACCACGAAAACGCACGATGGAGCGGGAAAATCAAAATTTTAACCTAAATTGTTTAATTTCTCAGTGAATAAAGCACCGTTTGTATCCGGACAAGCGCTGGGGGCACTATAAAACACGAAATCTTTCGAATAAAACCAACTTGCATTTTCTCTTCATGGCTCCTTTAAAACCTGAAAGCCAAATTAAGGCAGTGGTGGTGTTCCGCGTAAGGTGCAAAAACAAAAACTCAAAACTCAAAATTTTTTATATGTGGCACACACGTTGAAGGCGCTGCATATCATGGTGTGGAAGTTAAGTATTTCCAGGTCCGTGTGATATGTTCAGACTGTGTGTGCATGACACTAGAACACAGAATTAAAGGACACAGGAGGGAATAACAGAATCTAAGACACCCGCTGCTTTCCGTATGACTGCCATGCGGCGAGACTGATAGCGGCCAAACGTACCGACACCTGACAATCTAATTGATCGAGATTCAGGCCATCTTTCAAGGAGCACTTGGGCACCGCTTTGAAACAGTGGGACCATTCTTTTCGTGACAAAGATAAACGGCCATGGTCAAATTGGTAAAGCCTGAACTCAGAGAAAGCGAACTGTGTCAGGGTTCCCGTAGTTTCTTTATTCCATTATATTTTGCGTTAAATGAATACCTTATCACGTGAACGGGTAAGAAAGGAACAGAGCGAAAACTTTTTTCGGATAGAATTTTCTTTTTGCTTTGCCTTGGATAATATTCCCTCTAAGTACGAGTTGATTTCCTGATTCCTATTTACCCGGTTGGTTGTATGTTCCCTTTTTCCTGCTTGCACATTTGAATGACACAGTATTTTTGGTCAAGCACTGCACCACCCCTCTTATGGGCGCTCAACGCAACAATGCTGCCTGGAGCACAGCTGCGTAGCCTTGTGTCGGTATTGGCCGCTGATACGGGCGTGAATGTTTACGCCTTAAAAAAGACGAATACAAAAGTGATCATAAACACGACTCATCTGGACGATTTCACTTATATAGTACGTTTGGGCAATAACGCGTAGAAATAGCTAAAGAACAAAATTGCTTCTGCTAAATCAAAGGAGTCTTGATAGATCGAACTGCACTCCTGAAATTCAGTGGCTGCTCGAGTAAGTTCGCTTCTTTAGTCGCGACAATTGCCAGAAAAAAATTCCCCGCATTTCCCCGAGGGGAAGAATGTGAAAGTGCGAATGCACGAGTTGAATTTGCGCGGTTCGGTAATGTTCGCGAAAGAGAGATCACACACACACACACAACTACAAAGAAAGAAAGATGCATATATTCACAGACACCTATTTGTGTTGTCGTTGTACTTGATTGCTAGAGCGGATCTCAGCTTTGAAATTTCGTGTCAGTACTGCTTTAAGCAGGTGCATTAGCCCTTGTCCCGCCAGATTCTTGGCCAATCCCCCACGTGGGTATGTGCCATGTCAGCGGCCAGGCAGCGCGCGCCCATCTCCCCCCGTTGCCAAGGAAGACGAGGAGATTCCTGGCCAATCCCCCACGTGGGTATGTGCTATGTCAGCGGCCAGGCTGCGCGCGCCCATCTCCACGTGCGCGGACATCGCCGGTGGACGCAGGTTCAGGGTCGCTTAAGAAGTGCATTGCACTTAAAAGAAGCACAAAGGAGAAGTTAAGAAAACGAGCGAAGTGAGGGCGACGGCTCCTCACCTACAAGCGGGGCACACCGGCCTTGGAGGCTTGCCTCGAAGGAAGCGTGACATGTTGGTTGCTTCCAAACCTCTCCTAAAACGGCAAAGGTGGTGCATTGCGGTTCATCATCAGAGAAATAATGGTCCCATTAGAGGACATCGCGGCATCGTAGAGAGACTAGTATCACTTGAAAGTGCTGAAAGCATGTATGTTCGGAAATCTCGTATTGAGGGGCCTGTTGGCATGGTTGCCAAACTGTCTGCCCCAACATTTCCGTTGGACAGACCACAGCTATAATTAGATGCGAAGCATCTCATGCTCGGCGCTGTGTCCCTCCCTCCCTTGTTCTTGTCCGCCGTCCGCACTCTACTGCGCATGCGTCTCTCTTCAGCCCCGTCAGCGTTTGGGCTGCCGTCAGCGCAGTCCACTATAAAAAGAAATAGTTAGGCGGCGCCCGGTTTCGATCCCTCGACTCTGGCCGCAGCAGGAGGTACGTCGCGCTCTCCATACTGCGCTACAAACCGAGACGGGAGCATGTGCTACCAACGCGCCTTATGTCATTGACTCATTCAAACTACGTCAAGAAGCTACTGATACAACGAAGGCACGCGAAGCTGACCGTGAACGGAAACGACGAACTGGAAACTTTAGAGGAGGATGTTGAATTTCCTGCGGGAAAGCTGTGGCGGGAAACGCCACGCGCGTTGCAGCTCAACCAGAGAGGAGGACGAAGAGGGCCGGCAGCTTGGTAGGAGCGTGAGCACGCAATAAAGAAAGACGAGAGCCAGGAGGTGTTCGATCAGGTAACGCGGGTGTCGGTCTCTTCGCTGTATCTACTTTTCTCTACATTTCTCTGTCTCTACATGGGGGTTCACACTACGTTCTTATTCGTGCTCCGATAAATTAAACAACATAACGACAACACAATGGAACCTACACGGCACCCCCATAATGCTTTCCATCTTCCTCATGGTTCCCCACGGGAAGATGGTGTAATTTGAAAAATCTGGCGTTTTTGGATTATCATTTTCCCGGGGCAGGCAATAAAGAGAGCGAAACAATTGGTGAGAAAGGAACACAACGCCTAAAATAAATGAAAAATGTACTCAAGAGCCTCTCATCTCTGTCGGAATGGATGGCCACTGAACTTATTAGAATGTGTTGAAAAAAGATGCGAGCTCAATACTGTCTTGATCGGGGGTCTTGGAAACTAAAGGTGTGAAGCAGGTTTATATGGGACGCGGTGAATATATCACTGGGAGACGCCTTCGACATGCAGTATAACTTGTATGTAATGTCGTGTCGGACCGCGGAGAGAGTCACGAATTCCGACTGCGTTCACCCAAAACACGCACACACAACAAATATATTGACGTTAGATACGGACACGGCGGAATGGACACTTAAGCACACGCACTGGGTAGACGCAGAAACACACTCAGGGGCGAACGGGAGTGGACAGAGTTAAAAAGCACGAGTCATACACTTGCGACGATCGTACAGGCGAGACCGACTTGAAGTGATGAGCTACTTTTCGGTAGTGGACGATGAGTACGCGCAACGGAACAGGTTACGGTAGTTACTTGAAGAAGCGTTGCCCCACTGGAACGTGATGGTGGCCGATGGCTAGCGGCGAGAGGGAAGAGCTTAGGTCTTGTCCGCAGCGTGTCCTTGCAGCCCGCGCTCTACCCCACTGGCACACCCCTCACTCCCACCAGACAACAGCTTTTTGTCGTCTCGTTGATGGCCATCGTCTTGTTGCCAGCCCGGTTGGTGGCTCGGACTGGAGAGCCGGCGACGGTCCTCGGGCCTACACCACGAGGGTGGCCATATCTCGCTGCCTCCGAGACAGAAGCGCTTCTGTCCTCTTCTTCCTCGGGATTGCGTTTTTCGCAGGGTACATTCGCAAAATTCGGTGGATTGGCCTCTCTTGATTTGGTGCAGCCACACCTCATCCCAGCACCTATGCAAATATTTCAGCAATGGTTTGCGTGTGCGAGGCAAGTAGGTCCAGAAGACGTTCCCGGGTGGAAAGCGAGGTATTAAATTCTTTAACTATTTGTTTATTAACCCGCACTTCAGACATCAATCGGAAATTGTTTTGCCCACGCAACCCGCAGTTGGAATATATATCGGGGCATTCCAAGTTCATAAAGAGGGAAACACTGTAATCGTGCCTGCAGTAGGCTCTGCAAAAGTCCTGCTCCACACAATTTGTGAAAGCTATCGGCCACGACAACATCTTGACTCGGCGAGGTACCCGGCTAGGGGAGTGATAGTTTGAAGCACGTCCAACAATTTGAGTGAAACAATGCGAAAATAATGGATAGAGACCTGGATGAAGATAAAAAAGACATGTGTTGTATTCCCACATGTGCACTGGCTACCGCACGGGTTATGGAGTGTTTGTGGCAAATGTAGCGTTTACACAGTCTTCTCATCCCCAAATAAACCTTTGCGTTCCATTGAGAAGAAAGCGAATGCAGAGAACGGCAAGTAGAGCGGGTGCCAGACGAACCACAACGCGTCTTTTGTTCAGTGCCGTCTGGGGGTTGCTCGTGCCTACCCCTATCATGTGGTTCGGTGTAAATTTTACAGACAGGCCGATGACTAGAACATGCACATTCGGGTGTCAAGGAACAGTCTTAATAAGGACAAAAGCGTAGCGTCCTTCTTTCCGCGCACTGTGCTGAATGCGTATGCGTCCCGTGCTTCGAAGTCACAGAGTTCGTTTTTCAACACACATACGGGCTCACCCAGAAGGTAGCCGAGTGGAATCGCATCGTTCGTTAAAGCAATTTCATTAGGTGGCCCTCAGTAAGACTGGCTGATAGAGAGGTTATATTTCTGCCCAGTGCCGCTTGGTTATGTTCGGAAACGTGCGCCTTGAGTTTGATTGTGCGTCAGCTGGTAACTACGTCCAAAGGAATGCCAACAGCGTGAAATGTAATTTTAGCGTGCCTATGTATGTGTTTCTTTTGGATTTGCCCACCAGTTTCTAGTCCTCCCCTGGCCTGTGTCTCCTACCTTTTTCTTACTCCATCCACTCTGTACTGGTGCGCCTTATGTGCGGAGCAGCTGCAAGCCTAGCGCTACCACACGTCCAGGTCGACCTTTCGAACGCATAATGGATCGTACACTCACCTCCAGCAGCACTGGTGGAGGCATATACAATGACGCCAGTAACCAGCACGAGGGTTCCAAAGCAGCACAGGAGGGTGAGAAGGCGCACGGTGCCAGAGCACATTCCCTCGTCGTTCCTGCAATGAAGATGGGCGCCTTACTATGTGCCATCAGAGGGTTCAATATGGCATCAATCTTCGCAATGCGTCATCTACGCAACAAGAACGTAGAAAAAAAGTAAAGTTCAGTCCTGAATAACGGGAAGCCAGAATGATTCTGCGGCCGGTGGACAACTATGCTCGTACCTCTTGTACAGTGAGTTGTCCAACACACGGCCTAGAGACCGAATCGAAGATGTTAAGTGGAGACGTAAAGCCGAAAGCGTCGGGGCACCTCAAATAGTAACATGAGGATACACCTTCGTTAAAATGAACCGGTCGTTCGTGGCAGGCCTAAAAATTTGCTAGGTTATTGGGACAGAGGCAAACAAGCCCAGAGATCGAATTTGCTAACCCGTCTGAACTAAGGTGTATGTGAAAACCGTGGCGCACTGCCCTCGCGTGCACTAGATTCCAGAGTTCCGTTGTGTGCTATGTCATGTCATGTTTGGGAATATTATGACTGAGTACATTACAATTGCAGCTTTTAATGCACGAACATCGTTTTCGCTGTTATCGGCGTACGGGCGCCAATGGTTGGTTCCTCGCCGTTTAGCACCTCGATGCAACAGCGTCGTCAAAACCTCGAACGGAACAGCAGAGTAAAAATGATTCGAAGAGACATATGCCTCCGTGGAAACCGGCAAGGGAATCTGATTTAGACAAAAAGAGTCTTGAGGGCTTACTTCTTTCAAAAATATAGCGACCTAAATGTCCATTTGGGGCTCTACACAGTTCACCCACATTTAACCTCAATCAAACCGTCTAGGGTCCATTCCAATTGTGATGGGATTAAGGAGTGTTGAAGGGCAGCTATGAGCCCAAAAAACCAGGCATCGTGCTACCACTGCATCAAACCTCATTTCAGATAGAGTTGCAACATAAATGGGCCATAACAACAACATATAGGCTTGCTTTATCTGAAATATTTAGTTTTGTAGAACCCTCAGCGCTGGTTCCGAAGCAGACGATGCTTTATTCTCAGACCAACATTTCATGCCAGAATGTACATTTTCCAGCTGCATCGCATGTTTCGAGAAGTCAGCAAACAGGTATACCCAGGGCATCTACGTATAGCAAATGGTACATGTTGAATATGGCTGCCGCTATCTGACAAAGGCCCTTTTGTTATATCTGTTATATTCCGCCTTCCTAGATAGCGCATCCACACCGCTGACGGACCGAACACTTTACGATCTTTAAGACCGGACTTCACCTTCATTATTTTCCTAACGGCTGCAGTAATCGTTTCCTGAAACATTGGTTATGACTTCAAAAACAAGATCCCGTAAGTGGTGGTGTCGCTTCTGCCTTTGAACGGTGCGTGCTATAGTTAAGCCAAATACACCGGCTGGCTGTGTAAACCGGCGTGAGCAGGCGTCATTGCGCCCTAACTTCGTCAATGTTTAGGCGTTTTTTTAGCACATTTCATTGTTTACATCACAACTGTGACGCCTTTTTAAAGATCATTCACTGAATTCAAGCGCAGATAGCTAGCCCTGCAGTCGTATAATCCTGATTATTTGCGGCTGATTTTTTTGGCACACCAGCTGATCACATAGGCCAAACAAAAAAAGAAAACTAAAACACATCATCGGATGTTGTCAGGGCGACGCCACCATGCGCTGGGCTGAAAGACGGAGTTGCCAAGACGATTTAACAATTAATGCTACGCTCTGAATCAAAATCCTGCAACAGGTAGTTCGTACACAATTTATCGGATTCGTGACCCCACCACCTTACACGATGACATCATACTGCTGAATAATATAGATGATTCACGCATAGTGGGTATTTTTAGGGAACTTCTTTGTATTAGCAATTTCTTTCTAAGAAACGCAGCAGCATTTAATGCTGTTTTATTTTAGCCGCCTTGCGAATAAAGCTGGGGAGACTTCATGAAAGACGTTCCGAAATTCTTCACTGCGGTTGCAAAGAATGAGCAGTCCAAGAAGGAGATAAATGCTTTGAGTCTCGTTCTGGGGTATCTCGCATGGGTAGAGCAGTAAGGCTGGGTTACGGGTAATTTTTGCCGCCCTATAGAAGGGCTGAGCTGGCCTGTTGGCAACCCAGTAAGATGATCTGAAGTGCAAAGTTGGGAAAATGCATCAGTGGACTATTTTTCGACTTTAACAACCAGGGCAAATGGTAACGCAACTCGGAATTTATTCTCCGTTTTGTTTCTTAAAATATTTTGAACGGGGTTTCAATAGCCTATGTATGTTCAGTGGAACCCCGTGCATACGTTTTTCATCGGACGGGGAAAACAAAACGTAACAACCAAGAAGACGCAGCCATGATGAAACCCTCGTAACTGAGCGAAAACAGGTAGCTTTGACTTCCAACCATGTATTTCTGCTTTCGAACGTTATTTCGAACCTTCTACCCCGGCTACACTTGCACCCGATTTTCATTCCAACCGAATGCCATTTGACTCAAATGAGGGGCTTGGATTGTCATTCAGAATCCGCCAAGCTCTACTACAATTTCGATGGCACTGGAAAGTTTTAACAATCGCTCGCTGTGCTGCGTGGTGCTGCTGCTGTCGAGTTTTATTTTTACACAATAATGCAACAAGCAAATTCAGCAGCAGCCCTTGGCATTAAACTGATATCAAATTATAAATAACGCAAGCTTTGACGAGAATTTTGTTTATTTCTGGATCGCAATCGGGATATTTTAAGCTGTCTTGGGCTATCTGGGCCAGCTGGTTTGCCGCTTTATCGCACTGGTGCTTAGAGTAGGGGATCATTACATCTTGATTTCATGATTTTACTTGAATGAAAAGTTAACAAAGCCCCACAATTAAAAATATTTCGTTTGTTTTAAGTGCGCCAGTAATGTATTTGTTTGTGCTAACTATGAACGCTGTGCGCGAGAGTGCTAGAAATGGCGTTCAAGAGCCCCGAATGTATCTCTAGATGCTCATTTGGCTCGAATGTCATCTGAGCCGAATGGCACTTCAACACCCCGTGGAGAAGCTCAACTTTTCATTTGAGTCAAACGACATTTGGTTCAAATGACATTCGGACGGAAGTGTAGCAGGGATATTAAAAAAACTCGCGAATGTCGGATTGCCGCTTTTTGCGATCGCTGGAAAACATCACGCGCGGCAATGCAAGGTCGCCATGTCGACTCTCTTCCGCGCTGGCTGCGTGCCTACCGCATAATAGGTCAAGCTTTTCCTAAAGGGAAAATGATTCCCGTTCTCGCGAAGCCATAAAAGCACGATAAATTTCGTAGTTTCAAGTTCAACGGCTTTCTCAAGCTTGAAGCTCACGATGACGGTGGACGGTGAGAGCCCGTGCTTTTCTTAAGGGCCGGGGGGGTGGGGGTGGTGGTTTTATGACAAACACGCACTTACGGCATTCCGCGGTGAAACTTCCGTTGTATCAGCAGTGATGACGGTGATAGCATAGAGTAGTGTAGGGCAGTCTACCGGTGATTATTCTACCCCGCATGCGGTTTATGCAGTGAGTTTCGTATCGACAAACGTCAAAATGGCGGTGCGCGCATGTTGCCCGGGCGGGTTCGGAGTGTCAGATTGCGACGATTGATCCGGGAACGTACTCTGAGCGGCGGCGTAACAGTGAGGATTTCAATACATGTGATTCTATGTAAGCTGCGCCGGGACTACACAAAAATAACCTAGCATTAGAGAAAACGCAGCACTGAGGAACATAAGAGCTTGGGTTTTAATGTAGCCGAAGTTCAAAACATAACTAACATCCTCCTCGATGCACTAATCTACGACTTCGCAATGGGTAGACATTTTCCGTGAAGGACGGAGGATTACAGGCGAAGGATAACGCTTTTGTTACGTGCATCTGACCGCCCGTCGACAAAAATGTGCGCCGTTGGGAGCTTCGCGTCTTTCAAGACTTAAATATGAAAATAATTAGACGAACCACGTGAAGGACGGAAAATGTGCGCAAACGTGAAGGGCAGAGGCATATCCTTCACGTCCTTCCTCCAAATATTTTCCGGCTTAAAGTTCTTGAGCACCAACTACCTCATACCCCCCGCCATTTTGTAACTTTTCCCCACAAAGCCCTACATGGCCCTATCCTGTGCTCAAGGGATTGCTTAGATTGCGCCGCAAACGTGGTCCCGAACAGCATATGTAACAGATTGACAGAAGGGCCTTTTCTGCATTCAAACAGCCGTCCCGTGGTTTTAGAATCCAACTTACGGTTCTTGGATAGCTGGAAAATAAAAGAAAGAAGTATCTGGGTACTATTTAAGGGTTTTGTTTTTCCAGGGCAGCTACAATTTATTGGCGGACGACCATAAGAGCAACACGACAAACACCAGACGACATGGTTGCTGAGTGCTTGATAAACAACCTTAGCATGCTCATAAACATTATGGTGGTCGAATAATTCACTCAACCTCTTTGAATAAGTCATTCCAGTTTAATCAATAACAGTTGATTGCCTAATTATAAGATTTTAAGAGCGACGGTGAGAGCCATCATGAAAGCGTGCGTCCAACCATGTCCGGAAGCTCATGGAAGTTGTTTTACCATTACAGAAAAGTGGCGTAGCACCAGGTAGATTATAATTTTTGTTAGTGGAATCCATTAGTGGGCGAGCAAGAGTTGAGTTCATTTATCTTGCCATTGAATGTCTCAGTAGCAGGACTTTCACATTAAACACTAGATGATTTTCTTTTGTGGCTCCTTGTGCTATTAAAAACAAAGCATGCCCTTCAGCCGTGTCTTTTATTCTGTATGGAAACACGTAGGTATTAGAATGTGGATCTGAAGAAATCTGCCGTCTACATCTATTGATATTTTATCCTGGTGTTTTACGATTCATTTCCGTATGTACAAGCTAACATGAAAGCTTTCTTCTTGAAGTGTGAAACCTATTTTTTCAGATATGCGTAATTTAGGCTTTTTGGACACATCTTTGAGTGCATTTGAGGAAGGCCAGTGCATTGTAAATTCTCAAACACTTACAGGAAGGCGGAGCGTAGCTGTAATCCTGCGAATATAGATCTGAAAGAAAATATAATAATGAAGTAGTACACCGAGGGTTTCTCTGGAATACGAAGTCTACAGTTAGCACTTCTTGCACAGGTTCTCAGCATACAAAGGGATGCGGGAAATGTCGAAGCGCTTACCAGGATACTCTTGGAAAGTGTTCAAGGTTTCCGTTGACATCACTGCAACAAAAAATTACTAGGATTCACTACGAAGTGCCGCGGAGGATTAGAACGGAACATATGAGCGTCGTTCCATTACTTTTCTAGGTTTTTAAAATAAGACTTCGCAATCGTAGTGGTAAGCTCCCGCATGACAAATAACAGCTTTTAATCAAGTTCACCAGAAGTGTGCTGCAGAGGCATTGAATTTTTGTTTCGAAGCTTACGGGCCTACGAATCTACGTGTTTTCCTGTGTTCGCGTTTCAAAACAACTTCCCGGTGTCTCAGGTATTATACGTCGAGGTCGTAAGGCGCGGGGTCGAGAATAAATGCCCCTTGACCGTATAAATGTATTGTTTGACGTAGAAAACCATGGCTTTGTGCCTGTAAAAAGGCTTGGTTGGTTGCTGGTTGGTTGTTGGTTTCTCAAAAAAACAATTTTCTTCGTGCTGAACTACAACAAACAGGACGGTGCCTGCCTTAAGTTTCACAACTGAACGCTGCCATCGCGTTTCACCGAAAGCGCCGCGACCTACCACGGCCGCTAGATCTCTCCCTTTTGTTAAAGGGGAGATGTAGAGGCCGTGCAACTACGCTTGAATAAACAGAAACTGCGTGGCTTGCACTGCGCTGGAACTGCTGGCACAATTTCATGACAAAGGAGAGTCCACGGCTTAAAGAAATTTAAAGAAACAAAGACATTTTGAGAACTGGGTATTAATGCGTGAAAATACTTTGCGGTTTTTCTGTTTCACGATACTTTCCTCGTAAAAATTGTTACCATCATTGAGTTTTATGTTCTTTGCCAAACGTCGACAAGAGGTACTAAAATTGAGTAGGCTGTCGACTTACTGTTCATAGAACTAATACCGAAAACTTACCAAGTTTTTGTCAACGATTGGCCACCGTGTATGAATTAAGCATTTCTGTATACTTTCCGCGGTAAGTTTTGTGTAGACTAAATCGTTTTTTACAGGCCACTAAAAAAACAAAATTGCCGCGTATCTGCTCCTTCCGTTGCAAATGTCAACAAGAGACGAGACTCTGTCGACATTTTCAAAGTGAATGTCTCCCTTCGCTTTCCCGATCAGCCCTCAAGCTCTTCCTCTTCCGTCGCGCTCCTTCCACGGTAAACACGCGAGAGGTTTGCTCAAGTCGTTTTCAATTAACCGCGTTCCACTGCTCCAGACCGGGTGTTTCTAAACGCTTAGCTGCACAGAGCACCCACGTGACATATCTGTTCGCGCGGTACAGAACGTTAATTAAACGTCGTCGTTGGCTGCGTCCGAAACCTAACGTACCTAAAACATACCAAATCACTATTATTAACAGAAAGAACACGTATAATTGAGTTTAGAAAAAAATTAAACCTGCTGGGGCATGAACCCAATCCGACAGAGCCAGTACTCAGGGCTCTATATCCAAGCCTCAGAGACCCAAAGGTGGGCTCCTGTTAGCAGGCGTTGAAAAAATAGCGGGCGCCGTGACATCACACATGTCACGGGGGCGCTCTGTGCAGCGAAACGTTTGGAAACACGCCTCCCGGACGGGTGCCTCAATGCACGCAATGCCGTACGGTGGAGAAGCGCGTGAATCGAGGCAACCTACTACAACGTTTACAGAACCACGTTCCCTTCCTCCACGAGTGGTCCAAGCAGAACAAGGAACCTATCATGTGGAACCTTTCGTTGCTGTTGCCCTTTTATGTTTTTAAATGCCGCCAAGAAGCTCGAGTAACAGCAGGCGACGGTTTTATGCAGTTGATGCGGTATTTAATTTGCCGTGGCAAAAACTAAGCATCCATGAATATTTTGATCAAAGAACACTGCAAGTGTCCCTCAGTGTATTTATTTTCTGCCTTATATTTGCGTAATGTCTTGTTGTTGTTCGACAATATTGAGAAGTATCAACATTGACACCGGACTTAGACGTTTAGATTTGGCAGCGATTGTGTAAGACTATTGCGCAGACTTCGTCCGGCTGGCTAAATTGAGACATAGACAAAGACAAACCGAAATTCCTGGATTTACTTTAAGTAGCCCAAGAAAGACCACCGTCTTTAAAACGCTTAACGTACACTGACCAAAGCGTTTTCGACAGTACACTCAAAATGTGATGCTTGGCGAAAAGCCGACCTCTCATAGACCGTACGTTCAATACTTGAACACCAGAGCTTAATTGAAGACCTTTTCTCTCTGAAAGATCCTGAAGATCGCGTAGCGGCAGAAAAAATTAAAACAAAAATACGGTTAATTTCACTTCCATACGAATTGGTAAAACACGAAAGTGAAATGTGCCTTCATAGGACCAGTTGAATGTTTATGTGCATGGATATGAACTCGCACATTGCTGATTATATTTCGTTGGTATGGCACCGCTTTACACATCAACGTTCCGCACTAGATTCCACGCGTCGGGCACTGCGTAAATCCGAATGCAACCACAGGCGCTCGAAAACTGTCCGTGCGAATGAAACCAAACGGGTTATCAGCGAATCGTTTGGCGAACACACGGTCCGCTGCAGCGAAAGCAGTAGCAGACCGTGTCACGAGTCCAACATTCGCAAGTCGGCGTCGTTGAGGCTACGCCGCTAAGATCCCTAAAATTACTAAGGTAGCGCCAACTGCTCCCTCCTTCTCCGCTGCCCTCTTTTTTTTTCTTTCCCCTCACCCGCGGCACCGCGGTGTCTAACTCCGTGGCGATGCCGCCATTTTTGTTGGCTGCTTCAGAGCAGACGCCCTCGCAACGCTTCAGGCTGCTCGCTGCAGTTTGCAATCGCTCTTTGGTAGCATTTATAGGATTTCTACCCCCCGTTTTAACAACACGCACTGAGTGAGGGTGTTTTGTTTTATATTTTTCTACAAGGGCATATTTGCGGGGTGGGTGCCGCTGGCGCATACGCACAGCGCGGTTTTTGTTTACGTGTGAGCCATGCTGTAACAACTCAGGATAGCTCGTGAATGCGAAAGGATCGAGCGTGGACATTTCAACGTGATCTGTTACGGCAGTTCTGTTCTTGCATTCGCGTGACTGTGGTCACGCAATCACTGCACAGAGGGCTTGCGCACGGTTCGCGGCAGTATACAGAGCGCTTCATTCGCAAAGGCCGTCGTTCGAGCGCTACGCTGGCGTCCTTGCATCCGGCTTTCTTGCGATGGTTGTGAATCATTAGCGGCGTTCGCTCCGCGCCCGCTTTCACTAACGACCTACATCCTACCTTAATTTCGCGCAGTTTAGAGTGCTTTGCCGTTTTTGTAGAAATGTTTCTTTCACCTTCATGTCGCTATATGCTGCTGTGAATAGATAAAAAATATATACGCATGTTTGTGTGCGTGTGTGCACGTACAGCGACGTGAAAAGTCCCTGCTTCCGCGACTTCGCAGCCGGATACACTTAACTGCACTTGCGGCCGTACGTTCATGTCCAAACCGAGTGAAAAACGCAGGCTTGTAATTCTGGGAATAGGCGCCAGAGAAGACTGCGACCAATCGATCGGTTAAACTGAAATTACAGATTTGTGGCCTCTTATTTCTCATACGAACCAGAGATCGAGTCCCTCTACTAGTACAAATTATGTAACTAATTACTACAGTTAATCATGCAATACGTTTTTTTTACCGGGCGCGGTCGTTTGCAGCCGTTATTAATGGAGGCTACCGCTATACCCACTACACACACTACCGCTATACCCCGGCACGCGGGGATAGCAGATCAATGGTCAGTCGGAATAGAAAAAGCACATGCACGACGCAATCAAATCAAATAGGTAACTGCACGGTTAAAGTAACGGCTGAAAAAAGCGAAATCGATGACATCTTTTAAGAGTATTACTAAGCACTTTTTGCTCTTAAGGCGGCGGACGCAGAAAGCTTCAAGCAGTATTTCACTGATGTGCTGCATCATTTGGAAGACGATTGAAGGACTCGCTTGAACGGCCTATTTAGGATAACGAAGGGAAATGTGCTATTGAAAGCCTCACCCGGGAAAGTAACCTTGGCCTGAAGGGTTAAGCGCTGCTTTTTATAAGATGTTTAAATGCGAAAACTGGCACCCGTGCTAACGAAGATGTTTCATGCAGCGTACGTTATTAAAACACTGCCACCATTATATTCTACGTCCCACACAGTCCTCATTCCTAAGACCGGTGAAGCGGAGAAACTGAACTTCTCAAGTCGTACCGGCCAATATCATTAACAAAGGTCGACTACAAAATGTTATGAACGTTATTGCACAAATGCTTCAAAGTGTTCTCCAGCAAATAGTATGGCCACATCACAAGTGCGGATTTAAGGGTCGCAATATTTTTACAAATATTGATAAAGGAAGGTGTGTCCTCAAGTACTGCGACGCCCTGTGCACACCGTGGTGGCAGTCCTGCAGGTTGACTTTGAAAAGAGGTTTGATTGTGTGTCACACGAGATATTGTTTTCTCTTTTGGATCATGTGAACATTGGATTCGTAATTAGAGGGGGCGTCGCCCTGGTGTACCGCAATTGTACTACGTGGCTGATTGTGAAAAAGTTGGGAGCCCCAACTGAACTGCATCGTTTGGTGCACCAGGGCTGCCCCATCAGCCCGCTATTGCCTTTCATATACACGAAACCCTGTGTATGAGTATAATCAGAGATAGTTCCATAGAAGGTTTCCGACTGCATGAGTTAGAAGTCAAACTATTGGCTTAGCAGAGGAAGTTGCTGTTTTTTATAAGGACAAAGAAAGTGCTCAGTTGTCAGTTGACACGACTAAAAAGTTTGGCGTAGTGACGGGTAGTTTTGTGAACTGGGCAAAGCGCCTAGGATTTCGGCATGGGGAATGGTCATCAACACAGCCATGCTTGGTAATGTTAGCTGGGTCACCACCCCAGTGAAGAACTTGGGCGTTCAACTGGAATATTACAGGAATAGCGAACCATACTGGCGTAGCCAGACACAGGCGTTGACGGAGAAGGCCGAGAAATCGAACGGGGCAAGGTTGTCCATTTTCGCAAGGGCAACGGCATCTAACGTATTCTTTCTGGCGAAGATATGATATATTATGCAGGTACTGCATTATTCGCTGATCAACGTCCGAAAACTTCACCAGGTATTGGCGGTGTTCATTTGGACTTCAACGTGAGAGAGGGGCAGTAGAACAAATCTGTTACGGAGAGTCCGAGATGGCGGCTTGGGGCTGGCGTACCTGTGTGTGCGACAGCCGGTAAACCGGTTTTTGTTTTGGCGCGATGTTCGCGACCCGATTTTGCGGAGTGTCATGCAAGCATGGCTGGCGCGCGCTATGCCGGAATACGTAGTATCGACATGGTGCATGCCAGGTGGAGTGTATGGGTATTTGAAGGAAATAGTTAGGACAGTCCGATTCCTATTCGCCCGTTTTTCTGCCGGGTATCTGTCCCCTGTGACATGCAAAAAACTGTATACGGAAATTTGCGATGTTTTTCCCCGTCGCTGTCTATAGATCTCCTTACCGGGCTGGGCCAGGCCAAAATGTTCTAAAGCGCGTCAAAAGAATGGAGGATCGCCCTTGAGTGAAGACGTTTTTCTGCTTTGTTGGGCTGCGGTATTTTTGTGGGATGTTGTCCAGAGTACCCTACATAAACACTTTCCGTTGAACTTCCATGGCATACGCTTTCTAGCTGTACAAAACGTGGAGGGGGCCCTCTTGGACCTGGTTATGTTGTTGGCCATGCGTAGCATATGGCTCGCGCGCTTGGCCTGGCTCCACGGTCATGTGGACGCCGGCCCTACGCTGCAATGTTTGCGTAATTCCATATCAGAGTGGGTAAAGTGGCGAAGCGCAAGGCATGCGCTGCTGTGTGGCTGTCAAGGATTGAAACCTTGACTACGCTTAGGGAATTTCAGACAGACATCAGCCCTCATATGTGGCGGCTTGTCGCTCGAGTTGCATATGTAAATAATTTTGTGTTGTGTTTCTGTATTGCGTCGAAGACCGGCATTGAAGGAAAAAAGGACGCCATAGGACGGAACACCGGGCTCTACTAGGGTTCGTTTATCTCGATGCGCAGCCTGATTCCGGCAGTCACTTAACATCGAGCGTCAGAGCGAGCTACGACGACAAGGCGAGGCCCTGAAGTGGTTTGCACTGTAAAAAAAATACCCGTAAGAAATGGCGCAAAAGAGCTCCAGCATGAGAAGTAAAGCAAGCACCAAAAGAACAGAAGTCCCGCTGGCGCAGTTTGAGGTACGTTGCGCGCGTGCACTGCGAAGGCGGGAAAATTTAAATTTCATTGTACAAACATCCACTCCATTCATCACCAGAGGAGTGAGACAGGACGGCGAAGAGCGTGATGGGGGGTAGCAGTGAGCGTATAACGGCGCCACAGCCAATTATGGCGAATCACAGCTCTGCCCTTCTGACAGCTTTCGCATTGAATGAAACGGATTTAATTTTTTTAGTGGCCGTGTTATTTCTCGTCAGTTACCATGACTGCGAGGCTAGACCAACAGTCCTTGACAGCAATACATATACGCTGTTAGCGCAAATGTGTTTTCGTGATTTTGTAATCAGCGCAGTGAAAATTAGGGCACTTGCTGGCAGTTCTGGGATTGAGCTCTTATTTCCTACTCAACCGTCTTCGATGCGTCCTTTTCATGTTGTTATCTTTTGCATTGGGAGCCCTACATATTCGCTACTAACCCAAATCCGCTGATCTACTTGTGTATTTAATACACTCAAATGACTTGAAATGTATTGAGTAGGCCCTTAAATTGGCCAAGAAGACAATGTACGACTTCCTTGAGTTTTCAGGAGTGCGTTTTCGTGTACGGAAATTACCAGTCAGAGGCGGGAACGCTCCGCTTTAGAAATCATGCCTCCCTCCGTCTAACCAGTACAATAGCTAAACGCGAATGTTTTTTCGTTGTGGATCCCTAGACCGCACACTACGAGTACATCTGCTACTCTGCAGGTATGCACCCCTTTCGTATAATTACAGCAGAAAGAATCGGGTGCGCACTCCGCATGTCTAAGTTTGGGACTCAGTTTTTGCGGAATTAAATAGGTACCTGCTGCTTCTACTACAGGGAGTGCTGTATCGAGTTGGTGCCAGTTAAAGGTGGTAAACCTCAAAATGTGACGTTAGTGAACATTTCAACAAGAGCGCTTAAACGGGACGAAAGATTGAGATGGCAGGGTGCTGTCATATCAATATTTCGTCCCGTTTAAGCGCTGTTGTTCAAATGTTCTTCATGTACCAACAAGCCCGCACTACCATGATTTTTCTGTTATGTTGGGCCTCACGTACCAAGCCTCGACGTTACGGCAATCTTACTGTGGCTAACAGCATTACACAGTGCACCGCAACGTCATTCTCATCGTACATCGAGTGATGGGCAACGGCTTTCGACGTTCACATCAGAAGGTCGTGGTAGACATATATACGTCAAATTATCGCGCGCCAGCGTCACCGCCTTCCTCTGCAGCAAGTCAGCCTTTACAAGTGAGGGCCTAATGAAGCTGTTGCCAAGCTTCGGTGTCAAGCGCTTTATTTTCTACACTTCAGCCAAACTCATCTGCGCGATACAGCATACAATCTGCGCGACACAGGTAGAACCCGATTATGTAGACTCAATAGCACCAGTTATAAAATGCTAGTACACTTGACCCTTGGTCCAGCACCATGTAAAATCGTTTGGATTGAGCATTCTTCGCAGCTACGCTCTTCACACCAGGATGAACCTCTTCAGAACGAAAGGAAAGCAGCTTACCCACGGCTGCGGCGGGCTGAGCCTCTAGGTGGACGGCAAACGACGGGAGGAGGCGGCGTAGCTCTACAGGGCTGTCACGATCGTCGGGCGCTTGGGTTCAAAGTGGAAGACCCCGTTTGTGGTGGTGGTGCCACCTAGTGAATTGAACGTGCACTCAACTACGGTGAATTGGCCGCTGCAGTAAAATAATAATGAATAGTCTCTCCCCTCTCGTCCTTTGAATAAAAAAATTGGCTAGAAGTGCTGAAAGTGCGTAGGTGCGGGGCAAAAACTTCGGCTCATAGATTTTAAAATGAAGCATTGGTGATAAGTATCGAAGAATTGTCTTCGCGTTTCCTGTTTCTGTCATCTTGTTTCTGTGCCTTTCTACCCTTTTCTTTCTTTTTTTAGTGTGTGTTACTTTAACAAACTGCTTTTGATCTGCACCGTCCGCGCGTCTACTTCTTCGTTTTGGTTTCCTCGTTTCTCTGCACGCAAAACTTCGACAAAAAAACTGGCGACGCGTTCGAGTAGCGCTTCCACAGCGTGAGAGTACTTTGCGTCACTCAGGGCAGTGCTGTGCCGAATTGTCGTCTTGTGCATTGGTTAAGTTATATCACGCAGGGGCTGGACGCACTTGGATGAACTTTGTTTTAACTCTGGTTGACTCAGCCTCCACGCCGGAGTGGCGGGTTGATTCCCATTATTAGTTAAATGCGCCCTCCACCCTTAAGGGGACCCTGCAAAACTCTTTGAGCAGTGAAAGTAAACCTGCGCGACACTTGGATTACACTGCCAGGAATACCCGAGCCAAATATTACACCTGCAGGTGAAGCGTTCAGCGCGCAAATCACTATGAAAGACGCGAAAAATCCAAGCACACTCTCCTCAATTCTCCTCCTTAGGCACCCCTGGCATGGGTGCTCAACGACGTCGTTTCGGCCATGGCTGTCCTATTGGCGGTCGCTGGTCAACTTCGCAGCTGATTTCTCGCATTTCCTGTGAAGATCCGCCGTCGTCGGCGCTGGTACCATCCCCTTCCATGTGTCAACCTGAGCGCACAGTTTTGGGTTTATTCTGTGCTTTGAATGTGTGCGGAGTTTGAGTGACGGACTCAATACACCCCTTTCAACGATATCACTCGACAACAAACGCTTATTGCTTCAAGAACGCCCTACCAGGCTGAGTACGCACTTGCGAGCAGGCAGTGATGCCTGCTTTTTTGGGGCACCAGACCGGAAATAGACCCCTCCACGTTGCGTAGAATAGGATAAAATTACCCGGCCTGTGATATATCAAATTCCACCGAAAAGAATGCCGCGAGCCGCCCCCCCCCCCCCCCCCCCTCCTTTCCGGGAGAGAGCTCGCAGCTTTCGTGGTGTTGTCCGCGGTCGAGTTGAGTGGGAACAATTATGCACGATTTCTCATTGCGCCTAGTTTCGGTTATTATGAACGGATTTCCATACTTCTTGCGGGAGGAGATTGCTTCGACAGTACTTTACCCCAAAATACATTCCGAGTAGTCGATGGTTAGTGGTGCAGGGTTATGAATTTCGCAGATGAAGAAAAGGACATGACTAGGGGTTGCTACTGAGGAAAGAAGAAAGAGGAAGAAGATGAACTTTTAGGACACCATGATCGTAGTGACAAGCAATTCAGTGTGATTCAACTACAGTTATTCTTTCGTTGCGGCGGCTAAGCACTCAATTCTTCCGCACCATATTGTACCTTGAAAAGCGGAACTCGATTTCTCTAACGCACAAGCAATGTCGATCTTTCGCAAAACGGCAGTCCTGATGCTTGTGCCTTACGGAGATCCCCAGGATATGAATACTTGGCGGGGCCTGTGTATGATTATCCTTAATAGGTTCTCTTGAAAATGTACAAATATATACGTGTGTTGCTATAAGCGTCAACAGATGCTTTAAAGACTACGGCGCGCCTCATCGCCTGCGTTGCGTCGGCGCGTTAAACCCGACAATCAATCAATCAAATCTTTTTCTGTGAATGAATGAATGAATGAATGAATGAATGAATGAATGAATGAATGAATGAATGAATGAATGTTGTAACAGATTTCGCGGCCATCAGACGGGCGTTCCCGCGATGAACACAGAACGGTAGAAAGGTGCCTATGTGCTCGCCGGTGAGCGCTCCATGTACTTGCTACGAAAATAGCAGACGCAGAAAGTCTAGAACCCAGCGCTCGCTCGCCCGTGAACGCCAATAGCTCCGATTTTTCATTGCAATTCACAGGATTGGAATTCGCCTAACGTTTTTCTACTCAGTTCCATTGTTTGTTTATTATGTGAGACTTCAGCTGTTGTATGTGTCATGTATAAGCCAAAGAAGCAATTCATATGTACCCACGAAAATTACATTTTTTTTTTTTGCGTCGCGCGCATAGGTTAAATCAAGAAAACGGCACACCGAGAGAGACGTATGCACTATTTCATTTCTTGGGGAGGCCAGTGGTACAGCCAAATACGGGAGGGAGTGAACATGCAGGAAACTGAAACAGTAAAAACAAATTAGAAAAATGACGCAAAAATGAGTCTATACAGATGGTTAAACAGCAAAGCTATTACGTGTGACCGGAGTTCACACGTCCACATTCACGCTGCTCCACATAGAGTGCCAGCGCTCCATTAGCTATTGTCACTTGAGCTGTTCTTGGCGCAGTAGTTTCCTGCGTGCCTGCTCTTCTCAGCAAGAGGCCTTATCTGCACTTATGTCTTGCACCGTTCCCACTTATTAACATGAGCACACGCGAGAGTGTAGCTACGTCAACTGTAAATTGAGGCAATCTGTTTCCTCTTCGTCTGACTCCTCTCCAACATCTATTTTCTCGCGCATACGCATGCTGTTGCGCATGGAGGCAGATTACTCCGTACACGGGACCATCGGACTTTCTTTTCGCTTAGCCAGATGGAGGTCTCCTTTTACAAAAAACTTGCAATTTCATGGATCCACTCTACATGAACTTCCAATGGTTTATATACCACGCTTCCGTGCTTTTATGGCTATCAGACGTTGGCCTATTGCCAAGGTGAAATGGGATGGCGAGGACGTGTAAGCACGACAATGGCATGCAATGCAAAAGGTGTCGGTAGTCGGTACACTTTTTATGTGCTTCGAAAAAATATTCCTAAAATGCGCACTTTGGTTGCACGTATCCTGTAGACAAAGTTGACATACATTCGTCACTTCATTTGCGAGCTGCGCAGGATTAAAATTTATTGAATTCACACATGGGGTTCTACAAATAGGGAGACCTTACAATCTGCCAGCCGGTATTTGGGATTCGCCGGGGCGGCTCCCGAACGCCGCAGCGAGAGCGGCGGACACCGCTGTGGCCGTCCTGTTGCCCGGCCGCGTGCAGGCAGAAACAAAACGGAGAGGAGCGCCTTTCGAAGGGCGAAGAGGAGGGCAGCACGTGCTACTATGGCCTCACCTCTCTCAATGCCTCCCTTCACTCTTGTTTCATGTGCGGCTACCAAACAGCGCTCTGCCCCTCTCAGACGCCGAATACAAAACCACCCTCTGTCCTCCCTACGGTGTAAGATCCCTCCCTAGCTCCACATGTGGGAGTAGCTTAGTCGGCAAGCCGAAGGGCTCTCGCACCGCATCTCTTCGGGCCGATGTTCGATCCCTGGTGGTACCAGTTGTTTTTGTAACCTCGATGCAGACAGTAAGTAGTAGCCTGGGAGTTTTATTCTTACGCAGACAGAAAAATATCCTTGGCTGTTTAGAGGTATATGCTTCGCAATAAAAAGTTGGCTGACGCCTAAAATACTTCCTTATACAAAATTTGTGCGCCGGGCTACCTGCCGTCTTCTCGGGGAGTGCACATACCTGGTGGGCCTCATTAAGCGACCGCTCCACCTGCGAAAACACGAAGATGTGCTTTATACTTTACAACCACAAAAGCGGGTGGACATGCTCTGCGCCCTAAACCGAATATCTCACATAGATCCATAGGAAGACAATATAATTTTCATTTGTGAGTGTTGAACGTCGTATGCGGTCGGCCGCTGGAAGGATTTTTAGTAACACGACTGTAATAAGCACTCTCTGCACTCCTCGAGGAAGACCACAATCATACATTTAAACCTAAAAAATGGCAAAGAATTTCTAATCATTACAGCAGGTGCGCATGTGGATACATTGTTTCCTTATAAATCTAGCAGATGAAGGAAGTTGAACATTTAATTTAGAAAAATTGAGAAGTCTTGTGCAACAATTTTATTCAGCTCTGAAAATATTTTCACAGCAGAAACCTGTCATATATCCTGATGATTTTAAAATAGGTGAAAGAAATATCACAGTTATCTTAAAAATCACCTACACAGAAGATGAATTGCCGATTAAGAAGATTTGACGAAGGAGATTTTATGATTCTGTTTCCTTAAAGTACACTGGTACCCCATTGTTTTTATACCCTGTGTCAGAGTTTGTCGGTACATTTATCCGTACCTGGCTCCAGCGTACATCGCGGCGAAAGGTATTCTGCAGCTTTGGGTGAGTTGCACTGCATTGTGCCATTAGCTGCAAGATCCGCCGTTTTTTAATCGCAGTTATCGTAAACTCCATGACCATCCACTGGCATTAGGGAATGCTCGGGTGGTAGTTCCACGTAGCCCGAGACAAGAACGAGGCAGCCAAATAATTCAAGCCATCTTGGCATAAAAGCGAAAAGAGCAGCAACCTTGCAGCAATGCAGTTCGCGAAAGGAAACACGTGAATTATCTCGTGAGCGAACCCTGGACACGCTGCAGCTATTTACCCGCAGAAGGCGTTTCTGGTATTTTCACGAAGAAAGAAAGAAAAACAGATTTCGTTAGAACCTGCTGTTGCCTTGGAGATCGGAACTTCTGTGCAAATCGGAATTTTTGTGGAAAGGGGGGACGTTACACTATTCGCCCAATTTTAAGTGCGAATGCACTTCTTACGCTACCCTGAGTCACGCTTCTGCCGCCGTCCGTCTTCAGCCGCAGGTGTTATCGCGCGCGCGCCTCCTCGCCCTTAGCAACGGCGCGGAGCGGAGGGGAGGAGCGTGCGAGCAACGGCGCCATGACCGTAGAACAGCCACGTGACGTCGCGCGCTCTCGCCTCCTCTCCCCTTCCGCTCGCCGTGACGTCACGCGCTCTCGCCTCCTCTCCCGCTTCGCTCGCCTGCCGTTTGCGCGCGCCTCGCCTCCGTCTCCCCTTCGCTCGCCTGCCGTTTTGCGCGTTCTCGCCTCCCCTCTCCCCCTTCGCTCGCCTGCCGTTTGCGTCGTTCCTCGCCTACTCTCCCCTGTCACCTCGCCTGCCATTGCGCGCTCTCGCCTTCTCCCGCTTCGTTCGCCTGCCGTCGCGCTGCGCGAGGTTTAAAGGCGAGGCTGTCGCGGGCCCCCCGAACGTGATCACGCGGGGGGTGTTAATGTAACTAACGGGCAAATGCCACCAATTCAACAAACTCCCCCTAATAGCATCACCCGTGCATTCGCACTTCCTCATGCTCCCCTTCGGGGAAATGTGGGGGAATTTTTTTCCCATTTTTTTCTTGTATTTAGTTTTCGTTTTTCTGAATATTCTGTTAGATAACTTATCTCCATTTGCGCTATTCTTACTATGTCAGAGCGAACGTCCGTCAAATTTTCGTGTTTGTGGAAACGCAGGCCAGTGGAAACGCAGGCCAGTTAGCCAATCTTCCTTATTTTTTTAGGTGTTTCATAGTTTCTGGTTTTTGAAAATTTTGTTCCGCCAATTATCTTTATGTAGGCTTGTAATACTATCTGGGTGGAACTTCGCTAAATCTGCATGTTTGAGGAAATGCAGGGCGATACAGAGTTCTTGACTTTCGCAACTATTACTATTTTTAATTTGTGGTTCTTCTATATCTATTCCTTCTACCATTTATCTCCATTTACGGCAATGATTAAAGGCTGCACTTCCGCAACATCTGCATTTTTTTGTGGAAATACAGGGCACTACGCGGTATCGGTTGTGGAGGAACTCGGCAAAGAATGCTACCCTTAACATTGCTGTGCTTTTAGAGACGATAGTCTTTCTTGGGCTACTTAAACCCAGAAATTTCGGTCTCTCTGTATGTCTGTCTGTGACTGGATTCAGCTACCTGGCCAAAGTAAACTTGATATTGCGCAATAGTCGTATATACTCACAGCCCCTTGTAAACGTCTAAGCCCGGTTTATATGTTCATACTTGTCAACTTTGTAGACCAAGAACAAGACATTACGCAAATATAACACAGGAAATTAGTACACAAGGGATATTTCCAGTGTTCCTTTATTAAAATTCATGGATGCTTGGTTTTTCGATAGCAAATGATATTCTTCATCTACTGCAGAAAACCGCCGCCTCCTGGCGGCATATGAAAAATCACGCCGCAACAGCAACGAAAGGTTCCACTAGCTAGGTTCCACGTTCTGCTTGGAACGCACGTGGAGCATGGCCACGCGGCTCTATAAACTTTCTAGTCGGCCGCTTCCATTGACACGCGTCTTGACCGTACTGCAGCGCTGGCATCGAGGAACCCGGCCTGTAGCAGTGGAACGCGGTAAATTCAAATCGCCTTGCCTAACCTTTAGTGTGTTTACCTTGGAATGAGCGCGACGGTACATGAACAGCATGAGAGGTGAGCGGGAAAGCAAAGGGGGGCATTTCCTTTCAAATGTCTACAAAAACTATTCTCTTTTGACGACATTTGCAACGAAAGGAGAAGATACGCGGCAATTTTTTTTATTTGCAGTGCAAGCCATCTGGATGCAGCCATAAACATTGAGCATTCCTCCACTAAACCACGCTAAACTAACCGGCAAAATCACTACATTGCGTCTGAATTAGGAACAAATATAGGCGGCGTATTGTATTTGTTTTTCTGGAATATTAAACACAGCAAACCGCCTCTCTGAATACAACGGTAAAGACCAAAAATTAGTAAACAAATGTACAATGTTTCGTAAGCTATCCAGAAATCAGAAAGCGGTAAAATAAAACTAGCTAGAACTATCTGTTCGATTACTTTCTTAAGCAGAAAATGCACTGACAAAATAAGGTTTTAAATAATTATTTTGTTACTTTTTCGTTTTTTGTGCCACTTTTTTTGTAAAATTTGCATTACTGGGTTTGTTTCATTGCAATTTAGGCTATCAGTCCTCGCACATTTTTTTTCGAGATGAAATGTTTAGAAGTGTGTCTACAATAGGTTGGTGCAGAACTATGCCGTGGGGGTGCGGTTGGGAAACACAATTTAGTGGCAGGGATGTGATCACGGGACAACCAGTCGATTCGGGCGCAGTGAAAAAAATCACCCAGGCTTAGCTAGGGTAACCTTGGATATGCAAGGCAAAAGCTTGGCTTAGTCTGGTTCAGTATTGGTTTCTCTTGGGTAACCATTAATGTAGCTGTACTGCCCACCACGTCTGAGAGCCGTTCGGTCCCGCGCAACGTTTACAGAAAGAGGCCCGGCGGACGCGGCGTTCGCGGGGCGAATGCGCCGAACGTGACGTTCATTCATGGCGAACGCACTGTTCCTCTTCGCCCGACGTGACACAAGTCACGTAGTCCGAGATGACCCAGCTGCGCATGAATGGAAGGCTACAAGGGTGGTCTGCTGCCGATCAACTGCTCGGCCGCAGCGCCTGCGGCGGCCGCCGCTCGTGTTTAGCAGAATGACAGAAAACGGGATCTTGTTTGCAGCGCCGAAATCTGGCCAGGAACATCGCGCGATGCGCTTCGAGAGGTGTATTGCGGGGGTCCGTCTCTGGTTAAAAGGTGCAATTGCGCATTCGCAGCGAAACCGCCGAACCAAAGTGGTAAAGGTTTGCCTTAAAATACCAAGAAAGCAGTTCGCGTGCGCCGGCCGCTCAAATGGGTTAGCACCAGACTGCTCGCGCTGCAGACGCCGTGTTCGCGTGCTGGTTCAAGCAGGTTCCAGCAATTGGTGACACGTTCCACTTTGAGAGAAATGTGAAAACCTGCGGAGAAATCCCGGGCCATTTGGACTAACGTGAAACCTGGGGAGGGGTAAAACGTGCAGTGTACGAGTGTATTTTGGCACCTTATCGTTTGTGCCAACGGAGATGAAACGGTTGGGGGTGGAGGTATAACGCGTTGCCGTAAAAGTCTCTTTTCTTTGAAGCACGAGGCCTTCTATCGCGAGCCATAAACGAGTGTCTGGTGTTTTTTTAGTACGCGCTACGGAGCGCTCCAGCGTGAGGCGTAGACGAGTGTCCCTGTGCTATTTTAGTACGCCTTACGTTCTTGTGCGAGGCGCAAACAATTTTCCCGGTGTTTTAGTACCGTGGCTACACGAGACAACGATTACGATGACGACAACAGCCCCAGCACCTAATGGACGTCACCCCTAAAACCTTTCGCTGCAACTCAATTCAAAAATCATTGTTGTTGAGTACACAGTAAAATTTTTTTTTCCGGTTTACGGTACAACTCGAAGGTACTGTATTGCCCACTACTTTCCGTAATTTGGAAAGCGGACAGTTTCAAGATTATTAAAGTCTGCAATACGGACTCCTTGACCTCTATAACGAAACTTTCGTGGAAGCTAAAAGGTAACTTGTTCGTTTTCTTCTAACGGAAATTATTTAAAAGGAAGTTTGCAGAAAGCACCCATTCTGTCTCAACAACGATGTCGTTACTTCAACGTAAAGTGTCCTTTCTCGGGTAAGAATTCCGTAACTGGTACGTATATATCGTGATTGTGCAGCCGCTTGAGTAACCAGGTGTCGAAAACATACAAGCGTTCCATGTGAGCCCAGTATATTTGATCCTGCACGATCACCATACATATGCACGCAGGCGAAGTATGTAGCTCTGTCTGCAAAAGTTTCTGACACGTGTTAGGTTCAACACAAGTACATAATATTAATTTTTCACAAACTGAACCCTATTCCATGTCCAGTGGCATCACCTTAAAAAGAGAAAGAAGCACAACACAAGAGCACTTAGCCACTCCACATAAATTTAAATTCAAAATAAATCTATTTCTGTTAAAACTTTCTCTGCTCCTTAAATAGACAGAAAAAAAGAGCGATAGAAAAAATCTGTAGTAGACAGCTTGACAAGGCTGCAGCCTTCTTTCTCCAGTAATACATGTCTCTGCATCACACGTAATTCCCGTTAATTTCAACGGCTGCACAAAACTAAGCAAACATGAAAGCAAAAAAAAATACTGCAAGGAAGGCTGACCACAAATTTTGCTATATATAGCAAGGATTTGATACTTCGAACATGTGTAGACATCAAAATCACCACACTCTAACACAATTAAATGAGAAGCCAGAGTATTCAGTAACAACTGTTTCCCAGTATTCAAACGGGCCATAGAAGCACCCAAGGTTCTTCTTTGCTGAAAGGGTAGTTCTTTTGTCAGAACTGAGCCATATAATGCACCTAGTTTATATCAGTGTTTCTATTAAATCGGGCATGAAAGCAGAATACAAGTTCTAGTTCATTTGTACTTTTACTCAAACAATGCAAGTTCGGCTTCATTTGAACTTTTAAGACAAACTTCACTCACATAAGCTATATAAGAAGGGAAAAAGAGAATGATTATCCGACCCAATAGCCTATTTCCCGCACTGGAATGTATGACATATTATGTGCAGCTGTGTGATTGGCTGAGGCCGCCAATAGCAAACACTAGTTAAGCCAGGCTTACGAGCTTGCAGAATGAGCTATTACACTAAATAAATGCATCATATTTTTATAGCAGTAAGAATGGATGGGCTAAACAACGTAAGTTAGAAAACTACGCTGTCCCTACCCGCACTGTTTTTGAGGTTATTTGCACCTGGTTTATTTTGGTTGCGGTTGACAGTAATCGTTTCGGAAAACATTGGCTATGCTCAACAAACGGGGTCACGTAAGACAATTTCACTTATGCCAATTGGTCATTGTCATGGGAGATAACCTCAAAGTGCCGGATTGCGCTGTGCAGCTGTAACGAGTCTAATGCCCACATTATGCACTGGTGCTTCTAGTACACATAAACATAAAAGCACCAGGCTCTACTGTATGTACTATGCTTGTACCAGGCTCTACTGTATGTACTATGCTGGACAGCAAAGTGACATTGTCTTACGTGACCCTGTTTGCCGAGCCTAGCCTATGTTTCAGAAAACAATTACTGTCAGCCATAACAAAAATAAACCAGGTGTAAATCTGGTCAAAAAACGAGCGGGTCTACACAGTGGTCCTGAGTAGTATTGTGGTGCAGTCTACGAGGACTAGCAGTAAACAAGACTTTCCGCCATACACTGCAGCCGAAGTCTACCTACTAATTATCGCTTAAAGACTTCCCTGGTTATATAATCACAGACGTCACGAAACACTTTTCGACAGGAGAATCAAAATTTGGTGTTAAAGGGGCCGTGAACAAAAAGTGCATTTGTCTTTGCCTACTTTTGTCAGCCTAAACAAACTATTAAAAACATAAATTCGAAATAATATTACAAGTTATTGCTTCCAGAATTTAGGAGACGTCTGAAATTCCCGTTTTGAGCGCATCGCAAGCGACCATGCGGACACCGTCGGTCGGCAGCGGATCTAGAAGTGACGTTACAGTAAGAACATTTAAAAGTTAAACAATCTTTATATCGTTGTGTACAAGTGCAAACACGATATTTAAAAAATAATGCATCCTTTATTCGTTGCCATTAAGAGATTTCTATCGACGGGATTGGTATTGCGAGCGCTTAAGTTCAATTCAGCGCCTGTCGATTTGTCGTCGTCCTCCACGGCTCTGGCGATGTCAACCGCTTTGGAGCCTAAGCACCCCTGTAGCACGCTATACGCTGTCTGACTAATACTTTCCGGTGCGATGGTTTTCCGCTGCGCCGTCGGATCTTGGTAGTAGCTGCAGCCACGAGCCAACATGTTCTTGCTGTTTGAACCCTATAGTACATTTGCTGGCACACAACCAACCACCCAAAGTAGTCCGCTTACTTGCGCGGCTCTCCCCCGAGTGCAGCAGACGTCGACGGGGTTAGCCGTTAGGAGAAGGCCCGCCGCCCTCTTTCAATCATCAAAGTGTTACTTTCTTCCTCGCAAAATTTTTGTTCAGCACTTACCGTCATCACTGGTCCTTCATAGCGACGTCGCTTTGGCTGCACCTCCACTCCATCGTTTGTTCCTACTCTTATTCTTCCTTTCTCATAGCCGCTATCGTTATAATCCGCTGTAGTCCTGTCCTCCTGCTTGTTCTCTAAATCAATCAACCAGTTTTATTCCCTATTTTCGCTACAGAAGGTACAGCGAAAGAGGGGGGGCCGGAGAAAAAGCCACTCATTTGCGGCTTGACGTGGCTCCGGACACCCATCGACAGTGGTCGCAATTCAGTCACAGTAGCAAACACATTAAAACATACATTTCAAAACATACGTAAGCATTATGATATGGCAGTGAAATTAAATACACTAAAAATAAAAGATAGTCACAAAGCACAGTTTAAACGAACATTTCCATAGTTTTCTTTCGGTTCAGTTTCATATTGTTGACTTTTTCGAGTGAAAATCATTTTATATTGTAGGCAATGCGTGCTCTAATGTTTCTGTTTCATAATTTATGCGGGAAAAGAGAACTTCCAATGGTGACCATTGACGGAACAGATAGGTGTGTGTGGATTGCTTTAGTTCAGCTAGATTTAAAACAAGTATAACTTGCTCTTCCCGGTGCTTTGGTAATTGCATATCAATCTATATACATATCCTTCACTTTTATAATTCGATGTTTTTGAAGATTGCATCGGTGTGTTCTATATAATGTACATTTTGAATATATCGCAGCGTTTTTTGTTAATAGAGCCACGTTGTGTATATTTGTGATACAGACGTCTTGTGACCTCCTGGTTTGCTGCCGCCACACATATTGCGAAATCTCCCGTTGATCCGGGTTTCGAGTTGACGTTTCCAGTTGACCCGAGTTTTCGTTGTCCTTCAGTGCTTCTATCTTTATGGCATTGAGATGCGCGTCGTCACTTTGGGCGCTATTGTGGCCGTCACAGCCACTGCACGGCTACGCCCTCTCCACCTTCTCTTCCGTCATCAGGTCGTTCCACATGCCGTGCGGAATACAATCACACGCCTCTCTCGCATACCTTCGCACTGAAAAAACAAAACGGAGGGGAGCTGGCATCATTATTAAGAATTACAGTGACTCTGGCTAGTCAGCTAGCGGAAGCGGTTCGTCGGTTGGGTAAAAACAACTATGACTGCTCCCATCGCTGCTGTAGGTCCACTTATGAGATTAGCGGCCAGGCGCCCGGGCTGCGCGTGAGAACCTGCCGCTCTGTCTAGCGACGTAGCACTGCCAACACTGCGCTGCAGTCGTCGCCAATTCGTCACGGCGTGCACGGGAAACGGATTGTTTGGCCCACCGCATACCGCAAGGATAATCCCTCATTGAGAAAGCAGACAGCGCCGCCGGATTCCAGGAACGTCTGCTTGACGCGCGGAGGTGGCGGGATTTCCGGCGTCGGGACGAGCGCCGCACGAGTCTCTATTGTTAACACGCCCCGGTCAGCATGACGCACAGTCGCGTCTTTCGCTCTCACCCCTCGTGGTCGTGCGCGCCTGCTGGCCCGCGGGCGGTCCGTTGACCCAGAGATGGCGGCGACTCATTGAATATTCCGTGGTGTGCTGAGTGACAGCTGTCTACGTGAATTTGGGCACTCCCATACGCGTGTACAAACGCTACAGGGGCGTTCCCGAGAGAGGGTGATCTCGAGGTTTTATAAGGCCGAACTTGGCCGCTGGAAATCGTTCTTGTCGGAGCGCTGAGCTGGCAGTTGCCGGCGGGACAAGGAGCCTCGACCGTTAAAGGTTGGTTGGGATTTGTAAGCCCGCTAGTCGAGGTTAAGATCGCGTCGGAGGTTTAGGGTGCAGCGCCGTACTGGGCAACTAGACGGATCTTGCGGCGAGACAGGGTCTCGGCCGTGTTTTCTCGAGCGGTTTGTGTACGCTCCGCGAATAGGAGATTTAGACGCAGTTGAGTAGCTCGAGTGATTTGTGCGCACTCGGAGCAAGCGTTTAACCGAAGTTTAAAATTTTTCTTTTTATTTCTCATGTACCCAGTTTTCGTACTGTAAATAGCTGTATATAAACTCTTCGTTTCACTTAATCAACCCCAACGCCTTGAGTTTGTCAATTCGACCGCCATCTTCAAGAACGTCAACACCATCGCCCTGAGAGCCTCCTGCCAAATCAACCGGTGCCCGTGCGATTGGGTTCCTGATCGACACTGGACTTCGGGGGGGAAACGATCTTTACTGGCGCTGCCGACAGGATTTGGCAGAAGAAATCGCCAGGCCACAACCAGGGGCAGCAAGCAGACGCAAGCCCGCCTTCATCGGCGGCGGTCGAGCTCCGCGCGGAGTGGAGCGGCAGAGCCAACCAGCGCACGGGGCCAACGACGCCGCGGCCGACCACCGAAGGTGCGGGTGAGTGGGATTTCTTGCGCTTCGTTGGGGCGGTGTAGGCTGAGTCTGGGGTTGCATGGTAGTCATACGGAGCATGCTGGCGAACATGGCGGAAGGAGACGGAAATGGTAAGACGCATGAGGCACCACTTCAAGGAGGAACAGCGGCAGGAGGGGTGGTCCAAGTGGAGTCCGAAACAATGATTATTAGGCGAATGAAGTTGGAGTTTCAGGAACGGGCGAGAAAAGCAGCGCGCGAAATCGAGACTTGGAGAGAAAGGCAGCGTCACGAGCGGAGGAGCGAGAGAGAAGAAAGGCGCGAGAATTTAAGGAGCGCATGCAAAGCTGAAGCTCGAATCTGAAGAGCGGTTTGCGAAAGTATGAGTTGGAGCTGGAGCGGAGAAAGCAGACGCCCTTGCGCTCGGGCACCCGCGAGCAGAAACAATGGGGCACAGATCCAGCCAGTTGTTATGGCGACAGCGAAAGTGTAATGGTTCCGGCGAATGTTCGGAAGTTGAACTTGCGATGACAAAGCAAGCAGCCGTGACTCCCTGCGTGAGGATAGCATTTCCGCGATGTCGAACGCGTGGAGATGGACATTGGAAGAGGAGTGACGAGGAAAGCGCGTCCGGTGATACTGTAGAGCGGTTGTAATGAAGTGATGCTCGAACATGACGAGCAGCCTCACAGGCAAAGTTTGGGGATGGACTGCATTTTACTAGCGAAAATAGACGCGGACGACGAAGAAGTACACAGGACACTCGCTAGTATCCTGTGTAGCGAGTGTCACTAGGACACTAGCGAGTGTCCTGTCTACTTCTCCTTCGTCCGCGTCTATTTTCCGCTAGTAAAATGCAGTCAGATAACCAACTAGCCCAACTTGATGCCTTACATTTGGGGATGGGGCTGCAGCGCATAGGGCAGACCCCGTCGAGCGGGCCCAGTTATGCACTGACAACAAAGTTGAATGGGGGCAACCAGTTTTTCAACTCGAAGCCGCGCGAGAACGAGATAGGCGGCCGTGGCTGCGCACGGGAGGCGAGCGGCTCAGCCGGGAACAGCTGCATGGAAAGGGAAGCGAGCGCGAGGAGTGTTCCAGCGAGCGCGTCCGGTATAAGAGCAGAGTCAAAGGGTAGCCCCGTTGTTGCGAGTGTAGAGCCGCCAGCCGCGTTTGCACCGGACACTGCGTTAATGCATGCTGAACTTGCTGGCACAGGCAGTACCCAAATTCTGATCGTTGGAGCGGAGGAGACTGGAGTCGCGCAGGAAAGTCTTGGGGCCCGCCGCACTCCCAATTACACTCGTAAGTTGCACGAGAAAGCGAACTCCAGGTCGGGTGTTCAGGAGCTCGCCCAGAAGAGAAAGGAGATAGAAGAGGAGACGGAGCGAAAAAGACACGGTGTTGACGATCAGGCTGAGGAAAAGCCAGAGTTAAGCGGATAAGGGAGCTGAGAATAGCACTGGGTTGAACATGTAGGAAATGGAAAAGTGAGAGAGGACGCGAGAAGACGGAGGATGAGAAGCTCAGAACGTTTGAAGAGGGTAGGAACGATACGGAGATGTCGCGTGGATTAGCTAGTCTTGAAGGTGAGGGTGTAACCGAGGAGGCCGATGGAGAACACGAAAACGCATGCGTGGGGACTGCGAAATCAAGAATGAGAGCTCCCGAGGAGGTTGCGTAAAAGAGGGAAAAACCATGTGAGGAGGCAGCTATAGTTGGAACAGAGGAACGAGACGCAATCGGCGATCTCGCGAAACCCGTGTCTGAGGTAGAGCTTCGTAGCTTTAGTGTTGGTTGCGGCCATTACCGAGATTTAGTCGGGAGCCGCGCTGGGTTGACGCACCAAGTTCTGCGACGTGGCAGTGTGTCACAGGCCATAGTTCTGAGTTGTGCCAGGATGAGTGCGTGCTGGGACAGCCGAAAACTGTCTTTGTCAGGCAGCTGTTCAGAATGCACCTAGCGTGCACGAGCGGTTTTTGGTAATGACAGGTGCTGGTGAGGTGGTTGTTGTGGGGCAGTCTGCGCGTAGGGGTAAGAAGGATCCCGATAAGGTCGTCGCTTTTGCGGGCCGCCCTTCCGCTCCAGTATTAACCCTGCGCTCACGCTGCCAGCGCGCAGCATTGCCTTACGTTGGGGCATTGAGGAGGCATGGCCACTTGGCATATGAGACAGGAAGCGAAGTTGCATTTGGTGATACCACTCCGTCTTCTCCGAAGTTGTGTTCGCCTCATGGGGCTAAATTGTCGAGACTGGCGTTGAAATTGCAACGCTGCGCGGTCGGGATCATCTGCAGAGGGGGCTGGAAGTACGCAAAGGCACTCCCCTGCTTTTAGAGTGTTGCTTGGGGAGGCTAGAATTGAAGTGCCTCCGTGCCTTAACACCGCCACGATGGAGGTGAACGTTCCCGTTCACCCGGCCTTTTTCTTCGGTGGTGTGTGTGTGTGTGTGTGTGCCGTGTTTGTGCGTGACGAGAGGCCTTGGGTGCTCGATCCGTGCATCGAATTGATCGATCCGCGCACTGATCTGAACTTTCTGTGCACCGCAAGTGAGCGAAAGCACAGCCGAACATTCTTGAAGGGACGTTATCAGGCTACGCCGTCAAGGAGGACATTTGCGCGCGTGCGCATAGTGGCAATGCAAACTGTCTTAACGTTTTATTTTTGTTGACTGCAAAATTGCCCGTGTTCTTTGCCAGTCCTTACTCCTTTTGTTCTTGTTGTTGGGTGCCGGGATGTTTGTGCGCGTTTGCAGCTATAGCACGCATCAGTGTTTTAGGTTGAGTTGTCTCGTTGTTCGTGGCGTTTACGCGCCCCGGAGACACTTTCCAATTTCCTTTTACTCGCACTTAGTGTTGTTAGCATTTTTTTTATGTGTTTCCGGTTTGCTAGAGTATTCCGTCCATGTTGACGGCTAGTGAATAGGTTGTGTTTGTAGTTTAGGCGAGATAGAGTTCGGATCAGCTGCAGAAATGGAAGGGGGCTCATTTGTGGTTACACCTAGCTCCTTCCACGTGTTTTTTGTTTGTTTGTTTGTTTGTTCCGCTGTTATTGCTGAAGGAGAGATGCAACGAGTGGCCCTTTTAAATTCTTTTCGGATTGACTGAACCAAGAGGTCCAGTAACCCTCTTAAAGGGGAGAGTTGTAAGGTCCATTTATGAGATTAGCGGCCAGGCGCCCGGGCGGCGCGTGAGAACCCGCCGCTCTGTCTAGCGACGTAGCACTGCCAACACTGCGCTGCAGTCGTCGCCAATTCGTCACGGCGTGCACGGGAGACGGATTATCTGGCCCACCGCATACCACAAGGATAATCCCCCATTAAGAAAGCAGACAGCGCCGCCGGATTCCAGGAACGGCTGCTTGACGCGCGGAGCTGGCGGGATTACCGGCGTCGGGACGAGCGCCGCACGAGTCTCTATTGGGCCTCTTCGATTTACAGTCTCGGGCTCACCGCGGACTCCCCGAGAAGCAATCCAACATTCGATTTTCCCGTGTATCCCTATGGCTTCGGGGAATCCTCGGACTACCCGCGGGCAGCCCGCGGGGAGCCAGAAGTGGAAAATCGAAGAGGCCCATTGTTAACACGCCCCGGTCAGCATGACGCACAGTCGCGTCTTTCGCTCTCACCCCTCGTGGTCGTACACGCCTGCTGGCCCGCGGGCGGTCCGTTGACCCAGAGATGGCGGCGACTCATTGAATATTCCGTGGCGTACTGAGTGACAGCTGTCTACGTGTATTTGGGCACTCCCATACGCGTGTACGAACGCTACAGGGGCGTTCCCGAGAGAGGGTAACATCGAGGTTTTATAAGGCCGAACTTCGCCGTTGGAAATCGTTCTTGTCTGAGCGCATAGCTGGCAGTTCCCGGCGGGACAAGGAGTCTCGACCGCTAAAGCTAGGTTGGGATTTGTGAGCCCCCTAGTCGAGGTTAAGATCGCGTCGGAGGTTTAGGGCGCAGCGCCGTACCGGGCAACTAGACGGATCTTGCGGCGAGACAGGATCTCGGCCGTCGTTTCTCGAGCGGTTTGTGTACGCTCCGAGAATAGGAGAGTTAGACGAAGTTGAGAAGCTAGAGTGATTTTTTGTGCACTCGGAGCTAGCGTCTAGCCGAATTTTGAAGTTTTTCTTTTTATTTCTCATGTACCCAGTTTTATTAGTGTAAATAGCTGTATATAAACTCTTCGTTCACTTAATTCGACCGCCATCTTCAAGAACTTCTACACCATCGCCCTGCCGGCCTCCTGCCAAATCAACCGGAGCCCAGGCGATTGGATTTCTGATCGACACCGGACTTCGGGGAAACGGTCTTTTCTGCTGCCATCATGGGACACCGATTAGACCGTTGCCGGGGAGCGTCTCTCGATGGGTGAGGAGGCTCGCGCGACTATGGCGTCACCTCTCTCGCCGCCTGCCCTCACTATTGCTTCACGTGCCGCATCCAAAAAGCGCCCTCCCCCTCGCCAAATGCTCAATACAAAACCATCATCTGTATACTCCTCTTCACGTGTGGGCGTAGCTTACTCTCAAGCCGACCAGCTTTCGCGCCCCTTCTCTTCAGGCCCTGGTTCAATTCTTGGCGGCGCGAATAGTTTGTGCAGCCTGGGTTTAGCAAGCATCCATTACTTGCGTGCGATGCTTCTTTGTGTATCCTGGGAGTTTTTTGCTGACGAGGAGATAGTTGCCCTGGTCTGGTTAGAGGTGCAATGCTTTGCAGTATGGTTGCAGTACTTTTTCCTTAGACGAGCTCACGGAATGATGTCCAATGTATTCTACGGACCTGACATTAGGGTAATGTTTACCTTTACCCTTTACTGTGTGGACCGTACACAGTACACTTGAGCACTATTTATATAAACCGAACTGAAAAACATGAAACCTGGTCAGTTCACAAAACTTCTGCTGTGTAATATGTTGTTTAACAATTCACAGTAAAACGTTCACTGAGAAATATTTACGCGAAACTGCCGGAATTCAAAAATAGGCGTTTACAGCCAAACTCGCACTTCCACAGCAATATGGCTGAGTATTTTTTTCGTCGAGTCATTCATTTTTTTTTACTTTATTTTATACCTCATTCAAATCGTATCTCTATCATTTCCGCGTGTTCTCCGCGTTTTTTTATTACGCATCAAGTTTTATTTTTTAGTAGCGCTGTTTTTCCCCGAATTTTATTTCACGATTTTATGAAGTATTACATGGCGCTTATCATTACGCTGACCCTTCTCTTAAAGGTGGCGAAGAACCTTGTTCGTCAAACAAAAGAGGCCCCGGCGCTTGTCTCCTCACTTCAGTCAAAAAGGAGTTTCACTGCCAGACAAGTGGTACGCCTCGCTCGGACCCACGTCATGACCTCGAATAGAAAAAAGGATGGTGCTGGTGTCTTTTTTACAACCACGCCGTCCCCATAGAACTCATTGCCCGTGAAAACTATGGTGGTGACCTACGGAAGTGCTGCAAAGCAACAGGCAGCAGAGGTGGCCTCAGGATCAACTGTAGAGGCCACCATACGCTGTCGCGCAATCACACGACATAAAAGTTCAAAAAAAAAAACACTATACCAGGCCAAAGCAGACTTATTGTTCCTGGAGTGTCGCCTGGGCTTCGCGCATGAGTTTATTATGGCCATAAAGGTGCTGCAACTCATGAATGAGCGCTACTCCCACCTTTTTTTGCCAGAGGACGCTGTCGAGCGTGCGCCCGCATGTTTGCTTCTGTAAGCAAGTTTTGCTGCTGGAAAATTCTAAATAGCGAAAGCGTTCCGTGCCAATGAATTCAGGATATGCGGGCAAAATGAAATTGGTATCAGCCTGTATTGTCGCCAAACGGCTCTAAACAATAAATCACGATGGCTTTTACAACAAAGATGTGTAAAAGAGGTATATGAAAACATGTACAAGGTACATGTACAGTTTATTGCGAAGACATAAATAAAATGTCGGTGACGGACACCTAAGCACTCTTTATGAAGTAGTGATTGCGAAAGCATTAGTGCCCGAGTAGCGAACGTGCACTCTCATATTTTCATTACAGTTCGTTGTCAAGGAATATAAAGAAGAAAGCATTAGATTTCTGTATTTAGAGCAGGAGTGCTATAAGGTGATGAAAATCTGTTCAACAACAGACGCAAGAGTTGTGTCCCGTGCGGCCTCAGCCTTATTTGAGGCCAGGGCGAACTGCAGCCGTCCCGTGACGGCGCATACCTCCTGTGTCCTGTCACGCGACCGCCGCACCGGCTAACGTGCGAAGATGTACGGTATAATCTGGCACTGTCCTGTAGCGCGTAGCTACAGGGTTTGTGTCTCGCGCCTTTCCTTCTCGCTAATTCTTCCTTCTCGCTCAACTTTTGGAGGCCTATTCACTATCTCCGTTACCTCGTAGCGAGTCGAAGCTGAAGGAAGTGTTTCGCCACGGCCTCCTACTTTCTTCATTACTTCCTCCTCTGCTGCTCATTCTATCTGGTTTCCCTTCGGTGTCCCCTTTGTTTTCCCGGCTACAATGAGGACGACGGCTCTGTGAAACCACACGAACAAGCGAACAAGCTCTGCGCCCAAAACCGAATGTCTCACAGAGATCCATGGAAAGACATATTATTTCATTGTTTCGTGTTGCACGTCCTGTGCTTCGGTCACTGGAAGAATTTTGAGTAACACAATTTTCATAACCCTCCTCTGGACAACCCTCTGTCGGACAACCCTCTGTCCGGCTCCAGGAAGACCACAGACGTACATTTGAACCTAAGACTAAGGCATTGTAAGTACCTTATAAGCATCACTGCAGGTGCGCGTTTGGATACTTAGTTCCCTTATAAATCGGGCCGATGAAGCAAATTAGAACTTTAGAAAAATTCGGAAGATAGCTACTTCACGTTAAATCAGCTCTGAAATCATTTTCACAGCAGAAAGCTGTCATATCTCCTGCTTAATTTAAAATAGGATAAGGTAACATCACTCTATCTTAAAAAGTGGCTTGGCTGGAGGGAAGAAAAATTGCCCATTAAGGAGATTTGACACAGAAGATTTCATGATTATGTGCCTTAAAACCCCAGTTCTTCCCCATTTGTTTTAGAGCTGGTGTCAGAGTTTGTGGAAACATGTACGCCGGACCTTGCTCCGGCATACATTCCTGCGGGAGGTATTCTGCCCGTTTGTGTGAATTCCGCTGCGTTGTGTCATTGGCTGGCGAATTCGCCTTTCTCTTATGTTGAATTTTCGGCGAGAAAAATTTGTTTCCTTTTTTGTAATCCCTCTCACTCTTTTTTTTTTTTGTTTTCAATGAAGCTTCACGCGCAAGTGGCATACCCAAATAGCGTCCAGCACCGCCCAGTTCAGCAGAGTAGAACCGCATTGTCACATTATTACGGACATTTAACATTTCAACATATAACACTGTGACCGAAAACATGGAAACGATTTAGCAAGCATTACAGAAAGATTAAAGAAATGTGCTATTGTAAACTTTAAATCCATCCATCTCAATTTGGGAATTCCCGGCTGAAAGATCCGCGTAGCCCGAAACAACAACAAAGCAAGCAAAACAATAACAGCCGTGTTTGAATAACAGTGAAAACATAACAGCAAACGTGCAGTAATGCACTTCGCAAACAAAATCACGTGATTTATCTCGTGTGCGAATCATGGGTACGTTGCAGATAGTGGCCCGCAGCAGACGTTCCTGTCGTTTTAACGCAGAAGAAAGAGAAAAGTTTTGGCAGAACCTGCTTGTTGTCTTGGAGATTGGAACTTCTGTCGAATCGGCATTTTTGTGGGCACGCAGGACGTTACACCCTTTACGAACATTCCCCCTTTTTTTTCAACTTTCTAGTTTCTCTTTTTTGGATATTCTGGTCGATCAATTATTTCGATTTACGCTAGTATTGACGTTTCAGCGGGAAGTTCCGCCAAATTTGCATTGTTGTGGAAATGCAGGGCGATGAAAAGATTCGCCGCTCTTTCTTGTTTTATGTTTTTCTTCGTTTTTCGTTTTCGAAAATTCTCTGTTACTAATTATCTCAATTTATGTGAGCATTACTATTTTAGGTGGTACTTCTACCCGATCTGCATATTTGAGGAAATGCAGGGTGACACACAGTTTTTCAAATTTTGCAACTTTTTGTATTTATTGTTCGGGGGTTTTTCAAAATTCTTTTTTCTATTTATCTGCATTCACGATATTACAATGATTAAAGGTTGCACTTCCGCAAAATCTGCATTTTTGTGGATATACAGGGCGTTACAGGGTATCGGTTGTGGAGGTAATCAGCAAAGAATGCTACCCATTAAAATTGCCCGGCATTTAGGTCCGCAGTGCACCATGAGGGTGCAGGCATGCACAAGCAGCACTCCACCACAAAAAGAAATGGAAATAACCCGGCAAATTCGCTACCTTGACGGTGAATATGAAACAAATATAAGCAGCTCATTTTATTTCTTCTACAATAATATAAAACACAGAAAACCGCTAGTGTTTTTTATTGTTGTACTAAAAAGATAGTAAACAAGTAAATAATTTTCCTTAATCTTTCATTTGATCAAAAACCTTGCATAATGGAAATAGTAAATGTACCTTTTAAATTACACTATTCTGCAGAAAATTCGCTGAAAGAAGAGTGTTATGGTTAGTGAATTGTTATTTTTGCGATTGTTGTACCCTGATAGTTAAAAAAGTTGTACTTGACAGTTTTCTTCATCCGTTTTAACATGTGAAATGTATTGGCGAACTATAATGTGGGTGGTGTAATACTATGACGATAGTGTTAATTTGAGGTTCACAGTGTGTGTTATGAAAACAAATTAGCCATGGCTTAACTTGGTTATGCCAGGATATATGTAGCGTTTGCCAAGGTTGAGGAATCCAGTCTAGTCCAGTCGCTGCTCCTGGCGAATGCGCAGCACGGCTCTCCAGGAGTCACGCGAAGCGGCTCCATCGCGGAGTAAGACTGGGTAACTCTGCAACGGAGGCACACCGCTGGGCACGCGCCGGCGCCAGCGCGTCTGCCGCTGCTATGATGTCACTCCTCTGGAATGCCCAGACCAGTGAATGTGCAGGCTCAATTTTCTACACACGCGTACTCCAATGGGATTGGATTTCCAATCCAATCCAATTTAACCCCATCCAATCTGATGCTCCTCGCGCTTGCGCAGCACGGCCCTTCAGGGTCCACGCGAAACTGCTCAACATCGGCAAGGGTAGCTTACTCTACTAAACATATCCAGGTGCCAGTATGTTATAGCGGGGTCACCAGTGAAAGAGAGAGAGAGAGAACAACTTTATTTAGCCACACAAAATTGCGGCGACTGGGTGCCGGATGGGGTGGTTCCCTCTTCACGGGACCCATATGCTTCCGCGGCTGCCTGGCCCCTGGAGATCAGGACGAGCTGGTCTTCCAAGGCGGGGCTGGTTAGCAAGGTCTCCCATCGCTCGTTAAGGGGTGTGGGATTCGCGCGCATTCAAAAGAAATGGCTGCGGGCTAGGTCATCTAACCTCGTATATGCAAAGTGAAAACATGGCTTAGTCTGCTTGAGTCGTGGTTTCGCTTGGTTAATCTTTCATGTGGCTGTAGTGCCGACCAGGTCTGAAAGCGTTCAGTGCCGTGCCATAAGCAGGCCCGGCGAATGCGGCGTTCGCCGGGGCGAATGCGTCGAACGCGGCGTTCTTTCACAGAGAATGCGCCGTTCCTCTTCGCCGGGCGCGACACGATTCACGTAGCCCACGTCGACCCAGTAGTGCATACATGGGAGGGTGCGGGGGTGTTTCCTGCTGATCAACTGTTCGGCCGCATTACCGCCGTCGGCCGCCACTCCTGCTGAGCAGAACGAGTGGAAACCGGGTCTTGTGCGCAGCGCCGAAATCTGGCTCGGCAAATCGCGTGATCCGCGACCAGGAGTATGTCTCCGATAAAAAGGTGAAATTGCTCATCCGCCACGATGCCACCGGACGAACGTTGTAAAGCTTCGTTTTAAAATACTGAGAAACAGTTCACGTGCGCCCGCCCTTCAAATGACGACCACAAGAGAGCAAGAGAGGTCGCGTTTTATACCCCCAGTTCGCGTGCCGGTGGCACCCGGTTCTAGCGGCTGCTGACGCGTTTCTTTTTGGGAGAAATGTGAAAGCCTGCGGAGAAAATTCCGGGCCATTTCGACTAATGACAAAGCTGGGAATGGGCAAAGCATGCAGTGTAGATGTATTCTCGGCGCCTTGGCGTTTTCGCCATCAGAGATGAAATGGCTGGGGGATGCAGGTGCACCGCTTTGCTGTAAAAGTATCTTGTCATTGAAGCACATAGCTTTCTTGCCCGAGCCATAAACGAGCATCCTGGTGTTTTGTTTAGTACGCGTCACGATGCCCTCCAGCACGGGGCCTTACCGAGACATTGCTTTATAGTACGCTTTACGTTCTAGGGCGAAGCGTGAAGTTTCACAGTGTTTTAGTACCGTCCTTAGATGAGACGACGATTACGACGACAGGGGGTGCCAATAGCCCCAGCACCTAAGGGGCGTCGCCCCTGAAACCTTTGGTTGGAACTCAATGCATGAATCATAGTTGAGTAGGTTAGCTTCTAATATACACAGTTTACAAGATAAAAACACGACCTAGACCCCATGCGTACATTTCTCATCGCTGGCATTACGCGTTGAGTACAACAGGTACGAACAGACACCATTCTCAAGATCAGTAGAATAAAAGTAAGAGTGTGTGCGGGCTCGTTTGTTTTTTTACAAAAGGCTGCTTGCCACCGCCACTCACGAAAAATAAAATTGGCTCATACCTGTTCCCGACATTCTCCATCCCCTCTGTGTTCTGAGATAAAAGCTCCCTTAAGGAAAGTCGAGCTAGTTGGCATGGTTGCTTACTTAGAACGCGGCTAAGATGGGGAAAAAAGCAAGGACAAAACAATGCCCGTGTTGTCCTTTTTTCTTCTTTCCTGTCTTCGTTTCCCTGTTTGATATATGTAAAAATGGTTTTGATATACGAAAAATACAATCATACAGCAGAATGCCCTGTGTTTTTTTTACTGTCTGTCAATTTTCAGAGCCTACGTGCGGTTTGAAAGATGATATTGCCCCACCCGTGCAGACTACGCTCGTCAAGTTGCCCGCGTGCATGCCCGAAGGTCGGTTTACCACGTGCATCCGAGAAAACCCGTTACAACTCCAACTACAAAGTTATTTAAATTTCTCCCGTATCTATTGTACTTCTGGGGTTCCTTTTCTGCAGCGTGTGGCTGTATAATACATTTTGTTGCAATAATCAAAACCTTTTGTAAACTCCGTTAAGTGAGGGATGTCGTGTCCGAGATATCCTTCGATTTCATAGCCCGATTTCCTCCCTTTCAAACGGACATTTCCCGCTTTGCTTGCCTCAAACCGTGCAACGACAACCGTCAAGCTTCGCAATTGTAAACGAATGCACCGTGCTTTCTCCCACAGGGGTGACGCTATGGTGCATCAGAAACACATGAAAAAGAGTGGACGAAAAGACGCAGCCTGCTTGTGAGCATGTGGTCAATCGAAGACCACGCTCGGCACCTTCAGACTTTGAGATCGAGGTTGAAAAGGACGGAGACCAAGATTTTTCTTTCAGGATGTGCGCCATACATTTTGTTTCGTAAATACGTCGACCTAATGTCTGCGTTCATAGATCTCTCCGCCATGGCATCAACCATGGATCGTCCTATCTGTTTTTCCGCCACTTAAGTTGTGGGATGGGACGTGCGGGTTTGTTCGCAAGCTTTCTCCAAGCTTCGCATCGCATCGACGTGTATTGAGCCGTCAATGATAGGGAAGCCCCGCCAAGAAACCCCAGCACAGCCTAGGCCTATACTCGGCGATGTTCCGAGCCTCGTTTCCCCATCACGAGAGACACCAGGGAATACCACGTGAGGCGAGCTGGGCTAAGACAAGCCGAAGATGTCGTGTTAATCAGCCATTTCGTTTTAGGTGCGTCCAGCATCATGGACGCGTCGTAGCGCCCGAAGAAGTTTTTTAATGCCCAGGCATCAGCAGCGTCATCATACTCATCTCATCTCATCTCAAACGTCCTCTGCGCCTGAAGAGCTGTTCGCCAGTAAAAGGTTCTATTTTCATGTAGGGTCTCTCATGTTTCAGGGCAGCAGTTAGGCTGCCAGGCAACGAGTCAGTTAGGCCCTTGAACCTTTTTATGAAAGGCTGATCAACATAGGGCTGATGTACTGACTGTCTGCTCCAAATCATCAGATGTACGCTGCGTGTTCCTGTTAGGTCGCCACCTAGTGTACAGGAACAACTGTTACTGGCGTGTAAAGGAGGTTTCACCACCAACAATAAGGTCCCCTGTTGATGTTATGTCACCAAATGACTGTCGGAACTTGCTTACTACAAGCCGCGAAACATACCTGACGGCCGTAATGCCAGGTGACGGATCTTTATTAGCCACAGACGAACCGATGACCGTAACAAGCTTCTGCCTCATTTGAGGACGTGGGCTCCTTCCTCCTTCACAGTATTCGAAGGCGTCACGGGGAAGGTCACCCCAAGAGGCTACAAATTCTTGCAGCCAGCTGTTTGAATTATTTTGTAACGCAGCGACACCATTATGGACTGAAGTTGGTACCGCTGCTTGCACTATACTTGTAGCAGTCACCATACGTAAGACTTGTCAGTGCCACTTGCCTTTAATACATCTGAGAATTTTACGGACATAAAACATCTTTACATGAGGTGTCATCCACTTCAATGTTTCCCAGGTCATTTCTTCTGATTCAAGGTATGTACGAGGTTTGCGAGCTCTTCATCAGGCAGTACAGGAACTAATCGCTGTATGGTTGCAGCAATCGTCTACATTTTTCTGGCAAAGAAAGGAAACATTGAAGCTTTGAGCTCGTTTATTTGATACTATATATATACAAAAAACATGATGATCACCTAAATACAACATGTTAGATTTCCTTGCACCTTTACCTGTTGCTCACACATAAACAATAATGTCGACAACTTCTTCAAAGGTAACAACATTTGTAAATTTGCAAGAATACACATTCAGAGGTCTTGGGTGAACAAGTTGTTCGTATTTCACACACACTGGATCATTCCTTGTGAAAAAAACTTTCATCAGCCCTCGGCCGCCCCATTCTTTCACTAGGCATGCAGGGCTGATAAACGCAATGTTGTTCCCAACAGACACACAGCATGTTATCTTGAGCCCTCTTAAGCAGTTACATTCCCAATACAAAATGATAGACCGAGCTTCGTAAGTGGTCCCCCCTGTAGGTTAGTCGAATGCTTATTCGAGCCGACCCTGGTGCTAGAAATTTGAATTCAAAGCTGTCACATTTCTGGCAGCGACAACGTCTCGTTGAAATGCAGATTTTTAGATGCAAAGCATCTCTTAGTCGACCCTCCGTCGTTCGGCGACCGCACCTCACCTCCTCTGCACAACAGCTGTGATAACGCCGCTCTCTCTTCCCTCGTCCTCTCCACACCACCTGTGTGCTAGCGCGCGCTGCTCCTCCTCTCCCCTCTGCACACCCGCTGACCAATCACGCGCATGTGCGCTGCTGCTCCTCTCCACCCCGTCTGCTCTGCAAATAAACCCGTCCCCGTTCCGCTCAGTTGCTTCTTCGGCACTGCGCCGTACGATGACTGCAAATAGACGCCAACGATTCCGTCAGCGAACTGGCTGACACACCTTCAACTAGCGATAGCCAGCACCCTGTCAGAACCGCGAGCACCTCCGAAGACAAGGCTGCACAGAGGAGAGCTCGCGACGCCGAACGTAAACGGCAGCGTCGAGCAGCGGATTCCTCGCTTCAAGAACGAGAAGCCGCTTTGAAATGGCAGCCGCGAGTAGCTGATCCAGGTGGCGTTCGGCAAGGTGAAAACGCTTCGAAACGCCAGCGTCGAACAGCGGATTCCTCGCTTCGAGAACGAGAAGCCGCAAAACGTTACCCACTACTCGATAAATCAAGAAGGCATTTAATACGCTACTACACGTGCCTTTATCTAACAACCAATTAAGACGCTACTACTCCACGGCTTTGCATCCCCTCAGGGTTTCCACGAGAAAAGATGGTGTAATTTTTCTTCGTGCAGATTATCAGGCATAACACTGCACGCCTACAATTTGCCTGGAGCATTTCAATCTTAGAAAATTTACGCTTTGCTGCATATTTTTAATTTGTGACGTTTAATTCGCTAGCCTTTCGTAGGTTTAGATATGTGTAAGTGTATGCTAAAATGTTCAGGTTGATTTTTGTCAGTGCTAGGTTTGCACATTTCTTAATTTTGCGATGTCAATTGCAGACTGCATATTTCTTCGTTTGGCAAAGGCTTTCTACACTGTGTCACGTGAACTTTAATTTCGTAAACTTAACAATCCTAAATTTGAGACTAACGTGCTTGGAAAGTTACGTTGCTTCGTAGCTAACCGTTCACAATCTGTTACTGTAAATGACTTCGATTCTACTTTGTCGGCCGTTCCCTAAGGTTCAGTGTTGGGGGCATGTTTGATATACATCAATTACTTGGAACTAACAGCTCTTCATAAGCCCGCCTTTTTGTTGATGAAGGTGTAATTTATCGAGAAAAACTAGTACATCTGGTATTCCCACCTTACAGTTCGATATTATCCAAGTGATAAAACGGGAAGTTGTAGAAAATGAATCTTATAATTAATAAATGTAAATGCTTGCGATTTTTTAATAAACTCTGCAGCTCCTAACTAAATTCTAATGACATTTCTCTCTCGAAACCCTCCAATCTTATATATCCCTTGTGGTACAGTTAAGATTTAGCCTTTCGCGGAAACCTCACCTTGATTATGTAATTAAAAACGCTAGCCGTATGTTATGTTACCACCGGCAAAATGTTTATGTCTCTTAGTTCCCCGTTCCCTAAAGGTGCTTCTTTACGCAACGCAGGCGATCAGGGGCACCGTAGTGGAGGGCCCCGGATTAAATTTCTCCACCTGGGGATCTTTAACGTGCGCCGAAATCTCGCACAAACCGGTGTTCTTGCTTTTCGCCTTCATCAGTAAAGCCTCCGCCGCTGCTGGGAATCGAACCCGCAACCTCGTGCTCAGCAGCACAAAGCCTCAGCCACTGAGCCATTGGGGGGGGGGGGGGGTGGAGAATGTTGGTCATCCAACTTTTCCGCACCCATCGATCATAAATACAAGTTAACGTCCTATCATGCCATACAAAGCATTTCCATGATCAGTTTATCCCTAGCACTGTCCATTAGTTGTTACCGCCTTCCCTCGTCTGTTGGTGGGACAACACATGATGCTGCTTTTCGATCTACAGTTTTCCGGTTCCGACAGCACTCGCAACCAGTTGTGGTAAATGCTTATTTTTACGTTGGTGATTTCAGACTGCATTTGCGCTGCTGCTTTTTTTCTGTTACACAGGCTGTAACCCACTCTCTCACGTAACTCCGTTTCTGCCGTGAGGCTGACGAAATAAATAAATAACCGACGAAATGTAGAAACTGCATTAGTTCAAGCGAGAGGTGCATGTTTTGATGGTTGTAAAGAAAACAGATGTGCTTTGTAAGCTTCGCTAATCGCGTTTCAAAATATGGTGACGATGATGATGACTGCAGGTTTATTGTCGCAAAGCCAAAGGAGGAGCGAAGAGCGCCAAACCATCAAATTATTAATCTAGATTTGTCTCAGGCATACCTACAAAATTCAGAGAATAAAAGATTAACTGGTTAAATCATGAACTGACTGGTGTATTAAATGTCCAGGATAATTTCAGGTGATGTGTAATTAGCACTGAAAACTTGGGAGGTGTAACAAACAGAAAAATCCGGTTTGCACGAAGCATTTCCTCATCGGCTAAAAAGTGTAATGAGTGCCGTGGATTGTGGTGTCTGTAGAGCTGCGTTCTGTTGTGTCGAGTGACTTCCACGTAATTAGGATGGTAGGGGTGGTTCAAATGAAATGGCGCGTACCCACTCAGGGGGATTGTCCAGTAAATGGGCGCCTTACAGAAAGAAATTAGGTAATTTTTGTAGGGAAAAAAATTTAAATGTTAGGATGGATTAGCAGTAGATGACTGGAGAAATAAAAGTAAGTAGATTGGAGAAAGAAAGAAAAAAAGGTAAAAACGAACAACATTTGATGAAAATTGGAAGTAAGAAACACGAAGAAAGTGGTACAGACGAAGCAGTGAGCTGGGCGCGCATTCTTGACAAGGGAATCCAGTAGGATAAATGATGTCTGTCACAGCAGACGGCCTGATTCCAGGATGAATGAGTGCAACGCACTGCAAAGATCCCCGTGGCAGAATCCCAGTTCCTTCGCCCCGAATGACAAAATAACTGTAGTAGACAGCGGGAGGTTTGGCCGGCTGCATGTACTGGCTAATTATGTTCGTCTCATGGAGGAGAACCATCGGCAGGAGAAGAAGAAATGGTCGATTGTTTCTGGTTCTTTGCAAAAGGCACATAACGGCGACAGGGCCAGATTAGAGCGGTGCAAGAATTAATTTAAATTTGGCACGCGACAGCGAAAGCTAGTGAGGGTGACTTCGCAAGCTCGCGACTGGCTTATGCTGCACTTCCATGAGTACCGGAGGTGCTCGAGCTCCGAGTCTTCGTTAGCAGAATCATGCACACTTTGAAGTAAGCACAGTCTACGTAAGCGAGCCGAAGTTATGAGGGAAATGGGCGGCAGAACCTCCACTACTGATCCGCCTGAAAGCCATTCCCGCCAGAGCATCCGCCGATTCGTTAAGCCAGATACCTGCATGTCAAGGTACACACTAAACTTTTTTACACCCTTTTTGGCCGAAAAGGGTGTAAAAATCTTGTCCCATGGCTAACATCCTTAAAAGGTGTTTTGGCAAAAAAGGGTGTATGGATGAAAAAAGGGTGTTGAGCTCAACACCTTTAAAAAAGGGTGTTGAGGATGCTCAACACCCTAAAAAAAGGGTGTTGAGTCTCACACCCTTTTTTTGAGGTGATGGCATGCGCAGAGGCAATGTCAAACGGCGGAGCGCGCAGCATTGAACACAAACAGCCAATACGTACAAGTTACAGTTGGAACACGGGATGCAAGCGGTACAGGAAGTGCATACTTACTTAGCAATACATGTGCTGTTCTTGCTTTTATACCGAGCAGAGGAAAGCCCCCAGATGGAGTCGGTGGGCTTGTCGCAAAAACTAATATTGTAGCGCTAATTTTGGAAGTATGGATTTTACTACGAGAAAATACAAATCAACACGTGGATTTGCAAAAACTTTTTAATTACTCGGTAGTTTTTCTGATCCGTGACTTATAGAATTTTATTAAACACCATACAAATCTTCCCTACCACCTCAACACCCTTCAAAAAGGGTGTTCATAATTTCAACACCCTTTTTCCCAGAAGGGTGTGAAGCTACAAATTAGGGTGTGCGAAACTAAGAAAAAGGGCGTAAAGAAAAAAAGGGTGTAAGAAAAGACCGCCAACGAAGAAAAAAGGTGGAGAGACCTCCAATTTTGGAGGCATTTTGTACCTGTTTACACGGGTGGACTGAACCTTCTCTACAAGCGGGCGGGGGGGGGGTTGTACCTCACGATGTTTACAGCTATATGAATTGGCATAATTTATTACCAGTGAAGCTCTTTAAGCTTCAGGAGGTAGTTTCGGTGGCATTAGCAAAAAATACAAAGAAAAAGAACTGGGGCACCTGTAAAGGGTGCACCACCGCAGATAGGGTATTATAACAGTGAAGTCGGCTTTCGAGCTTGTTAGAGTGTGAGCTCAAGGGGCGTATGCGTATGCGCACCTCTTACTGTACCATTTCAAAGGTACTAGTCTTTTATGGATTCTAAAAGGTAAAAAAATTCGCGCAGCTTGCGATAGTGGTGCAAGGCTGGAGAAACAGCAACGCTGGGGGCCGACCTACCTTGTTTCCCTCTTGGATCTCCTGGAAATGTGGAGGGGGGGGGGAAGGGGGGCACACTGGAATAGCCTTGTGAAATCCGGTTAAATTTGGCCTCATCCCTGAGTGGTCATCCTGGCTGAGCAAGAACATTGTAAAGCTTAGCAAACATAACAAAACTTAGCAACACCGGAAGAAACTAGGTCGACCCCCAGCTCCGTTGTTCTTTTATTGCAACTGAACACCTATTTCACACCGTTTCAACAACCTACAGAAAGCCAAGCGTGTTGCAGTTGGTAAACATCCTTTTCGCCACACGACTACAGTCTTCTTAATTTTGAAGGTTCAAATTGGTGTTTCACGTGCCAAAGCTAAACTTGGGGCATGTGGTGCACCGAATAAGGAAACGAGCGATCATTGTATAAGAGCAATTATTTTTTTTGCGTTTGGAAATTTCTTGCGAGTAGAGGAGTATATGAGGGGATGTCTTCTTCTTTACAGTGCTATTAGCATCCGAACATAGCCTTATTCAATAACAGCTGAGCACCTTTCCACACCCTTTCAACACCCTAAGAAAAACCAAGGGTGTTGAAGTTGATCAACACCCTTTTTTTCAAACAAAAAGGGCGTAGAGCTAGGAAAAGGGTGTTGAGACTCAAGAAAAAGGGTGTAAAGGCCTCCCAACACCCTTTTTCCACTTATGCTACACCCTTTTTGGCTAAAAGGGTGTAAAAAGTTTAGTGTGTACCCAGACCAAACGAAGTTCACGAAGGGAGGAAGGTGATAAAGAAGCAAGGACTCGACGTAGGGGGAATAAAGTTGAAGAAGTAAGAGTAGAAGGAACAAAAAATGAATCGGTCAGAATAATGAAAGCTCACTGAGACAACGATGATGACTACGATAGCGTGGCCGAAACATGCCATCAGAGTGCCGTTGCAAAGGCCGAGTAAAAACAAGCGGCGAGCCACACAGATGATAACGTTGGCCAATGGGAAGCCATTAATTGATTGTAGGATTTAACGCGCCAATGCAACGCAGGCGATGAGGCGCGTCGTAGGGGAGGGCTACGAATTAATTTTGGGCATCTGGGGATATTTAACGTGCGCCTAAATCTCGTACAAACGGGTGTTTGTGCTTTTCGCCTCCATCAAAAAGCGGCCGCCGAGGCCAACAAAGGAGCCACAGAGACCAGGCTGGAACGTTGGAGAACGCCGGGAGAAGTGGACGGAGCACGTTGGAGGAACGCGTCGTCCAGGTTGAAGACGAAGCTCGTCAGGTTTTCGGGATTAAATCTTGAGAAGGGTTTCCCTGGCGGCTTGGCATTCTGGGGCCGAGGCATCACTCATGACTCATGGAGGCACGCAACGTTGCGTGCTCCACACTTTTACGACACGCTCCCAGCTGGCCGTCGTCTACCGACAGTGGCCGGTTGCCTCCTGCCCGCTGCCACAGGGCGCCCGATCGTGAGCGGGTGCCGAACAAACCTTTGTCGTGGAGTACAATGTTGCGTCTTCTTTGTCGACGTTATGGGATTCGCGAGTACATCATTAGAGCCCCGCGGTGCCTCGCCTCGCTTCGTCAGCAGAACCCATGACGCCCAGCGGACACCTCCTCATCACTCCGAACACTTAAAGGGGACTTTTTTTGTTTTTCTTGCGCTTTCGTATGCCTTAGGGTTATGTATGTGTCAGTTAACTTTGAGTTGTAATTGCCTGCGGTGTCTTTGCTGGTTCAAGAATATATTTTTGTTATGCCTTTTCCAAACAATCTCGTCTCGTTACTGGCACGGTGGCAAGTCCCAGTCGCTACTGAATACCTGAAAAGAACCTGTGCGGTATTCCCCCACAAATAATTAGCGTCGACAGCATGACGAGGGCTTTTGACTATGGTTATGGCGCGGTAGATTCCTTTCGTGAGAGCGCAATGAACATGGAATGATTTATTCACCACAAAAGATTGTCTCCGGTTGCATGAAGCAGAGTGGAGGAGTGGGTTGACCGCAGCATGTCTGGCCAAGAAAATTTCAATATTTAGTGCACGCTGGAATCGTTGAAGTCCGAAAGTTCAAACAACTAGAAAAAAACTTGCTTAATTCAGCAGCATTTTATCGGTTTGTGTGTCTCTCTGTTCACCATTGTCTCGAAGTTAGTTCTATTCTCCACCTTTGGTGCTGAGTTGTTTTGGGCCGCGTAAGCACCCCGAGTCGGGTCTGCAACGCTCTGGGTTCAAAGTTAGTTTATAATTTGAAATTCCGGCCAAAAATGAATAACTGCGTTATTTAGGAAGTGCCAGGAAATACCAGGCGCCAAGAAGTGATGTTCGTGTTGGTTAGGAGCGGATTGGATGAGGTCCCACCCCAGCACGTCTGGTCGAGAAAATTTCACTAGAAAAATCTCTAATTTGCCTATTTACAATGTGATTTTAGTTATCAGTGTGTCTGTGTGTTCCGCATGGTCTTGCAGTTCATGCTGTGCTCCGCTCTACGAGCAGAGTTATTGCAGGGCCGTGGTAGCACCGCGAGACGGGTGCGAAATACTATGGGCTCTAAGTGAATATCTAATTTCGGATTCCCGTCAAAAATGGATACCTACGCTATTTAAGAAGTGCCAGACCATTTTTGATCAGTGTAAGGTCAGGGCTGGTATCCCTTGTGATGCTGTTCCCGATACGAGTTGGATACGTTTGGTCAGTGCGGACAGTCAGACGGTGTTGCTGGATTGTAGTGTGGAGCGTGTTGCCCTTTGGCGTGGCGTACTTGTAGCCCCACACTGGATGCGCTGCATTAAAGTCTCCTACTCTTACCAGGCCGTTTCTGCCAGCCGCACTCTGTGCTTTTATTATTACGCATTCGAAGCTATCGCGGCGATGGTTAGGCGGGCTGTAGATGTTTAGCACATATACACTCGGTTGGCCCCTGGTACGAAGTACTACTTCTATGAGTACATGCTCAATGCTGCAGCCATCAATTTGATGTTGTACGACAGTGATGGTTCGTGACGTGAGGGTGGCTACCCTAAGCGGAAGGTTCCCAGAGAGGTGTGTGAAGTAGCCTGCCTGGTGTGGTGTACATTCTGTCTCCTGTAGTGCTATCATATCGGGGTTTGTGAGAGGATTTCTTATGTACTGCATAGGAGCGCCTTGTTTTTCGAGTAGCTCCGGCAATTCCACTGACAAAGCGCGAGGGTTTTCGTCTGTCTGTTAGGGGCCATAGCCATCCTGCTGCGAAAGATAGGTGGCGGGGTTTAGGGTGGGTCGTGCGTATGGCTTTTCAGGCTTCTCATTGCGCTATGGGGTAGAGGTCGGCGTCGTAAAATGCATGTTCTGCATCCTTTCCACCGTCGCGCTTAACTTAGTAAGGGTTTCCTGGATGGCCAACATGTTCTGCTGTATGAGGGCTTGATTTTCGCAGAGTAAATATATCTGAACTTGCGTTTCGATTGGCTGCTCAGGAATTAGCCCTCGGTCTTGTTCTTTAGCATGGAGCGCTTTTTTCAGTTCTTGGTTTGCGTTCCTCAGCTCCGCGTTTTCACCTCAAAGTGCTTTGACCTCAGCTAGTACTTGTTGGAGTAGAAGTGTGTGGTGTCGGGAGAAGTGTGTGTTGTGTCACAAGTTTTGTGGGCGGGATTTCGAGCTTTGGGAAGTAGTGCTATACGCGCCACCCAGTTTACCTTGGTGACATCGGCGCCCCCTGCCAGCGGGTCGCGGGATTCTTGGTTCACGTTGACAGTCCGGAACTGGATCTGGGCGAGGTTGCCGGAGCTGGATCCAGGGCCAGATCTGGAGGCGGACCTGGAGCATGGTCGGGAACGGCTCGGAGATCGGGAATGGCACCGGGACCGGGAGCGGTATCCCGATTTCAAACAGGCCTTTCTCTTTGATTGGGAACGGCGCCTGGATTTAGAGTGGGTCTTGCTCTTGGATCGGGAATGACGCTTCGACGGGGAGTGAGCCTGTCTCTGGGACGAGGAATGGCGCCTCGATTTAGAACTGGCTCGGGAGGCAGACCTGGAAGAGCCGCGTTGCTGCTCTTCCCCTAAAGACGAATGCTTTCATGACCGGCTGCGCCACAAAATTCCAGCAGGCAGTTCCTCGTTCCCGTCGTGGGTCGCGCCTTGGCGACGTGTGTGCTTTCGTAGTCGCGCTGGGCACGTCTCCTCCAACGTAGGGTGGTCGCCTTGGCAAAGTGCGCAGCCGGGCTTGCAGTCATTATCTACCCTTGGGCTTGCTTGTCCGCACTGTGGGCAGCGGTTGGTTTCAGGATTTGGGCGAACATCTGCTCGGTACCCTACGCGCAGGCATATACTAGAGACCTGTCGCGTCAACCTGTACGGGAGGCAGCGTATTTCAGCACCGTAGTGGTAGACGTATTGCAGCACACGTGTCCCCTCGAAGGTGATGACAGCCGTCTGTGTTTGACCGAGCACGCGCGTATACAGGATGCTGTGGTTTCGGGCAGGGAGGTGGGCTTGGAGTTCCGAGGGCTGGGTGCCAGGCAGGATACCGTGAATCACGCCCTTCACTGAGTTGTCCGATGCTGCTACATAAGCGAACACGGCATTGTCCTTGCCGGCGAGATTGATGTGCGAGAGTTTCCGAAGTATGTCGGCCGTCTCGGCGTGTGGTGTGCTGATAACTGCGGCATTTTGGGTGTGGTTGGTACGCAAGAGAAGGCGATTTTCGGCACAGGTCGGGTGGTTGTTGCAGGCCAGTGCAATTCCTTGAGCTAGGTGATGGGGTTTCAGGTGTGGGTTCAGTCCATCGCGTAGCGCGTAACCCTTCACCTTGTACATCGCGCCGTGCAAGTGGGGTCGGTGTTCTGCACTTTGAAGTGCGCTGAGATTGAGAGAAGGTGCCGGAGCTTGCCAGACATCGTGGAGCGACTTTCGGAGTAGTAGACGCTTCGATTTCGTGGTGGCACCGAGCGCACCATAGTTTCACAGTTCATGCCTGTTCTGCAACTAAAGCGAGCGCCTGATTTTGAGCGAGTGTCTTGGCTCTTGGTTCACTCGCTCGGGAGTCCTGTCTTCTACGTCAAAAGATGTCGCCTCAGTTCTGTGGTGGTTTGTTCGGGGAGAGGATCGGTTGGTGCAAAAATCCTTGGAGGCGCGTTTGTCGAGTTGGAGAAAGGAGCTCATGACCGACGCGCCACATTAGCGCGTTGCGTCGTCGTCGTGTCGGCTCCCTGGCAAGACGTTGTGTCGCTTTTCACGTGCACGTTAGGAATGTCGGATTTCGAGTAGGTTGCCTTGGAAGTGCTGCGTCCATGCAGAGGGGGAACTTGCAGTGTGTTCGTGGAACGCTCGTTGGCGCATTGTCGGGAATTTGGCACACCGGGAGCGGTTGAAATGTTTGTTTGGGCAGAACATCTGATGCGGTACACGCGCTAGGCTTTATCTTCCTGAACTGATGACCTTCGCGAATACCTGTCCTGACGGGAAGGCGCGATATGCTCGGGAGCACCTAGGAACTATGCGTGTGTCCCTCAAGGAGAAGCTTTCTTTGACCTGAAACGCAGGATGCTTCTCGTGGTTGGCTGGGAGTGGGCTTTGGAGTTCGGGCGGTGCACGGGCCTGAATACCGTGAATCACAGAGGAGGTCCCTTCAACCGATGTCCAGCTGCTAGTACGAAATATCCACCGGCGAGGTTGAGTGCGGTAAATTTCCGACCGGACGGTATTCGCCGTTCGGACCTTGTGTTGTATCGCGACATCTTGGACCTACGAGGATTAGTACATGAGAGCGATTCGGCAACCGGGTGCAGGCCGTAAGACTCGTTGGTAGATGGGTTCCGTGAGCTAGCACACAGTCCCCGTCAGTGGACCCTTTAGAATCACCGTCGTACAGTCCGGTGGCTGAAAAGCTAATCGCATTTGAGCGTCCGGACGCGGAGGCCCTTCATGTACATCGTGCGCCTTGGCTAGTACTTGTTACATTCCACGACGTGCTGGTAACTTATCTGGAGCGTTTACAGCGAACACATGGCAGAAGCGTAAAATTACGATTAATGCGATATCAAGACTACTCAGTCACGTTAGCTTCGGGAGCAAAGCATGTTGTTTCGCAAACTGAACTGAAACTGTTTGAATATAATCTTGGACACCATTAATCACAGTAGAACTCGTTTGGGCGCCACTGCTTAAAGGACACTGAAGTGATATGTAAACATTGCGGATTACTAGCGCAAATTGTAGTCCGAGTCCCCAGGCCATGTTTCGACCACTCTGGTGGCAGTTTACGCGATTTTATTTAGTAGAAAAATTAATTCGAAAATGCTGTCCTCCTCTCTTACGCTCGCCCATTTCTGTGGCGTTTTCGTGTGACGTCGGGAGGAGCCGAGCTCGCAATTGGCTGCGCTACTGCACGGTCCCGGCCTTCAGGCCGAGTCAGTCGGCCCAGCGTTTCGTCCGCCGGCCGCCGACGGATCGTCGCAATTCGTTCGCTCAGTTGAAACGAAGCCGGGACACGTTTGTGAATGGAAGAATGTGCCTTTCTTTACTTGGTTAGTTTGTACACTGTATCTAGCTCCAAGTCAAGGTCGCTTCACACAAGCGCTGCACAAGCGCACTGCGACGCTTCGCTGACTGGTACGCCAGTAGGAAAATATAAGCCTCTTGAAGGCGGGAGAAGAGTCAGCGAAGTCAATATAGGTACTAAGAAATAAAATCAACTGATATTTTTACCGTAAGCGTAAAACTAGGGTGCGCGAAGCACTTTTTGCGCTGTGCGAACAAGCACAGCGGTCGCAGACGACTACGCATCTGCGAACGCTTTTCTGTCTAAGAAATGCAATTGCTAGACGTGACTATTGTGGAAACTTGGGGGATGCTTACTGCACGAGCGCAAACAACAAATAGTCACCTAAGTGGCTTGAAATGCCAAAACTAAATAAAAGTGTAAACTGGTTATACAATATATACCTTATATTACCAAGGTCAGCAGAGCCCGCCCCGTGTTCGAGTGGTTTAGAGCGCTGGGTAATCATTGCAAGTGTTTGGCAAGTCGCAAGTTCGAATCCGCGGGTGCGTGCTTTTTTTTATATTAAGTTAACTTTTCGTTTTCCGCCGATGTTTTCTATACTGAGTTCACCTTTTTTGGCCGCAACGTTCATTGCTCCACGGATAGTTCACAGAACACGCGCAGGCTGGCACTGGCGCGCTAGCGAGTTCTCGTTGGCGTGCTGTTGCCATAAGCACCGACTGCTTGCGGGCAGTGGGCACAGGCCAGAATCAACAGACCCTTGGCCTGGTGCGAACACACTTTTTACGATACAGGCATGAGTGAGGCAAGCTCCAAATATAGGGGAAAAGCGCATGGCATTTGAGCGTCTGCGGGGACTGCGGGCCTAGAGCGCAGCTCACTGCGTAGGCCTCGGCTAGTGAATGCTACGATTCCAAGCTGTCCTGGGAGGCTTATCTGACGCATTTTACAGCCGACAACATGGCAGAAGCGCGGTACGATGATTACTGAGTATGTGAGAATGCCCATCCAACAACGCCATCGGTGTGTTTTACGGAACCGAAACGAAACTGAAACTTGTTTGATTGCTAACCTTGGAACGTCCAATCACGGTGCTCCCTCCTCCCAACGTCACAGTTTAGTTGGTGCGGCCGCCGCAAACCGCGCATAGTAGTTTTTCTTCTTTCGCGCGTGAAAATAATAGCCGATTTGTCAACCGGATAAACGATGAAAAGTGGGCTAATTTGAGCCAGTCTATGCAGTGCAAGCAAAAACGGGAGCTACAAATTCACTTCAGTGCCTCTTTAAGTTGCTCTGGCCGCTGCCGACAGCACATGGTAGGTTTTCTACTTTCATGGTATGTAAAATATATACCGCCTTATAGACCAATGAACTGTGTAAAGTGTGTTTATTTTCAGCTAGTCTACGCAGTGCAAGCGAAATCAGGGAAGCTTGACCAAATCACTTCCGTGTCCCTTTACTATGAGTGTTAGGTATTCAAGATCTCACACATTTCACGTGTGCATATTTCGAAGCCTTGAAGTAAGGTTTTTGGTAACTTCAGCGCTTCAGAATCACGACAGACCTAAAGGGTGAAGGGGTAACACTAATTCAGAGTGCATTCAGGCCAGGCTGCATTTCGAGCTCTGCTGTTGACGCGCTCAAAAGTTTTAAATAAGTTTGATGTGATCACCACACTTTGTTAAGTACCTTATCAGATTTGAGTATAAAATTCGTACGTCCACGTTGTGAGTTTGTCGCACAAGGTTGTAAGGCAATTTGATCGTGGACAGACTGTTGGCACGAGTGCCGTTTCGCTCCCTAAATTTGCCCCCCCTGATTTTGGTGCCGGCTTTGACTGCGTATTAGCACTCAGCATTGTAAAGGAGCCATGAAGACAGAATACAAGTTTGTTTTATTCGAACGATTTCGTGTTTTATAGTGCCCCCAGCGCTTGTCCGGCAGCAAATGATGCCGTATTCACTAAAAAATTGATCAATTTAGGTTAAAATTTTGATTCTCCCGCCAAATCATCGGGTTTTCGTAATGTCAGCAATGACGTCAGAAGCGTGTGTATTCAAGCGAACTTCCACTGCGTCATTCGGGTTTGCGGCCTTGCTGTCCGTCAGCCCTCCTAGATCCCGCTGCTATAGTCATCCACAACCTTGTCCGCGGTTGCTTTGTTTTTGAGGTATTTGCACCTGGCTTGTTTTTGTTACTGTAAAAAGTGATCGTCTCGTAAAACCTGGGGTATCCTCGAAAACAGGGTCACGTAAGACAACGCCGCTTACACCAATCAGCCAGTGTCCTGTAAAACAACATTAAAGCGGCCCACTGCTGTGCAGCTAAAACAGGCACGGTGCGCCCAGTACCGACAGCAGTGCGAATCGGTACTTCTATGCTTAAATGCGTTTTCTTAACTTTCATTGTTACTGAACCATTATACTGCTGTAAAATGATATGCATTACATTTAACCGCAAATAGCTCGTTCGGCAAGCTTATAAGGCCTGCCCCATTTGCGTTTGCTTTTTTCCGTCATCAGCCAATCGCAGAACTGGGCTCATATGACAGCCATAGGTTGTGTGCGGCAAATTGAGCTACTGGGTCGCATGGCCATTCCGTTTTTTCCTAGTTATGTAGCTTATTTGAGCGAACTGTGCGTTAACAGTAGTGTGAGTGTGGTTCTATTGAGGCAATCTTTTGAATGAACCGAACTTGTGTTTTGTCCTCATGGCTCCTTTAAAGTAGGAAATTTCAAGCATGTTCACTCTCACCAGCACAGGCCTTTAGTACTTGATCCGGGGAAAATGTGTAAGTGCTAGCATTCATATTTTTGTGGGTGCGGTCCGGCGCAAAAAACGTGCCCCGCTGTGAAAGTCGAGTAGAGGACAAAACACATTTGAGTTCGCATTGGGACTGAAGCACAATTTTCAAAGTAGGAGCCCAATGCATTACTTCGGCGCTACCTCACTATGTTACCACCGGAGAACATAGTGCGTGTCGCGGTACTGATTAACGTGATGACAGGTCATTAGAAGAGGTGCATGCCCGCAACGGAGGGCTGTGACGCTGGGTAATATGTGGCTTTAGATATCCCCTGCCTGAATGCAGGATTAATCCACACAGAAAGGATAACAAACGAAAGCGAGGAATCCCACACAAACACTATATAGCAGTAAAGAAGTATATGATAAGAATCACCAGTGGAAGCGATAATGATTTCGCCTTCGAGGCACGCACTTAAGTACTCCCGAAGGAATTTTCAGCCATTTAAGGAGTGGAGACAAGAAATGTCCGGTCAAGTCGTGCAGTTGTAAACATGGTAGCATAGGCGTAAGTAATTCCCTCCGGACCTCCCTGTGCCTTGTCATTGCCACGACCGGCCAACATGAGTAGGCGATGGTGCGAAAGAAACGATGCCTTTAAAAGAACATTTTCAAGTTAAGAATTGTCCGCGTATTTTCTCGCTTCATAAAAAGATGTCGTCGAAGAGAATAGTATCCTTCAGCCCTCGCCACGCAACTGCTTCTTCTCGGACACCCCCGCAACATCCCACGCTGTTGCGTTCTTTCATGGTCCCCATGATAAACAAAAAGTAGGTTTGCTGATTGAATTAAATCTTCTCGCATTCGTATTGCAGCTCGCCATCTGTAGGGATTCCTCCTACTGTTTCCCCTGGCGCTCGAGGCACCAGCTGCAGCATTGAATGCGCGCGAATTTCTATTTTGTAGTCAACATTTTGCGTTTCTTGATGTTGTGTTGCTGTTGTGCTTGTTGGGCGAAAATCACGGCAGATATAAGATGTTTTGCTGTTGTAGAATGTTTTCAAGATGTGGTCGGGCTCCTAAATCCAAGGACAGACTGACAGGCCAAACTTTACGTTTAATTAGAGTGCGTAAGTAACATTTCTTGAAGCAATACAAAAATCTCTAGTTTACCATCGCCGACACAGTAGGGTATAAAATATTCTGGTTGATCTTTTATGGTATCTGCAATGGCGTAGTACCAGCGGCTTAGCATGAACTGCGTTAAAACTGCAGCCCGTAGTTACCCAAGTCGCGTGATAGAATAACGCTTCCCAAGGCGATAGAATTGTTTAAAGCAGTAATCGTGTTGTGTAATTTGTGAATGTAGTTTTGATAATAACGACGTATTTTGTCGTAAACATGGGCCCGCCGGAAAACTTTACGACCGAATCGCAAGAGGCAGCGCCACCCATTCACCACGAAGCTAATCGCGTAAGCTCGCAGGGTTACTCAAAGATGCCGACCCGATTTTGGAGCCCTGGCGTAGTAGTGTAGACTAGGCGTCGTTACAGGGAGAAGTATAGACTTTATGGTCATCACTAGGCAGTTGGAGTGTGCTATTCGGAAGTGTCTTGTATTTTACTGCCTGCCGACGGCGCTCAGAAACCCGTAATCCCTGGTGACGTCTTCTCGAAGTTGGATATGTGCAGCTTGAATCCCGAGAAGAGGGGGTTCAAGGCACCCTTCCCCTTCACATTACTCCTTATAACTTACCATTATCATTACTTTTATCATTACTTCTTGCTGAGGGAACCACCGCGGTGGATCAGTGGCTCAGGCGTTGCGCTACTGATCATGAGGTCGTGGGCTCGATTCCCGCCCGCGACGGTAGCTTTTCTGATGGAGGCGAAAAGGAAAAACACCCGTCTGTACGAGATTTCGCTGTACGTTAAAGATTTAAACGTGGTCAAAATTAATCCGGAGCCCTGCACTACGGCGCGCCTTGTAGCCTGCGTTGCGTCGGCGCGTTAAACCCTCCAATAAATCAATACGTCTTCTTGAGGGGACTGTGGTTTATTGGGGAATTACCAGATCATGTTTTAGAGTAGAGGCGGCAATCTCGGACCGCATGTATGTGTGCGTGTACCTAACAACAAAGTTGCGGGGACCCAGGATGACCTCAGAAAAGCTATTTGATCCCTACCTACGACATGCAACTGTTAGGTGTTGGTTTTGCGCACTTTTTAAGACCAAATTCTACAAACGACATCGTCAAAAAAAAATCTGCAGTCGCTCTTACGTATACGTTTTTTCGGGGAAGTGGGGAGGCGGGGGGGCAAAACGTTGCGACATGGTAATAAAAGTTGAAACGCGTCCTACAAACTCAAGAGTTAGGTCTGCAACTCAAAAAAGTGTGCAACTCACTCCAGTGTCCCTTGAAACTAACACACCACTGAATCACGTATATTCGTTTGTGGTAGTCAACACCTCAGCTGATAATCTCCGCATATCTTCGATAACTATCGACGACACTTACATCGCCAATTCCAAATTTTCCTCAGAGTGTGAGCTCCCAAGCTACTAGGTGAAACAACTTCCGGTTTAGCGTTTGAAATATAGAATTGCGCACTCCTGTGTACTCAGCCACCCTATAGAAGAATTTATTGCCTCGGAGGACACTCATGTGCAATGATTGAGACGTTTTTGGACATAATCATAACTAAATTTCTTAAATTATTTCTACAAAACTGAAAGCAGCCCCGCATTGTACGCGTGTTTTTAATTTAGAAACTTAGCGCTGCTTTAAAGAGATGTCACATTTTTAAAATATACTTTCAAAACAACTATAGACGTCGGCTAATAAACAATTTTACAACAAAAAAAAAAACACTCTACCCCGAATACACCATCGCACCTCCTTTACTAAATAGGGTTAAACAATCAAGCATTCAAACTGAAGGGACTAATTAACCAAACTAAGACTGCATCGTATAAAAGCTTTAGGGCTGCGATCACGCAGGAGCTCTGGCGCTTGTAAAGTAGCGCTGTTTTCACCTCACAGGAGATGCTTACTCAAGGCGTGTTGTTAAAATAATACAAAGCGTTACAAATAAGTGTACTACTGCTAGGAAGCATTCTAATGAAAACCCTTTGACAAACGGGAGGAAATTTTTTACGCAGATCTGAACCTCCCTGGAGGATTTAATGGGCTAAGGAAATAATTTGGGCCATGCTACACATCCGATATTTCGATCATAACGTTAAACCAGGAAGCATAAACATATCATTTCTGTTACTACCATCTGTTTTTCAACTGTTGTAAACGTTGCTCCAAAGCTTCGTAAAAGTACTGGAGCGTAATATTCTTACTACCGCACTCGTCGCTGTCAATGCATTACCACTTTGTTTCAAACAAACAATGCGGCTCGCCATTCCCAATTACTTTGTGGTAATGATCCCCCTAACTAAAGCGCTTAAAAGATGCAATAAAAAGTTGTTTCCAAGCTCACTTATGAGTAGTATCATTCAGCCGCATTTTGGCTCATAATCAATAGCTATTACGATTCTTTGTGCCCGCCCAATGTGGCCTGTTTTACAGCAAAACTTCCTTGAAACGATCCGATATGTTTGTGTCTGAGAAGTTCCATCGCCCAAAGATAGAACAAAAAGCACGTTATTGTGCATGTGGTTATTTAATCCGGGTCTGTATAATCGAATCCAAACGTCTTACCACTGCGCAGTCCCGGCTCGCTGGCAGTGGTGAAATGAGAGGTAGCTACTAAGCGTCCATTGAACGTGACTCCGCATGAGTAGAACAAGTGCACGTAGGTCACCGGGAGCCCTGATAATGAGAAGGTCTCGTTTTAAGTGTGGCTTGTCCGCCTGTCACCACAATTCTCATCAAACTATAAAGAAAATGAAATGAATGCAAACTTGCAACAACGGTGTTGCAGTAAAAAAGTCTTCGATAAGCATCGGTGGCCTGTCGACTTCAAAACCATGTAGACAGACCTAAGTGCCCGAGGATTTTTTCATGTCCGTGGCTCCAAATAGTCATCGTCCCCTTTCCTGCCCAACCAAATTGTTTGTAAAATGCCCACAAGTAATTAAATTTTGTGTATTTACCCCTTCCTAATGATGCTTCGACAAGTGAAAATGGAAAGCTCAGAGTATTTCACACAGAAAACAAACCCACACATATGTGTGGGCTGGCCTCCTATTCGTATGATTTGTGGATAGTAAGAATATCTTAACAACGGCATCAGGCGCAGAATAACTGCATTTTTACCTATTATTTACACGTTTTATACTGTTTTTAGGAGTACTAATTTTATAGATAGGATTTGGTGAGAATACAAAATAATAAACTACTTCTAATTAATGTTATTAATAATTGCAATAATATTGTTATCACAAGTGATTACGGAACTACTTCAAGGTTAATGCGCAAGAAAACATTAATAACGAGCCAGCACAAAACCGCGAATAAATGAGACACCAAGAACGCAAGAAATAATGATTTATCTCTAGCGCTGCAGTGCACGATCCCGCCACCCTGTACCGCCCAGCAAAAGTTTCGTGACGACGAAACCCCAGCCCACAGATATGTGCGGGTGCATGTTTCAAGCGAAATGACGGAACGCACACGAAGGGAGCGGGTGTATTTTTAGCCGATCGTGTTTTTCCAAGTCCTGCAAAAGGTGTCTTACACTTGTTACTCAGATAATACGAGGATAGCAAGAAGAAATATCAATTTTCATCTTCAAGGCAGCTATAGTGATCGCGCCGGATGGGGCGCTGTTTTTAATGTGCGATTTCTCCCCCGCTGGTGGCGAAATGATGCACTACCGAAACCAATGAAGTCTCGGAAGCGTTCGCAGCGACTACCCAGGGCTGCGAAATCGACACCGAAACAGGTGCCACTTAGTAAACAAATTTGTTGACCCACAAGTTTGTGTGGGCTGGGCCGAAAAGGGCTATGAGGAGGCAAAGCAAAGCAGTAAGGCGTGAGATGACACCTTGATGCTTGACGTGGCGCTCTGCAAATATGTCATTTTTAGACGCATGATGATGGCTTTTGCCTTCAGCATTCACACTTCAATTAAACGCTTTTAACAATACAAATGGCCGGCGTTTTTTACATTTTTGTTACGGTGACTGGGCAGGGCTTTTTGAGGTATAAAATGCTATTATTTCGTAGCCGAACTCCTCAATGCGTCATTATACAGTACCGCTGCTATCCAACCTTCACTTAGGGAAAATACTAATTTTTGTTTTAGTTTTGCTCTAGGGACTGCGACTTTTGCGCACCGACATGAACACTCTGTATGAGGGTAGCCGAATACGGGCAGCTCCGCTTGGAAAGAACAATTAATTCTGAATGTCGCACGACCTGGGTAATAAATGCTTAGCGAATTTTCATAATTTTTTGTAGCCCTCGGATTACTTCCTAGGGTTTTCTAAATATTGTTCTGAGCTATGGTTAGGCAGCGTACTAGACTGACATTTTGTTTTTTAGTTCTTCAGCAGTTCTTTCGACCAATTACTCCATTTCCAGTATCACAACAAGCCTTATTTGAAAGCCCTATTTGTAATTATGCATGTCTTGCACGTACTGGGCTTACATGGTTGTTGCGTTTTCCCGACATTTTAGTTCTTCAGCTTGTTTTGGTGATGCGTTTTCAAAATACTTGCCGCCGACGTGGAAGGGCAGGGTATAAAACATAAACTTCTTTTTTTTATTTTGTTGGGCATTTATCGGCTATTTCAATTTTCTTTTAGTGTTTTCTTCGACCAATAATCTGCATTTGCGCTTTGATAACGTTTCAGGGTATCATCCCTGCCGATTACGTATTCTTACAGATACAGGGCATGAAATCGCCCGTGCTTTTCCCGATTTTTTTTCTGAGTTTCTATGTGTTCTTTCTGTGGGATAGGTTAAAAAGTGTAGTGTTTGAGGCCGGTGTAAAAGTAAAGCAATCATCATTCGGTTTAGACACTTTTGGTGGTTCTGACTGTCTTTCAATGCAGCAAGCCCAAGTTTAGCACGTTTCCTCCTTTTGTTCATATTTCAACTAGTTTAGTGCACTTGCATGAATTATAAGATTAAATGTGTTCAGCTTGCAAATCTTGCATTTGTGTGCAGATACTGTGCAGTATACAAACGGTGCTCTTGGGTACTGCACTAAAGATTCGCATGCATTAAAGTATTCCACGGGTCGGTATTCCTTCTTGCCGACCGCGAGCATCCCCTTCTCCAATTTTACCAAGCATTGCGTAAGGCTTTGGTCGCTATCATAATAGTGGCAGTTGAAGTTGCCAATTTACAGGGGGGCGTGCGGACGTCACGGAACGCTACGCGAGTTTCGCTCTGGAAATCCCCAAAAGCGATTAACTGCTCATTTTTGGGCACAGCGTACTCAAGAAAACTGACCGGTTTTGGACTAAGGGCTTTGAATATTCTCTGGGGAATTTTTTCCGAGGTGTGAAGCAGTGAAGTTTGCCAAAGAAGAGTTTTTGGGCGCCCCGTATTCGGCGACACTGCTACGGTTCGAGTGTGGGTGTTCACGCAGCGTCGCGTCCACGTGATTGCCCAGTTAAGGCAGAAAGTTGGGCTACTTGGTTATCTGACTGAATTTTACTAAAGAAAAACCGACGCGGACAAAGATGTACACAGAACACTCGCTAAGACAGTCGCTAGCGAGTGTACTGTGTTCTTCGTCCCCCCATGTTTTTCGCTTGTAAAATGCAGTCATTGACCAATGCCTAGGAAGAAAATAAGTGGCCCTACCACGCATTCGGACCGTTTGTGTAAAGTCGGATGGCGCGAATTGAAAGAGCAGGACCGGCTCGAGAAAATTGCCGGAGAAAGCCCAGCTTGCGTTGACCCTCCATGTTGCAAGCATGACTGGCCGTTGGGTCGCCGCCGCTCGGCCACGCCTCCGCTCGCGTCTTTTCCCTAATCGGCTCAAGCTCTACGTGTACTTCGACTAATGCGGCCAAAAATGCATGCATTTGGGTCGGGAAAAATATAAATTTCGAATGAAGCGATATTTAGAGTAAAGCGATTTCCTTACACCGAGGGATTACTGTATTTCCGATTCACCTCCGAAGTGTCGCCGAATGGACAAACACAGTTTCCGGATAAAGAACTCCACTTCCCATCCAGTTGTCTTCTGAACCTGTTTCCATCGCACATGCAAACCGTTGCTGCAATATTTATGTAGGTCAATGGCAGGACGAAAGCCTGTCCCATTGATCCATACAAGAGCTTCGCGGTTATAAATCTGCCTGCGCTCCTTTCGTTGCACTGACCCAAGTATGGCGGAAGCAAAGTTTGTTCCTTAGATTCTTCTACGCATCATTGCTCCAACGTCCTTTATATGTGAAAGTATCCATTGGTAGTGCGCTAAGAGTCATGGCTGCGATCAATCTGGCGTTCGTCGTTTTCGAAGGGTAGACTTTCGAGCGGGTATTAGCGGCCTATCTCTACACAGAGCTAAAAATCTGTGCCCCAGGAAGCGTTCCTGCATTGAGTGCATTCGCAAGTTGTTGTGCAGGGCTTGACAATACAAACAGTGCAAATCATATCAGGAGACATGAAGGCGAGAAGAGATAACAAAGACGGTGATTCGAAAGTGACACAATGTTTTAGAATAGACTGGTCCTTCGAGTGCATAATAGCCAAGGGAAAGAAATTTCTATCAGCAAAAAAATTTCTGCCCCTTCCTTTCTTACCCATTCATGTGGTAAGCTTTGCATTTCGACCAAAATATATTGCAAGAAGGAAACTAAGCTAACCGTGACACAGTTTCGTTGTCGCGATTTTAGTCTTCAAGAATTTTTTTCTTGAGTGTTTTTTTATTTAGCCTCGCCTGCAATGATCCTATTATTTCAAAGTGGCGCTCAAGTGCCCGAACGAGCGAGAAGGGCTCCTGGAAAGATGGCGACGATCTTGGTCACTCCTATCGTCAGGAATCGGGACGACGAACAAGAGAAACAAAGAACGACGAACAAGAGCACCGCCCTTGTATCTCTGGTTTCTTATGGTTACACGTTCCACTTGCGCTCCACTTGCACTTCTAGTTGAGCACCAGCCCCGCTTGACGTTAAGCTTAAAAAGGCGCATTTAAAGGGACACTGAAGGGAATTTGTCAACTGATTGATTGCAGGGTTTAACGCGCCCATGCAACGCCGGCGATGAGGCGCGCCGTAGTGGAGGGCTCCGGATCGATTTCACCACCTGCGGATCATTAGCGTGCGCAAAAATCTCCTACACACGGGCGTTATCGCTTTTCCCCTCTATCAGAAAAGCGGCCGCCGCGTGAATTTCTCAAGCTACTCTTTATGCTTGCACTGCATACACCGGCCAAATAAACATACTTTTCATCGTTTATCTGGTCGATGACGCGCCATTTATTTTATAAAGCCCGACTGATAAATCACTTCCACGCGCTTTCTGGGGCGGCGCGCCAACTAAAGCATTGATGCCCACACAAGGTGCTACGTTACTCGATGGTGGGCAAAAAAAGAATTCAAACCGGTTTCGGTTTCGGTTCTGTGCAAGAACATGCTTGTCATCCGACGTTGTTTTTTATTGGGCATTCCTGATATCTCAGTAATCGGCCTATTGCGCTTCTGCCATGTTGTCAACTGTAAAATGCGTCAGGTAAGCGTGTCAGCATGGCTAGGAATCGGAACAATCACTTGCCGATATGTAGGCAGTGTATGAGCGCCTCTGCCTCACCAGAGACGCTCAAATGCCATGCGCTTTTCCCCCACCTTTGGAGTTTGCCTGGTACGCGCCTGTATGGTAAGATGCGTTTTCGAACGAGGCCAAGGGTCGGGTGATTCGGGACTGTGCCAACAAGCAGTAGGCGCATATGGCAACACCACGCCAACGAGAACTCACTAGGGCGTCAGTGTCAGTCTGCACGTTTTCAGCGAACTCGCTCGTGTAACAATGAACGTTACTGCGTAAAACTGAAGAATTCTCTACAGAATACATTTCCCGAAAACGAAGATATACATTTTACCAAGACGCGCTATCGAGGATACAAACTTTCCATTAGCAAAAACCACGCCCCTAGTGTTCCACACCACTCGACCGTAAGCCATTTCGACCGTAAGCGGCGGAAATACGCAGTACATATCGTATAGCCAGTTTATATTTTTATTTTATGTTGGCCATGCAAGCAGCTAGAATCCCATTTTTTAACACTGCTCGTGCAGTAAGTGTCCCCGGAATTTAGCCAAATGAAACAAAACACGTTTGTCGTAATTTGCGATTTTGCATACTTCCTACCAAATTAGCCAAATGAAACTTGGAAGCCTCCAGCTTTATTCAAGGAGAGACACATGGGTGTGTCCTGTTTCCCCAACGCCGAAGTCATCTTACCGTCTGTGCAACGAACCAACTTAAACCATGCAACGACAGACGAGAGTAGCGAGGTCGCGCCAACGCGCCGTAATACAGCTTACTCCCATTAAGATGGACTTGGTTAAGAAGAACACAATGGTTAAGACAAACAAAATTTTGGCTTTCTTGTAACGTTCATGATGCAAACAACCTCCGCTTAATACAAATTTCTGATAATACGAAGAAATGTTTGCGATCCCTTGGAACTCGTCTTAACGGGAGTCTACTTACGTCCATGTTCACATTTCCACCCCCAGAACAGGCATTTCTTCAGGGAGAGCGTGAATCCTAGCTGCGCGTCACGCCCACCCTCCCCCTACCTACCACCACCGCGCCCGAACAACTCAGCAACAGGTGATGTGCTCGTGCGTAGACACGGCTCCTCGCGCATGCTCAGCCCGGCTCTTCACGAGCCACGCAAAACGGCTATCAAGCGGCTCCGGTGCAGCGTCAGACTTGGCTACTGCGCAATTGAGGTGCACACCTGGGCACGCGCCGGCGCCAGTGCGTCTGCCGTGGCTAACAACCCAACACAATCCACTTTAATTCAATCCAATCCAAATCCAATTCAACCCCAGCCAAGCCAAGCCAATCGAATCGAATCCAATCCAATGTCCCTCGTGCTTGCGCAGAACGGCCCTTCACTGGACACGCGAAACTGTTCAACCTCGGCCAGTGTAGCTTACGCTACAACAATTATTTATCGCTAGCGCTGCAGTGCACGAGCCCGCCACCCTGTACCACCCAGCAAAATTTTCGTGACGACAAAAGCCCAGCCCACACGTATGTGTGGGTGCATCTTTCAAGCCTGATGACGAACACACACGAAGGCCACGGGTGTATTATTTAGACGATCGTGTTCTTCCAAGTCCTGAAAGTCGTGCCTTACGCTTGTTATTCAGCAAATACGAGAATATCAAGAACAAATATCAGTTTTTATCTACATGGCGGCTTACTTACTATCTTACTACCACTAATCTTACTACCACTAAATCTTACTACCACTAATCATGAAGGAATACCCCTGGGCTTCCTTAGGTCGCTTAAAAATCCGTCAAAATCGAGAACACTCTGAATGCGTCCGTTTATCCTTCGAAGTTAAGCTTGGTTTTTTATGGTGGTAAACAAGTTTGTAAGACAATTATGTTTGAGATGGTGACGATAACAAGGCACGAACAGTTGGAAATTTTATTTCGCCTTTCTCCGCCCGTGGGGTGTCCCGCGAACTTCTATGTTGGTCCACGACCAGAAAGTCATCAGTCACGGGGGAACAGCGAAACACGTGTCCTGGGCGTCTGAGGGCTGGTGGTGATAATTGAGTTCAATACTCAGTAACTGCACCCAGCACGCAACCATAGCAGGCACCGGTAGAGAGTTGTTCCTCGGAATTCTGAAGAAACCGGGATGTATCATAGGCCACGTACTGATTTGAACGCACTGCAACTGAGAAGAATGTCCATTGCACCAGTCATCGAAGCCATGCGATGGAAGTATCGAACACTGCGGGGCGGCGTAGGCGGACGAGGTTGGTTTCGCACGTGAAAAGACGGGCAGCAGTCGAGGGCTAGGCCTTCAGGATAAAGAAGCGTGAAGGTATCCCGGGCTCCCCGTCCTCTAAGACACTGCGCAGTCGGGCAAAGGTTCGCCAGTGCCTCGGTTCCCGCGTTCCAGCACTTACGATTGTGCAGCCAAGGGTACGAGACGACCAATGTCCCGCTCCCAAAACACCAATTCAGACAACAAGCGGGGCATTCAGTGCAGGAGATCTCCCCTTCCACACCTCTGGCTGATGGCCCCTGCGCGGGTATTTTTGCTTCTCGACTTGTACTTTATATGTGAAGCTGAAAATACTGACAGCCGTCGTATAGGATGTTAGGACCATATCTCTAATTACGTCAATTTGCACGCGAATGCCAAGCATGGAGTGAACAAGCAAGCAGCTGAGTCTTCCTCCAGCCTGTCCCGGCAAGTCTACGTCAGATCTCTGATATGATGTAGAGAAGACAATAGAACTTCGCACCGAGGTAACTTCCGAAGCTATTGAAACTCCGGGTTTATTAGGAAATACGTGACTGTTAAAACCGATAACTGTGCTACGATAATATAAACAAGTAGTTCGAAGAAAGATTACAGGGGCATTGCAGTTTGATTCTTAAATGCAAACTAATCAATATTTTGAGTTTTTATTCTTTCTACCTACTTCATTAATTTACCCTTGGGACAAATTGTTTAGATTATATATGTCTACGCCTAATAGGCTCAGTCCTTGGTTTACATGAAAGAAGAACTTCTGTATAAAATCAGAGCTTCCGAATTCGATATAGCCAGAGGATAAGCAACACAAACGGTTTTCGCATCGTCTGAAAAAATGCTGACACCGTCAGCTGACGTTAAATACGGTTAAGGAACTATGGGTCTGAAACGGCTATCAGATGTGTAGGTTTTTACCTTGTTAGTGACCTGAAAACATAAGCCCATCTCTTTTCAACAAGAGATACGAACTGGACCAAACTACATAGGTATAGCAACAATGGATGCATGTTTATTAGCTGCTTCTGCGCACTTTTGAGATTCTTTCGAATTTGTGTTTACGGCTATGATAGCCCTCGCTGAAAACATCTCGTCTGGAATCACTACAAAGGATCTTTGTCCAATTGCATTACCCCAATGCTCTCGAGTACACCTTCGAGAGCGTCCAACGTGGTACTCACAGAAATGGTTGGCGCGGCTTTACCAGCAACCGTAGCATCAACACAACCAACAACAGACCTGTCTTGATCACTTTTTGGAGCACAATATGCAACGTGTCTTGACAAAGCCACTCTTTCTGCCCTGTACATGTGAGGTACCATGAAAAACATCGGCCCGGGCTGAAGAACTGAATTTTTGTCCGTGCTGAAGCCACCATCACCAAGCACAAGAATCTTTGCTCAACCGCGTCATGCTTTTTGGTTGCCAGTCAAGAGATCCTCTACTTTAAAGATCGAAGCCTTAGAACCGGCTTCTACACGTTAGTTGTTTAAGCCTTCTGCTGGTAGAACATGGTTACTGATGTTTCATAATGAGAAAACGCTTCCCATAGATGTCTGGCTGTTTGAGCATTCGAGCGTAATATAATTTTGGTCTAGTTTCGATAGTTAATATTCACTATTTTGGGAAATAGACAACGGAAACACCACTGGGACCAGAGAGCAAGCTCCAACGCTAAACTTGCACATTAAAACCGAACTTTGTAAGCACACTAGACCGGCCCAGTTTCTCGACCCGACTTTGGAACACTCGCCGAGCAGCGTATACAAGATGGCAGTAGGTTTGATGTCGATATTGCCGCGAACCATGTACGGGTTTGTTTATTTATTGTTTGTTTTTATTGACCGGCCGCGCCCGGCTCTGTTATCTGTGTTCCATGCGAAGCGGCGTTGTTCCCATTCTTTATTTTTATGCCGCACGGCTATCTCATTCAGATAAGCAGAGTGTTTCGCGCTAACGCCGCCGCTAGCCCATAATAATCTTCTGTGATCTACAATGTTCTGGATGTGAATCGACGGTTCCAGAAACTCTCGCGCCGAAAGATAAAAGCCTGCACAGCAGACGCCGCGGCATTCGATTCTGCGACGCTCGCCGACGCAAGTCACTTTGTTTACCGCTGCTTCGCCGCCTCTGTATCCTTTTGAGTTGTTAGGGGAGCACAAGTTCGCTCCAATAAACTTGTTTCTCTTCAAGACAACTGCGTCGTCCTTGTCTTCGTGACATCTGGTGGAGGTGCGGGGTACTCACCCTTTATGCTCCCTACATACATCTGGAAGCCGCCAGCCAGTCCAACCAGAGAAAGCCGGCCGACTGCAAGGATTGCTACCCGAGTTCGCGTCCTTAGTCCAGAAAGGCCCAGAGAAGAACGCTGGCAACCAACACCATGGTGCAAGAAAACACTCGCCAATCGTCCTGCAGCAGCCCCGGGGAACCGCCATCGTTCCGGGGAGCCCCCAGCTGAAGGACCCCGAGGAGTGGTTGGAGAAGCTGGAGCGGCCTGCGTACCTTCCACATTGTTTGACTATGAAGAAGCCTTCCGGGCATGTTTTCTTTTACTTGGAGGATGCAGCTCGAACTTGGTTCGAGAACCACGAGAGTGCCTTGACCGACTGGACGCAATTCAAAAGCGAGTTCCTTAGGACCTTCACGACCGTGGTGAGGAAAGAACGAGCTGCGCTTTTACTGGAAACTCGAACGCAACACCCGAACGAAGGAGTCGTAATCTTCGTTGAGGAAATGAAGCGAATATTTCGTCGCGCGGACCCAGATATGACGAAAGAAGAGGAACTGAGGTTTCTGATTGGAGGAGTAAAACAAGAACTTTTTGCTTGCCTTGTCCGCAACCGCACATACGCACGGCGGAAGGACACCTCGTGACGCCAAGTGGAACGTGCACATCCCGCGTCACCAAAGAAGGCACGACGTACCCTGCCGCGTTCGTCATCTTGCCTAACTGCTCCCGCGACGTAATTCTCGGAATGGACTTTTTGACGGACAACGGCGCAATAATTGATCTGCAGACCAAGTCGATAACTTTTTCCTCCGATCACTCCATGACGCCGGAACCGAACCCCGAACACCGTGCAGCTGTAAGGATAGCCGATGATTATGTCACCCTGCCACCCCGCGCAAATTTGATGATCACCGTCTACTGTGAAGGTGCTGCTCATGATGTTGACGCTATCGTGGAGAGTGACCAAAGGTTGCTTCTCGACCGCGGTGTGTCTGTCGCAAGAGGCATTGCGCGCTTAAAGGAACACCAATCCCACGTTTTGGTCACCAATTTCACTGAGGAGTACCAGCATTTAAACAAGGGCGCTTCAATTGCGTTCCTCGAATAAACGCAACAAGCAAGTGACGTGATCGCGGTTGCCGAATTTGAACGCGCACCCGAAGATACCTTCAAGCTTCCGAATCCCTTCGACGTGAATCCGACGTTACCGCAAGCAGAACGAAACAAATTACAGTCGAGTCCACTTATAACAATATTGAGTTGCCATGAAAATATCATTGTTATAACCGATTATTGTTATAAGCGGGTTATACCGAAAATAACAAAGAAAACGTGACAAAAAAGAGCATTTAATGAGGGGAACATGATAAACAAGAGCACTTAATGAGGGGGACGTTGCTTAAACTTTTCACTTTTTAGCAGGTAGAAAACCGTAAGCAGTCAGCTTCGACTGCTTACTGGCCATCTTATTGACATCTTTTTGCAAAGCGTCCAACTGCTGCGCGTGGCCGAGCGGAAGGTTTTTAGCAAACACAAAATCGCGCAGCTAGTCGATCATTTGCGACGCTTCCTGATGCGACACAACCTGCATGGGTTCCAGTTCCTCCTCGTCGACACTGCTGTCGTCTTCCGCGCCGGGTGACCGCAGCGACGATCGCCTCGTGGGTGAGGTCCTTATTTGTTGCTTACTGCGTCGTCGGCGTGCAAAAACTCCTTAAGTCCCGACGCGTCTCCATCACCACCGTTCACCGACGACCAAAGTTCGGTCATTTCTGCGTCGGCAGGAGCATCGCGGCCTTCAACTTCCGCCTTTTTGCATTTTTGTTTCGTTCAGGGTTGGTTCCAGTGCCCACATTTAATTGTTATAACCGATATGCATATGACAGCATTGTTATAAGCGGTTTATTTTGCCATAGACTACAATGAAAGCTGACGGTGCCGCGGCTGTCCATTGTTATATCCGATATATTGTTAAAACCGGTATTGTTATAAGTGTACTCGACTGTATTGACTTTGCTGCGTCGCTACAGGGAGTGTTTTTCGTCGAACTCAAAACTACGTCAGACACCTCTAGCGAAGCACCGAATAATAACCGAAGATGGAGCCCGACCTACCCGACAGTCACCGTACCCGCGTCTCTTCCCACGAGCGGGAAGCCATCCGGACTCAACTCGACGACATGCTCAGCGACGACCATTATACAGCCATCGAAAAGCCCTGGGCTGCGCCGGTTGTACTGGTGAAGAAAAAAGACGGCACATTAAGGTTTTGCGTTGACTACCGGCGACTGAACAAAGTAACCAAAAAGGATGTATACCCCCTGCCACGAATCGACGACGCCCTCAACCACTTCTGCCATGCGAAGTACTTCTCATCGATGGATCTGAAGACCGGCTACTGGCAAATTGAGGTGAACGAGAGAGACCGAGCGAAGACCGCATTTATAACCCCGGGCAGCCTATACGAGGTCAAGGTGATGCCGTTTGGGCTGTGCATGGCGCCAGCAACAGTTTCAAAGAGTCATGGACACTGTGCTAGCTGGCCTGAAGTGGCACAACCTGCCTCGTATACCTCGACGACGTGTGGTATTCGCTTCAGGACTTTCGACGAACACCTTGCAAGGTTGGAATCTGTACTCGAGGCCATCCGTACGTCGGGGTTAACGCTGAAGCCCGAAAAGTGCCGCTTCGCTTACGAGGAACTCAAGTTTTTCGGGCACGTCGTCAACGCCGCGGAAGTCCTGCCTGACCTGGCGAAAACATCAGCCATAGCGAACTTCCCAAGACCGAAAGACAAAAAGAGCGTGCGAAGATTTCTCGGACTGTGCGCATACTACCGGCGCTTCGTCGCAAGCTTCTCACGCATCGCAGAGCCACTTACGCGCCTGACAAAAGAGTAGCACAACCTTTCGCCTGAGAAAACGCACAAGAAAAAGCATTCTGCTAGCTGCAACAACGACTTGCAAAACCCGCCCCGTGCTCGCTCATTTCGACGAAAACGCCGAAACAGAAATGCACACGGACGCCAGCGATATAGGTTTGGGGGCCGTCCTCGTCCAAAAGCAAAGCGGGTGCGAAAAGGTAATCGCCTATGCAAGTCCGTGGGTCCTGTCGAAGGATGGAAAAACTACTCTGCCTCCGAAAAAGAGTGCATGGCAATTATATGGGCCATTTCAAAATTGCGCCCATATGTGTCTGGTAGACCATTCAAGGTCGTGACAGACCACCATGCGCTGTGTTGGCTCGCCAATTTGAAGGACCCGTCTGGCCGTCTTGGGCGGTGGAGTTTGCGCCTGCAAGAGTTCGACGTTACAATCGTCTACAAATCCGGCAGGAAACACTCCGACGCCGACTGCTCTGTCCCGCGCCCCTGTCAACCCACTACCACAAGACTCCGATGAAGACAGCGCGTTCTTCGGAGTTGTTACGGAGAGCGACCTTGCCGCCCAGCAGCGTGCCGACCCCGACTTGCGCGTAATGATCGACTACCTCGAAGGATGAACCGTCGCCGTGCCTAGAGCGTTCAAGCGAAACTTACCAGCATCCAGCCTCAAAAACCCCGTCCTCGTGAAGAAGAATTTCAGCCCCGGAACGAGAACGAATTATCTACTTGTCATCCCCGCAGACCTTCGTGACGAAATTTTGGAAGCGTCCCACGACGACCCGTCTTCCGGACATCTCGGCACAGCTCGCACTATTGCAAAAATTAAGGCGAAGTACTTCTGGCCCCGCCTTACATCTGACGTCACCCACTACGTTACGGAGTTGCCGTGACTGCCAGCGACCGAAAAACGCCACCGACAAGACCCGCCGGAACTTCTGCAACCGATCGCCGTCCCGTCGAGGCCCTTTCAACAGATCGGAATGGACCTTCTAGGCCCCGTTCTCTACGTCACGATGAGAGAACAAGTGGATTGTCGTAGCCAACAGACTACATGACGCGCTACGCTGAGACCGCCGCTCTTCCGAGGGGGGCAGCACAAGCAGTCGCCAAGTTCTTTATAAAACAGGTTGTGCTGCGACATGAAGCCCCTGAAGTCCTAATCACGGACCGCGGAACGGCCTTTACCGCGGAGCTGATGCAAGGAATCTTACGCTACAGCAACACGGATCACACCGAAGAACGACGGCGTACCACCCCCAAACGAACGGACTAACGGACACGTCTGAACAAGACGATTGCGGATATGCTGTCCATGTACGTCGACGTTTAACATAAGGCTTGGGACGAAGTCCTTCCGTATGTCACGTTTGCGTACAATACAGCGACGCAGGAAACCACGCAGATGACACCGTTCGAGCTTGTCTACGGAAGACGGCCGACGACGATGCTCGGCGCCATGCTTCCGCATGTAGAAGACGGCGACCTCAACGCCGACGTCCAAAGATACCTTCAACGTGCGGAGGAGGCCCGCCAGCTCGTTCGAGCTCGTATAACGGACCAGCAGCTGCTGGACCCTATTTCGGACCCTACCAGATTCTACGACGTGTCGGCCAACTCACCTACGAAGTGATCCCCAGTGGTGATTCCGGCACATCACGACGGCGCACGTGACCCGAAGTCGTCCACGTGGTTCGCCTCAAACCGTACTTCGCAAGATGACGAACTCTTTTTGTTATTGTTTTGTTGCGGCTGTTCTTTCGGACTGTTGTTTTATTTTAGCATCGGGTCGATGCACTCTTAGAGGGGGGTAATGCTGCGAACCACGTACTGGTTTGTTTATTTATTGTTTGTTTTTAATGCCCGGCCGCGCCCGGCTCTGTTATCTGTGTTCCATTCTTTATTTTTATGCCGCACGGCTATCTCATTCAGATAAGCAGAGTGTTTCGCCCTAACGCCGCTAGCCCAGAATAATCTTCTGTGATCTACAATGTTCTGGATGCGAATCGACGGTTCCAGAAACTCTCGTGCCGAAAGATAAAAGCCTGCACAGCAGACGCCGCGGCATTCGATTCTGCGACGCTCGCCGACGCAAGTCACTTTGTTGACCGCTGCTTCGCCGCCTCTGTATTCTTTTGAGTTGTTAGGCGAGCACAAGTTCGCTCCAATAAACTTGTTTCTCCATCAAGACAACTGCGTCGTCCTTGTCTTCGTGACAATATCCGCCCGTAGTTTACGAATGATAGTGCCGTTATGAATTGCGGTCCCTCGGTCGTACACAACGCCGCTGAAAAACATAGGTGCATCGATCAGTACATCTCAAGATATTGCCTATGTATTCAAAACTTTTATCTGAAACGCAATATTATTGCTATTTTCCCCTTGTGACCCGCCCTCCCCAGAACATTTTCAGACCAATTCTTTGTCGAGTTCTTCGTTAACATCTCGCGTGGTTTTGCCAGTAATATTTACTTAAGCCTTACCCCTCATGTAATGCCTTCTGTTAAGACCTTTGAGGTACTAAAAATAAATAAATTAGGTAGTGAGATAACCTACTTTAGTGTATCTTCAAGCTACTACATAGCCAAACCTTGACGTGTATTTATGAGTGGAAGTCAACACATCATCTGGAAATGTGTACATAGTTAGATATTCTGACAGCACACTTCTCATAATTTTTATGCGCAGTGGCACTACAGTCATGTGCATGCCTGCTCAACCACAACATACACCCATTGACGCATATTTTAACAATCTATGGAGCGATTCCGCACATCGGTTAGAATTACGGCTGGCGTAGTTTGTACGTAGACAAAAACTAAAACGTCGCGTTTGGTATTTTTTATACATTCCTAAAACTTTTTTTTTGTCATGACAAGTTTTGTATCGCTTAAAAGTGTTACAGTGATTCAAAGTCGCATCCCATTGCACGTCGGCTTCTTATTTTATATCTTACAATTGTTAACAGACGAAGTCAAACATTATAAAAAATAAGTGGAGTCCGTTGTAGTAAATAAAAAAAACTAAAAGTATGGTTGGTCTGGGTAAAATCTTTGAGCTACTTACAGAGTAAAGCTGTAATTCTCAGCTATCACAATACAGCATATACAGAGCTCAATTAAATACCTCTCGTTTGCAAGCAGTTTGACTGCACCCATGTCACACCACTTAGGGGATTCTAAGTTTGCGCTGTTTCCTGACGTAATTAAGGTTGTCACTCAAAGGTTTAAGTGAAAACACCACAAGACGCTACGCATAAATTTGGTGGAAATATTTCGACAAAATACACTGTTAAAAACCTTTTATAAAGAAGGAGATATTTTTTTAAGCGAAAATCAACTTCCGTGGAGCATATTGACGATAGCATAGCCGCTTAAGTGAAGCTACATGTGCAGTATTGCGCAACAGAAGCCAGACCTTAAAATAGTTGAATGTTTCACGACCTTTTTACCAACATGTGTTGAGCAGTTTGAAGCATTGTAGTAAAACGGAACTTGTAACAGAAATCATTATGTAGAACTTCAAAGGACCGAAAAAATGATTTCGTTTAACAGGAGTTCCGTTTACTGAGATGGATGCGTGAAAGTGCCAATTTATGTGCGTACACACTCTTAATACCATTTCATGATACTCTAAGGCTAAGCACTAGAAGGTGAATGCACCTGACAATTTTTCAGAAATAACGAAAACTCCAAGAGATTTAGGCACAGCATTCACAATGTTGATTTCGTAACAACGAGTCGCTGTGCACTGCGAATTGGATCAATTATTTTTGTTTGAGTCCTTCCAGCTGCATCTTCAAGGAGGCTAGAGACCTCAACTTCGCGAGTGCTTACGAGCCACCGAGGTTAGAAGTCGGCAACGGGGTAATGAAGCGCGAACAGCACCACGATGACAGGAGTGAGGCTGCAGTATCTGAGCCCAATAACTTCGGCGGCTTAAATAGAGACCGAACGGCTGGAACATGAACTGCGATTTGCATTCGTTGCGCTAACACGGCTGGCCACTAATGAGTAGAGACTGATGATGCCAGCTATACTTAAAAAACATGGAGAAAGAAAAAAACAAACACGAAACAGTCGGAACCGTGAAAAACTGATTCTCATGCCAGTGGGTTTCAGAAGTTCCATTTCTAGTTCCGTATACATGGCGAGACGGAAATTTTGTTCGATTACCGGTAGTTTATTTACTATATCTGAATATAAAACCAACCAACTTACAGGCTACTATTCCGTTTAGGTGGCAATTCCGTTTAAGCGATTTCCGTTCATCGAGATTCCACTGTACTCAGCACTAAACTGACTACGACCAATGAAAGAACCCTGCGGGTAACAATTACCTCGAATTTTTGCAGTCTGAGCACACCAGCATAACTTGGTTAACATATTTAAAATACAGTTGTCGACAGACTCACTGATCAGTCCTTTTATTCAGCTTCACTTTGGATCAGATTTTTGGCCCATTTTATCCTCACTGCGTGTGAAAACTGTGTGACATCACGATCTCAAGCAGGACTGAAATTATCTTACGGCAGCCTCAGCCCCCGTAGGAACGCGTGAAACACTGGGATGCGGATAGTGAGTGAAATTGCGTTTGGGTCGAGACCACGCCAGATTATTTCGAGCTTCAGCGGGGGTCTTGTGCATCATACGCCGACTAACCTTTAGGCCAGTTGAACATTACTCCAGTCACCATGGGCCAAAAATGTCTGATCAGCCCGTCTGCATGTTAGCGCACAAAGAATCAGTCTCGTCTCTTCCAAGCAGACATGTCACCTCCTCAATGTAATACACTGTTTTGTGGTACACAAGGGCGTAGTGAGCGAACATCAATTTTTTTCTTCCTACCCTCCGCGGAGGCTCAGTGGCTAAGCGTGGTGCTGCTGATCCCAAGGACGTGGGTTCGAATAACCGCCGTGGCGGCGGCTTTTCTGGTGGCGGCGGAAAGCAAAAACGCGTGTTTGTTCGCGATTTCGGAGCACGTGAAAGATTCCCAGAGGGTCAAAGTTACTCCAGAATTATTCCAGAGCTTCGGAACGTTATACCTTATAATCATTATCATGACTCTGTTGAACAATTGCACGCAGCTCACTTTCCTCTTTTAAAAAAGATGCGAACCAAATGCACGACAACGCAAGACGGCAACCGATACCAGGCGTTACACTGACGGTGTTGTGATTTTTTAAATTTCTGTTTCGTTTTTTTTTCCACGTATTACAAAATGTTTTTGTCTTGGTCGTATGAATGCAGTTCCCTGCAAGAGTCTTTTTCGGTTTTGTTTTGATTGTTTCAAATCGGTTTTCCTTTTTTATTATTCTGGCTTTTTAGATTTTGGTTTGGCCAATTGCATATATTCGAAAGTACTGTAAGTAATGAATGCTGTACTGTAATAAGTGCCTTACCACTTAGTCATCTTGCTGCTGACAAAGTGCGGAGCATAGTTGGTGTTCTGGCACACTCGACAAACGTGCTTACCCATCCATAAATTACACAGGTGTTCTATTGAGAAAGACACATATAATCGTGTACTTGCACAACATTATTACAATATTGTTTGAAAACTAAACACAATGAAAGTACTATTTTCGCTCATTTTGCGGAAATCTCTCTGGTGGACTGCGGGCTTCTTTCTTTTTGCACATTTTCTAATGGGCACGCCATAACCGCTTCGAAAACATTTCGTCATTCATAGAAGTATTTTGGGTTCCAAATGACAGTTCCAGAAATCCCCATTCGTATATTTGTGTTGGTACGAGGTGATACCTTCACGTCTATTTCACTTTCTACTTTGCCGCTTGTAACACTAAAAAGGAACACTTGTGGCGGTTCTTGTGGTGAGTGCGCTGATGTATCACACTTCCATGGTGACTTCTACCCGATGAATTGCTTACAGTACAATATATACATTTGTTCAGCGATCATAAAATGCTGCTAGAAATTTTGGAGCCGGAAACTCTAGGTCAACGGAAATACAAAAAATCAATGCTAAAAATTAATATTATGCTACTGGCAGAAGTGCAATTTAATTTCTGCTGTTCTATGCCTGCCTCGAGTCTTCAAAATATGAATACTAGCCAATCATATGATTAGTCAAGTATGATTATCTGCATAAGACTAGCCAGGTTAGTCAGATATGACTAGCCGGATATGACTAGTCAGTGGTCTGAGCGCTTAAACTCTTGCAAGAAGTAGAAGCGAACACAGCATACTTGACACCTTCAAAACTGTGGGAAGAAACTCGGACGGAGAGAGGGCAAACAGACACGTCCGAGTTTTTTCGAGCTGTTGTTCAAGGTGTCATGTATACCCAACTAGCCCAAAGTCAAACAGCAGAGTTAAATGCTGCTGCCAGTGGTATTTTTGTGGCTACCTTGCTCATATGCCTGTGTAATGTGGTCTTTGTCAACTCATGAGGACAATGATCTGAAAAGGCAAGGAATAGAAATTTGAGGATGTTTTTTAAACAGGTTAGTTCAGTACATGCAGAGGTTTCCATTATCCCACCTCCTAAATACACTTCTTGAGAAATAAACTTAATTTTATAGAATACGTCTGTACACTCAAACTTGTACACCCTTATTTATATGACGTTGCTCTTACAACACTGTACACTTGCTGAAAGCTTATAAGAGCTCATAAAAATGTGAAATCCTGTCATATAGTACGCCAAGCACAGATACAAAAACTACCAGAGGTTTGTATGTTGCCCTTAGTAGTAGTAGCCACGCGACGACATCGAGTGGGCCAAATAGTTTGGCACGGTCTTGCTATGTTGACATTTCGTATTCACGTTGTTTGTTAGAGCAGGAGCGCGGTTTTTGTTGGAGAACTGACAGCGACTTTGCAGAAAAGGTAAGCTTAATACTGTGCTCCTCAATAGCGTGTTTCAACTTTGGCTATGCCTATTCGCAAAGCAAGTGGGGTCCACAAACAGCTGCACTACCAATTCATACGCGGCGTTAGGACCGTATGAATTGGGTATTCGGCCAGGGTTTTCGATAAGGCACCTTCGAAAAGGGTGAACATAGACACAATACAAAAGTGTGTACTTTGGTTGCAGGTATTCCAAACTAACAAAAATTGTCACCCTCAACTAAGAACCGACGTCCAAGGAACAACGCTGTGTTAACATCGGTGAGCGGTATATTTGAGCGTTGCGGCAAACGTCGAAAACCGCTGGACAGTGCCAAAATATTCCTCCGTAACGTGCGTGTAATGGCAGTACCGAAAAACAAAGCAGCACGGAGGATGATTTCTATTTCATATGAGTGTAGTAAAAAATATTACAGCGACTCTGTAGCATATTTTTAAACTGTCTGGCTTCACTCACACACCAATTTTTCTCAAACATCATTTCCATCATTTTTCCTTTTCGGAAATAATCGATGGTGTTGAAAACCTTTTTCAGAACCCATTTATACAGCCGTCCAGGAATATAGCTGAAAAGGCCGGTGCAGGCATTCTTAATCGGCAGTACTCCAGTACTTTATTCTTTTCTTGTCTGGGCGTTAAGAAGTATTTATCATTTACACATTTAGTACGATCATCCAACCGTAGTAGGGAGTCTGAGACTCAGCAGGAACGTATCCGTAGAAGACAACCGGCGGGAGCTCGCAGGAAAATAGAAACAATGGCGAATAAAAATGGTTGCCTGAAATTTTCTCCCATGCGTTCGGTTCATTTGTTTTGCACTCTGTCCCTGCGACATTTACTTTTATTACAAACGGGTCCCAAATGTGTGGCAGTACGGTGAGCGAAGTCAGTCTGTCGCAAGCTGCCGTTGCTGAAGACTACTTCGATAAAGCTGGCACGCACGCGTAGAAGGAAACAGTGTAGTCCAAAATTACCATAAAGAGGGACACACAGGCACACATAAAGACACAAAGGATAAGAAAACTATCAAAGCACAGGCTAGAATGTATTGCTGCAGCGTTAATCAATTTTGTTAAACGTACTTCCATTTCTTCCCTCGCTTTCTATGAAATGAGACATTTCGGGTTCACTGCTTCTTGAGGTGCTAGCGTACGTAGATGCTGTTGAAGCGAGGGTCAGCAAAAATGCACGGATTTTATAACTCGGTGATTTAGACAAAAATGATGTTGCTCTGACTGCTTACTTCGATTCAGTTTTCTTATTGTCGATTACCTCTTAGCCGGCAAATTTGGATCATACATCTTGAGTGTGTCAACTTGTTTCTCTCGCTAACTTAGCTGCATCATTTTCTTCAAGGGGAATGCTCTGTATCGCCAGTCGACGCGGTGTGCTAGGGGTCCCAATAGTTAAAACTAGAATTAATACTACGCCAGCGAACGCGACGGTCATCTGCGTAGCGCGTGATTCTTTTAGCGGAGTACAAGACGTGGCGCTGTCCTTTTTCCCTCCCCGATTTTCTCCGTGTCCCAGTGTAACGTTCCAATCTGTATCCATTGCAGTTAATGCCGGCGGTCCTTCTTTTTCACTTCGGTATAGCGCCTCGAATGTCGTTTCTTGCTTCGAGTGAGAACCTGGTGTTTCTAACACCTCAGCTGCCGATTGGATTGGCTTCGAAAAACGTGTGTCGTTTCTTTACGCGATACTCATGAAGTTCTGTTCTGGAAACAAGATACCAAGATGGCAGCCCACAATAACTTTTTGGAGCCATTTTATGCTGTACTGAGATCACGAGTAATGCGAGAAGACAGCAGTTTTGGAAGCGGAGTACCTCAATCGTAAATTACCAGCCCATGTTTCGGACGGACCTAAATTGGTATCGTGTAGCCAACCAAAAGGTAACGGTATTCAAACATTCTGGTTGCGAGAAGCCATTACATGAGCATGAGCTCCTAAATTTCTGAATTCGACCACAAAGCGTCATTGGCATACGTTGTGATCTTTTTCTTTTATCCATTCAGATATGCAATCATCAGTGCCCTGAGGTCTTTTCGGCCCTGAAAGCGAAGCAAAACACCGATTCCATACCGTAGCGAAACCCAGCTTCCGCGATTGATGTCACAGTATTTCTCAGTGTAACTAGCGCGATATGTCATCCGAAACATGGTGTTTTAATTTGCTTAGCTCCCCAAACTTATGTGTTCTCGTCATTGGATACCTTTGACTTCTGTGGGCCGACAACAGGTATGTCAACTGTGTTGCCACTGTTCCTCCATTGGGAGACTCGCCTCCACCTGCTACATTCTCCGTAGCGCCAGTACCATTTTCTTCTAGCAAGAATTTGTGTTTTTACTTCAATTTCCTTCAAACCCTCGTCGGGCGGTTCTCGGTTACTTCATGTTCAACGTCGCGCGTATGGTGGTGATACTTCGCCAAGACTTGGGAGTGCTTTTGCTGAAATTCACAGACCTCCGAAACATCAGGACAACTAGGTATGTTGTAATGCTGTTGTTCAATATATGTATGTATTTGTGGGCACGTGAGACCCTACGTGCCCTGTGTTCCGCGCATGCTGGTGACGGTGCACAGTGAGCGTGCTGCGAAAAGAGGGGGCGAAGTGCGCGTCAAGCCGGCACATGCGCAAATGGACCTGGTGGCCCAAAAAAGTGGATCTCGTGTGAGCGGATGGGGAGTGCGCCCCGAGGCGCACGCGAGCGAAGCTGCGGCTGCGCGAGGCAGCGGACGGGATCGACGGGGGCGGTGAGCCTCAACCGTCACGCCCGGACAGCGAACAGCAACCAGCGTCCACGGTGGACGCTGTTCACCCGACGTCGGCACAAGTGACTGAAGACGTCGTCGTTTGTGTACAGCAGCATTTATTTATTTATTTATTTATTTATTTATTTATTTATTTATTTATTTATTTATTTATTTATTTATTGAAATAAATGCTGTAACTTTCTGGACAAGCAGGGCTTGAACTGCCGCAATGTTTTCTTTACGCTCTTTACGCGCACGGTTGCTGTACTCTCGTAATAGTGCCTTCCAAGTTGCTTTCTTTATTGTTTTCATCTTGGTTTGCCCGGAATAAACCAATGATCTGTTCTCATGCGAATCGGCGTTACTTCTTCGGGTGGGTTCGGGCTCGCAAACCCTTTACGCTCAAAGCGGGATCCTTCACTGCCGCCCAACGCGTTTTCTTTCTTTATTTTTTTTTCTGTTATCGTCTTCAAGCCTTGACTCGCCCCGCGAGGTACACTGCCGCCTGCATGTAAGAATGCTCGCAGAACGCTTCACAATGGTGTATGCTTTGTTCGGGTCACGAACATTTTTCACGCAGCAGTGACCATCGAATTAAGCGCCCCAAAAGCCGGCCGTGCCTATTTGGCGAGCATCACTTAGCCAGCGGAGAATGCTTCCAACCGTCTACCACAAGCCAACGCTCAACGACGAAGCCGGCGTAGAAAGAAGCGGCCGAAAGCTGCGCAACAAATCCTGCGGGTGACTCGCCACAAAATTTGCGTCCACCTCCAAAGTATAACCCCTGATTGACCGTGCGTGCCCACTTCGAAGCATTTTTTTTAAGTGCGAATGCACTTCTTAAGCGACCCTGAATCACGCGTCCACCGTCCGTCCGCAGCCTAGCAACGGATCTAGCTCGCGTGCCTAGCAACGGCGCTGGATTTAGACGCGTGAGGGCGCTCGCGTAGCGCCTCCTCTCCCCCCTCGCCTACTCTCCAGCTCGCAACACCCTCTCTCGGCGCGCCAGCCAGGCCACTACACTATATAAAAAAATAACAGCATCCGGCGCCCGGTTTCGATCCGAGGACGTTGCGGCCGCAGCGCGGCGCTCTACCGACTAAGCCACGGAAGCCATGCTGATTTCAGACTTAGGAACGCTCCTTATATCTTTAACGCATTCAAACTACGTCGTCACCGGCGTTGCGTTGGCGACTCAGCGGCGTTATAGCGGCTTGATAACTGCGTGGTGTACACGTGATACTACAAACCCGATGGAAGAGATGGAAGAGAAGGCGGCGAGGCGGTGGGCTGCGGGTGCCGAGCGCAAGCGCCGCAAGCGGGCCGACAACCGTGCATTCGCACTTTCACATTCTCCCCCTCGGGGAAATGCGGGGGAATTTTTTTCTTTCTGCGCCCATCAGAAAGGCTTTATTCCAGGCCGGCTTGGTCGACTATGTCGACGGAAGAGAATGCTGTTCCTGCGTTAAGCGAAAATGCCTCCGTACTTCCATCAGATAGTATTGCACGACTGATCCCCTATCAGACAACACAAAGCCAATTCTTGACTTGATGGCCCAACTGATAGAATCGAAGGCCGAGTTTGAAAAGCAACTGCTGGCGCTTCAGGCTAGCAAGCTTAACACTGAGACATCAATGGGTGATCGGGATCATCAATGATAATATAATCAAGATATTCAATGCAGCTGTCACTGCAGCGCGTCATTGCAGTTAAACTTGCCCGTGCCAGCGTATAGAGGTTACACCAACAGGAAGTCTGTTTTCGGTTTTCTTTATGAATTGTTGGACTACCAACAAGCCATGGCAATTTCAGATAGCGAGCTGATTAGCAGGACCTTGTCAGTTGCTTTGCAGGCGGCAGCCGGTGTTTGGAGACGTCACCAGAAGCCACTCGAGGACATGACGGACTTGAAGGAACGCTTTAAGCGGGAATTTCTGCCACCTGGGTATGAGTACCGGATCAAAGTCGAGCTCCATGCGCGGACAGAGGGAGAGGAGGAAAGCCTTCGGGTAGCCAGCGGAGAATGCTTCCAACCGTCTCCACAAGCCAACGCTCAACGACGAAGCCGGCGTAGAAAAAGCGGCCGAAAGCTGCGCAACAAATCCTGGGGTGACTCGCCACAAAATTTGCGTCCACCTCCAAAGTATAACCCCTGATTGACCGTGCGTGCCCACTTCGAAGCATTTTTTTTAAGTGCGAATGCACTTCTTAAAGGAAGCTGAAGCGCTTTCCAAAAAATTGAGTTAGATTAACAGTTATATGTTTCTTGCGCGCTGATTCCGAATATCACATTGAAATTTATCGTACATGAGTCCAAGTGGCATTTATCTTGCAAAAAGCGCGGCCCCGTTTGAAAGACGCGCGCTTTTCGTCTTTTGACGCCCCTGATTGGTTGCGCCCGTCATGACGTCAAAGGAGGACACCCTTCAGCCGCGCGGGTTGTCGGAAGCATTGCGAACGATCGCACGGTTGCCTTTGCGGCAATTAGCTTGCAGTTTAATTTTCGCACATGACTGGAAGTTTGTTTTATAATTTCCCGTGCTGTTGGTTCAATTATCTTGGAGCTTAAATTTGCTTTACACGACAGAGAACCCCAAAGCAGTGACTGTGACGTCGACTAGTGGGCTCCATCAAAATATTTTTGAATTAGGCAACCAGCATAGGGGGATTTTATACCTTATGTTAATATTAGGTACTGCCTTAACTGTTTCTTATTATACACAAAACCATTTATGCCGAAGATTAATGGCCATTTTATAAACAATCTACCAGCGAAAAGCACGTACGTGCACTGCGCGAAAAAATAGCGTTCATGCGCTGTAAACGTATATGCGAGACACATCTTGCCGGTACACGCATAAACCAACAAGCAGACTCTGCTTCCACATTTCCTTTGTTCGTTGTCGTCCACCCCAGCCCCGTTACTCATCCCCGTATACAGACTCACATGCGCGCGCCATTTCGGCAGCAGCGCTACGGCGCCTCCGCGATTGCTAGCTGCACTTCGATGAGTGGCGTCTTACTTCTTCACATGCATTTATTCTGAAAACACTGCAGCATACTAGTGCCTGCTCAGCATTATTGGCTGTAGTAGGGCTTGATTTTCGCTTGTGCGTTGCGCATTCTGCTACAATATTACGGCCACCTCGTTTTAATTAACAGACCAGTCGGACAAGGAAGTTACGTTGTAGTTACGTTACTTTAGGTAACAATCACCAAACGTTTGTGATAATGAATCGTTGGCCTGTTTCAGCATTTCTAGATTTAAGCATTTACCGCGCTAGTCAGACAGAGGCCGTACATTTACTCTTCGCTCCTAATTTTTTTAGTATCATCATTATATATATCACCGACTCTCACTGGAGCACACTTGAGGTTCAGTGACAACAAGTGCTTGCCAGGTTATAATATGCAGCCACACGGAATCTTGGGCAAAAAATAGGCCCCGCAGTCAACACAAATTATGGCACGGTGGTGGTTCGGAGTGGTGTTTTTTTTAAATTCCAGACAAACATCACCTTATCGTGACATGTATACTTGCAAAATAAGTAATCTGGTTGTCTTGGTTCTTTTACTTTGTAGGAATACTGTTTAGCTCTTAGCCGGGAGAGAACTTCTATCAGGATTGGCCCCTTGTTTTAGTTTCGCCAAAAATTGTTTTTTTGAAAACTGTCCTGATCCCATAGGGAAAGAAAACCGACGCGTTTAACGAAACAAGTATTTCCTGAACAAATGTGACTTGGTTTCTGGAATGGAACGAAACATTCCTGGCCAAAGTACAGCAGTATTCCCCATCCTTCCTAAATCTAGAATTACAGTGAGCATTCACGTCCGTCACATAAAAAAAAAACCGAATTGGAGCGGTTTACAAAGTATTTAACGAGTGTAGTATATTCTCTGTCATCAAGCACAGCCACTCGGCTGTCGCTTCCGTACGTTATCAAGCATCCCGGCGTGGCATTATTCTGCTTAGGAATACGGATGATAACGTATGCCTCTTTTGGCGTTCGTGCATACTTTTTGAACACGAAAATTGTACAAATGAGTGCTATCAACTACTACAACAACAGCAAGTATCATTCACAAGGAAACACGGCGAAAGAGCATGGCCGAGGCGGCCGATCCGGCCGGAAGTCCAGGTATGACGTTTTTCAGCCGGTTTTCGCCCGCGCTCTTCGGTCTTCCGGCATCGCGCGGCGAGATGGGGGCGGGGCATCGGGCCACTTTTGTTTGCTCATTGCGCCGCTTCTATGCATCTATTGCGAAAATATTTCGTACACATGAACTATCAATGTGTACTTGCTGCTAGTCAACTTTTCTTTTAATTCTAAAACCGCTTCACCTTCCTTTAAGCGACCTGAATCACGCGTCCACCGTCCGTCCGCAGCCTAGCAACGGAGCTAGCTCGCGTGCCTAGCAACGGCGCTGGATTTAGACGCGTGAGGGCGCTCGCGTAGCGCCTCCTCTCCCCCCTCGCCTACTCTCCAGCTCGCAACACCCTCTCTCGGCGCGCCAGCCAGGCCACTACACTATATAAAAAAATAACAGCATCCGGCGCCCGGTTTCGATCCGAGGACGTTGCGGCCGCAGCGCGACGCTCTACCGACTAAGCCACGGAAGCCATGCTGATTTCAGACTTAGGAACGCTCCTTATATCTTTAACGCATTCAAACTACGTCGTCACCGGCGTTGCGTTGGCGACTCAGCGGCGTTATAGCGGCTTGATAACTGCGTGGTGTACACGTGATACTACAAACCCGATGGAAGAGATGGAAGAGAAGGCGGCGAGGCGGTGGGCTGCGGGTGCCGAGCGCAAGCGCCGCAAGCGGGCCGACAACCGTGCATTCGCACTTTCACATTCTCCCCCTCGGGGAAATGCGGGGGAATTTTTTTCTTTCTGCGCCCATCAGAAAGGCTTTATTCCAGGCCGGCTTGGTCGACTATGTCGACGGAAGAGAATGCTGTTCCTGCGTTAAGCGAAAATGCCTCCGTACTTCCATCAGATAGTATTGCACGACTGATCCCCTATCAGACAACACAAAGCCAATTCTTGACTTGATGGCCCAACTGATAGAATCGAAGGCCGAGTTTGAAAAGCAACTGCTGGCGCTTCAGGCTAGCAAGCTTAACACTGAGACATCAATGGGTGATCGGGATCATCAATGATAATATAATCAAGATATTCAATGCAGCTGTCACTGCAGCGCGTCATTGCAGTTAAACTTGCCCGTGCCAGCGTATAGAGGTTACACCAACAGGAAGTCTGTTTTCGGTTTTCTTTATGAATTGTTGGACTACCAACAAGCCATGGCAATTTCAGATAGCGAGCTGATTAGCAGGACCTTGTCAGTTGCTTTGCAGGCGGCAGCCGGTGTTTGGAGACGTCACCAGAAGCCACTCGAGGACATGACGGACTTGAAGGAACGCTTTAAGCGGGAATTTCTGCCACCTGGGTATGAGTACCGGATCAAAGTCGAGCTCCATGCGCGGACAGAGGGAGAGGAGGAAAGCCTTCGGGGATATGGGCGTTTTATGCAGGACTTGTACGAGCGAGCTGAAGCGGCGGCACCCGATGCAGAAAAGGTTTTATGGGTCATCCCAGAATACCAACCTAGGTCCCCGCCATACCTGCGGTCCCGGCGGCTCTCAGACTTTGATGACCTTGGCAGAGAGGCAACAGCCCTACGAGCTTTGCTGCTGTCGGTAGAATCCTACCACCCGACTCCGCCTAAGGAGGCATGCTTGGAGGTTTCGTGTGCGTGCACCTACCCCACAACCCCCTGGCTAGACCAGCCGAGCGCAGCAACGCAGCTAGCAAGGAAGGCGCTGTTCGTACGCGCGGGGCCGGACAACCGGCAATCACAGGAGAAATACCAGAGGCCAGCAGCGGAGATAATTCATGGAACAGGTGGTTGCAGAGCCGACTCACCCCAGCGGTGCGGCTCCACCGTGAAAAGCCGTTGAAGCGCCGACTCACCCCAGCGGTTTGGCGCCAACGTGAGAGTTGGTTTACAAGCACGGAGACACCCCTGGGGTTAGGTGCCAACAGGGGAGAGCACTTTGTGCCAAGTTGAACAAAGGCGAGTAATGCCAGGAGGAGACGCATTGCCTAACCATCGCCCCTCAATCCCCACAAGCATGGGCAACGACTTCGTGAGCGGATCACCCGGAGCTGGCCACGCCAAAAGGAGAAAAGGAGCGGTCCAGCAGCCAGGGAAGTCGCACACAACCAGCTAGGTGAGTCTATAAAAACACTCTAGTCCGGTCACAAGGCAGCCAAAGAGCACAAACGACAATGCACTAGTCTTCTGGTCATTTCACCACCCGGGGGCCCGTGGTGCTCAAATCCTGGCCGACACTACTGAGAGGCGTTGCTCGATATTGCAGCAGTGCACGGGCCCGCTGACGCCGCAATGCACGGAACTGCTCCAGCAAAAGCTGTCAAAACCCTACGAAAACTCGGCGAAGGCCGCAGAGACACAGCCAACGCTCCACACCAACTACCAACCTTGGATCAGGCCGCACCATACATGGACGTCGTGGAAGGTCGCGGCAGGTTGCGGGAGGCATACCAAAGTCGACCAGCAAACAACGATTAGCGCATGGTGAGCTGTTGGCCGTTGGCTCTTCGAGAGCATGCAGGAAGCCTGGACAATGCAGAGTTCATTACCGTAAAGGTAGCCGGCATGAGGATTCCCGCCCTACTGGATACTGGCACGACCATTGCCCTGTTTGAATACCTCGTTGGACAACGGAGCTCTGCGAAAAAGATCAAGTTCCGGCACGTCAGTACCGGTATCAGAACAGCTTCAGATCAGGTAGTGCTGATAACCCCATCAGTGAGGCTGAGTGTAATCGTCGATGGCCGCAAACCCGGGCAGCGTTTTTTGCCCCTTCCTGATCTTTCCTGTCCGGCCATCATTGGCCGCAATTTTATGGCCAAGACAGGGCTAGTGCTTGACGTGAAGGCTGGGAACTCCCACTATGGCCCTGGAACGCCGCTAAACAGCTTTGCAGCAAGACTATCTGAATCACCATCAGCGTTGCTCACAGCAGAAACATCTGACGGCAAGGTGGAAAATGGTTTGCAAACAATCTTGCAGTCGTTCGCAGGACCAGCGGAGCAAAACTCACTGCTAGAAACGGTACTAACATCCTTCGCAGCCATGTTAACAGAGGCCCCTAGGATGGGGAACATTTTGGAACACCACATCGTGAAGGAAGCTGCGCGTCCACTCCGGTTCAGCCCCAGGCCCTGGAGTGTCCACAACCACAGCTGGATGGAGCCCTGCTGGAGATGGTAAATACAGGAGTGCTGAGGCTATGAAAAAGCCCTTGGGCCTTTCAGATTGAACTGGCGGATAAAAAAGATGGTAGTGTCCGCATGTGCGCAGATTACTAAACGCACTTGATGGGCCTCAGCGCAATGTCTTTATAGGACAACCAGAAGAAGCAAAGAAGATGTGATGAAGCAAACATCACTTAAGTGGTCGGATGCATCGGACGCAGACGCCTTTTTACTTTCACATTTTTTCCGATCAGGAAACAAATGCTTATGCTATTCATTCACTAAAAGAAGCTAATAGTGTCACTGTAAGAAAATCTTGCAACTATTTTTATAAGCCTCACATGCCGGGCTCTGACAGTACGCTGAAAAAAAAGATACGGGCCATTCCAGTCCTGTGAGAAGGATTACCAGCAAAGCTGTATAAAATCAACATCTCACACATCTTGAACGTAACCAGCGTAGAAAGTACCGAGGCGGAGACGCTGGCGTAAACGGAATTTACACGTATATTTCTTGTTAGTAATTCCCTAATTGCAGTGATATTGCTGTGTGACTCCTTGATGAAACTTGCAAGGACTAATTTATCCTAGCGGACAATCATAGAGCTTTTGTGTTCCCTCATGTAGAAGCCGTTGTATAGACAGACGACGGGAAGTCGTCTCAGCCGTGAACTGTCGTATAATTGTATATGGGAACGTTTTGGATTAAGCAAGACTTACCGCTGTTTTCTGCTAGCCCTCCCGATAACGTTTGCATTGTCGCATGCCATTTTCCCACAAGACGGCCAAAAATGCACAGAACCAGAATGTATGTCTGTCACAAAATCGGCCACTTTCAGTATGTTAGATACTTACCAGCAAGCGAAAATTACTTTCAGGACGCGTCCGTTGTGTGTACTTCCCAAAGTTTATTTCTAGAGAAACATTAAAAGTGCGGTGGGTTCTAAAATGCAGGGTCACCATCCAAGGTGTAGGATCACTAATTATTTGAAAGCATAGGCTCTCTAAAGTCCCTGTAATATATTTACGCAAGGCTGTTAAAATGGCGCCTTCCTCAAAGAAAGGGCCAAATGCTTGTTGAAGGCCCATAAAAATACCACCCATGTATACCGTCGCTGAAATTTGATAACAGCTGAACACCGAAAAATAAGCTAACTCAGTTTTTAGCCACTTAATTTCGGGGTAAAGATAGTGGCTCTTCGATTATAATGCTTTGGATCATGAGGAACGCTTAATCTGCACCCACTGGTCAGTCAGTGCGCATTCTCCGTAGGTCGCGGACTCTGTTTTGCCAACGTCTTTTCGTAAGCTTGATGACGCCCTTCAAAGTAACCTTGCCCAAAATATCGTTGTGGGAAAGGCGGTTCCTCGCACTAATGCGGAATATTTCGAACACCTCCTTCCCGACAGCTATTCTTCTACACCCCGTAAAACTCGATAGAGACTTGGGGGAAACATCCAAAACTTAATCACAAATACACGGTCCGAGGTACCCCAGTTGCTTACCAAACTATGGTCACGTCTTTGCTGCTACGATTGAATTGTGTATTTGGCTGTGGACATCTTGGTATGCGTTTTTAGATGTTACGGTTACCTACTCGAGGGATTGCAAATAAAAGCTGTTCACAAAAAAACGGTCGAGAAAATCAATTTCGTGGCTTCCAGCCACTCGCAATGCAGAGCAGCACGACTTTTTTGTGTTGCTCCGGAACGCGTAGGCTTAGATATAACCTCAACCTTCGCCTATGTCCCTCTTGTCGACTCAATAATCTCCAACGCTTTCCCATTTTAGGTTTTTTTATTTTTAGAGCATCACAAGCTCGCTTGTTTCACAAAATTACTCGTGAACATATCCCCCGTACGGTAAAAGAATGGCGTTATTTAGGCTCCTGCTTTTCTATTCACACAGCCCAAAGCGTTCAGTTCATCCTGCCTAACTATAACTGGTTGAAGTAGCATCCCGTCCTTGACAGACAATTCGTTGTGTGCGCGCTAACTACTCGCAAAGAGTGTTTCCTGGCTCTGCTGCTTTGTAAAATTAATGTCCGGCCTTCGCTGCGTTCGCCACATATATTAAGCTCACAATGCCCTTTATTTCAGTTCTACTCCGAAGTTAATCTCCCATGCGATCAGGGCCGCACAAGCGCATTTTATCATTCGTTTTTCTTGCGCGCCCATCACTTAGCCAAACCATACTTCACAGGACATTGCACGTATACGCAGTTTCTACAACCTTGCGGCGGCAATTAGTCTGTCAGCGCAAACCACAATAAGACAACCCTACACGCACATTAGAGATGTCTCATGCGCAGCCATTACAACAACAAAACCTTTGGAACCGATAGGTTTCAGAGAATTAAAAAGAATGTTCTCAAGGCTTTCGCGCGTCCTTTTTTTATAGAACGTCCGACAGAACCCCACAAAGCCTCATCATCCCTACGTTTACGCCAACCTCAAATTTTGTTTGTTTGTCCTGCTCCCAACAATTATCACCCCAGACCTTGTCTGCAGACATTGCTCTCTGGAGCCGTTTTCCCAGATAGCATATAAGCTTTGACACTTCAGGCCACCGAACTACAGGGTACTTAACCGGTGTCAACCATAAAAAATGGAAGTTCTACTCCACCTATTTCTCAGATATTCACGCAGTCTTTTTATTGCGTGGTACTGGAACGCTCGTTCAAAAGAACATTCCCTGTTAATCCGCTCTCATAGCCACGGTAGCGATAACAGGAGCGCGCGTGGCTGCGTTGGCTGGGCATTCGCTTTGCAGCCGACGCTTCTGCGGAGACAAGTCGAAACTCGGCTTGGCCCGTGCCGGAGAAGAGACCTCACAAAAAGTACCGTGTATGTCGCCTGTGCTGTATGTCGTCTGTGCTAGACATTTTAAATTAAAGTGACCCTCAGCCGTGGCTCGGCGTATCTAGCCCTGGGCGGCTGAAGCGAGGGTGGCGGGTTTGAGCCCGCCCTAGTTGGAATCATTTTTTTATAAAGGCGAAAAACGAAATCGAAGGTGCCTTCGGACGGCGGCGCTCATTAAAGATTCCATGGTAGTTCAAATTACTCCGGAGCCCACCCATGGACCAGGTGTATCTCCTGCACCCTCCACATTACCCGTCATATGCCGCTAATGCTATTGGGATATTTTGAATAATTTAATACACAATTGGGTCATCAAGGGAGTAAACAGCAACGGTGGAGACCAGGATCGCAATCCTTGTGAGAAAAACAGCAGTTCGGACGGAGGGTTGGAGGAAGGTTCAGACCAAGGGATACGCGGCACACGCATGGAAGGAGAACAGCTGTGCCAAAAGAGTGCAGATCTTGCTGCGCGTTCTACATGAACTGCCTTGAGAAGGCAACTTACCGCAGAGGACGACAGGATGCTCCTGCCGACAGCTAGCAGCGCAACGAGCCTAGGCTCTTTTTGGAGATGCTACCGAATGGAAATAGCGACTAAGAGGGCTGTCCATAGGCATGGTAAAGTAGTGATGGGCGCTGCCTCAAAGTTTTGCAGAATTTTCAAGACGAAGTAAAGAGAGGGTCAAGGGCCACCTAGCTTTTCGCCTTCAGATATTTAGGAAGTTTTTACTCCCCATATTTCTGCTCTCTTGTTTAAGAGACTCGTACAAATGTTTATATTGTAGAGACATAAAGTCGAATACATTTGGGATTAACAACTATCAAAATCTGAAGATCTGTGCATAAAATACTGGATCGCGTTCATTACTATTACGTAACGTAAAAAACTATGTCCAGAGAGTGTTTTTGAGCGAAATGATTTTAAAATACCCTGCATTTTAGTGTTTACCATAATTTGTTTGAGATTTAAATGCTCTTGCTAATCAATCGTGGATTTTACACCCTGTGATGTTTATAGAGCTTCAGTTGGTATTTCTATTGTGGATCTCTTGATGTTTTCGGTAAATAATAACAGTAGCCACTTCGTTGTTGAAACAAACCTTTTGCCGTCGCTTGCGTACGTTTCTAACCGCCTCGACGATACCCATTTTCGTGTGCACCTGCCTCTCGCCATTCCCAGCCCGCTAGGACGCGCCCGAAAGTGTTCTCGTGTATCGCGCCACAATGGTAACCAATTTGTGTCGCCGCTTGCTTGATGCCACGTCGCATGCGCGGTCGCTTCCCACTTTCTAGCGCGGCTTGGGTCGGCCGCGCGTGGTTCGCCCCGCGGAAGCGCGGACAGCGACTGAAAAACTTGTGGTGACTCGCGAACATGCTCGATAATCGGAGCAGAATGCTCGACAAGAACATATACCAAACATTTGTGTTGCTAAAAGATCAATTAAATAAAAGGGATGGGCTATTGATGGTTTTGCGTCGTGATTTGAAGTATACTCAATGCCGTTCTCGGGATCCTCATCTTGTTCCTTTTCACTGGGATCAAGCTTTTGCGCACAACCACGTTTCCAGAGGGATGGGGTTGGTTGATTTTATTGTGTTTGCATCCATGTCTACTTATTTCTCACATTGTTATGCCTTTGTGCACCTTCAGGTATAGCATACTATAGATACATAAAGCGTACTAGACCTTTCGCTCTAAAAAAGCACTACAAATGGTCATCTCGGTGCGGTACGCCCTGTTGCGGCAACGGTTCGAACGTGGTTACGCTATTCGGAAGCTGCTTGCCACGGTGCGTTTAAATGTTTCCCCTTTCGAGGGACACTGAATTGAATTTCTCGGACTTCTTCTTTTGTGTGCATTTAATAGACTGGTACAAATGAACATATTTTTCATCATTCTTCCGGTCGACAAAGCCCAGTTTATTTTATAAAAACCTCAAAGTTGATAAAACATGCTAGATTTGCGGCAACGGCGTCAACTAACGGGAGGGACACGTGTTCGTCTTTTGATGTGATTGGATGATGTCCAAGATTTGAGTATAAACCAGTTTCGCTGTCACTTCCGTGCAACAACGTGCTTGCGATCCGACACCACTGTTGGTTGGGTATTCTCTATTTCTCACGAATCTGAATTCCACACTTCTTTCACGTTTTCGGATGCAGAATGAGTTATATAAGCTTACCAGCCCCACTTAAAGCAACAACCTTCACTAGCCGGCACACCTCGGGAACGGCACCCTCGTTGTACGCGCCTCGTTCCGACCATGGCACAGCCAACGCAACCGAAATAAACGTGGGCTCGGCCGCACCGCCTCATTGGCCGCCTACAACTTGGTGACCCGGACAAGCGGCTTCGCCATGGCTTCGAAACGCTGCTTCCCCACCCACAACGCGGACGACGGCACGCGAAGAACGTTCCCCGCTCTACCAGACCTTCCCTTGCTGATCCCGTTTGACTCCATCTCAAGCCACGCTGCATGGTTCGTCATCCTGGGGAGCCATTTTTATCTAAATGACATCTGGTCCCCGGAAATCAGGTACCTCGTAACACTACAGAAGCTACCTGCTGACCTCATTGAGCAGATCCAGCTGCCGACCCCAGGCCCCAGTGCGTATGACAACTTAAAAGACACTGTCCTCAACCACTATGGCATGAAAACCCGGCAGATGACAATCCCGACAGAACCTGGTGCCGTTACCACCATCAGTCCTCCTCCGACACCGCCCTCGGCCCATGTACCCGAACCCTCACTAGGTGACGGGTCTGCCATCATGGGCGCGTATCTCGAGCTCCCGGCGGCACCTTCCACGGGTGGACTGGAGGCCAACGACATCACGGGCGCCCACCAACCACCGCCCGCTTTGTCCACTACTACCACACCACATGAAGGCGCCGGTGATACGCAGAGCACCGAGGCGGCGACCTCCCTCACTCCACGGTTGACGCCACCCCCATCTAAGCTCACTGCGAGCCCTTCCCTGACACCACTCCACAACGTGTGCTCCGCAACGCAGCCATATGAATGGCCTACATGACAGGTACAGTGCGCCACCGACGAGACTCCCATCGACGCACCAACCATCTGCCGTCGTGACATTACGTGTTCCGTCTTGGTGAATGCGCAGGAGCAGCGTGACTCCTCCAAGGAAGCACCTGGGCCCTGTAGCGCCACCATCATCATCTTCTTAAGCGCGACCATCATCGTCACCAGATTGGCCAGCTGGCACGGAACACACTCGGCACCCGGCACACCTTTTACCACCCCACATTCCATACTCATGGGAAAACTGGGCCGCTCCTCCGCCTATCTTCGCCCCATCCTTTGGTCTCGCCTCGCCCGACACATTGCCCACGTGCGGGGCCCTGACACCTGCGGAATTCCCACCTGAACGTCTTCCAGGCCCACCAGAACCACGTTTACGGCAGCCCGGACATGGGCTGCTTTAAATAAAGTTTGATCTCTTTCTCTCTCTCTCGGGAACGGCAGCCGCGTTCTACGCGCCTCGTCGTGTTCATGGTGCAGCCAACACAACCGTAATAAACGTGGGCTCGGCCGCTCCGCCTCATCGGCCGCCTACAAGGCTAAAAAACTCAAAACGGGAGAAATTCTTGTTGAGTTGAACACAGAAAAACAGGCCGACAACCTCCTTGTCCAAACCCGCATCCTCGATCTGGACATCAGGGTCACACCCCACCGGAGCCTGAGCACCTCTCAGGGTGTGATATCTGGGCCAGACCTGCTGACCGAAACTGCTGCCGACCTTCTTAAAGGCCTGAGGGAGCAGGGTGTTACGGCCGTCAGGCGCATCACTATCGGAAGAGATGATAAGATAATCCAAACGAAGTACACGTACTTGACAATCAACTGATCCAAACTTCGTGAACACATAAATGCAGGCTTTATCCTATGTGCAGTCCGACCATACAAACCAAACCCTCGCCGCTGCTTCAAGTGCCAGCGGTTCGGGCACGGTATTAGACAGTTATAGCAGATCGGAAAAACGGTTCCGGTACGGTAACGTTTACCGTCTGGACTCCACCGCGCATGCGCAGAACCCTACCGTAAAGCGGAACGACTAGACCGGACGGTACCGAGACCTACCGTGTCCGTCGTTCCAAAGCGGACGGCCGCTTTGGACGAGTTTGGTAGACGTACGCTTGGCTCACCCCTAGACGAACGGATTGTAAATATGAGATCGCATAATGAGGTTGCAACAAGTGAAATCCGCCCGATTCTGACAGTTCAAGCAGCAAGCGAAACATGGTCCCGACCCAACTGCCGTGGCTTGTGTCGTCGAGCGACGCATGTACGATAGCTTCTTTTAGGTTAAAGAAAGGCGATCCGGCTACATAACTAGTATTAACAACAACATGGGGCCCGTCTACAAATCGGCAAGTGAGGGACTATCAGTGCGAGGGACTCTCAAATACAACTAAAAACTACAAGTAGCCAGCCGTGTGTACTAAGAGCCCAGCTTGACCAGCTGGCGCCACCTGTTGAGATGGCGTAGAAGTAAAATGCCCGCTTCATGTTCACGCCGTCTCTATTTCAAATTTTCGTAGGGGCGTTGGATATATTTTTTGATACTGCCTTTAGCGCTTTTGAGAACTGAAAACTAATATTTCAGCACAGGAAACGCCACAGACTCAGGAAGAATTGCCAAACAACGTACAACCCAAGTTGCTCCCAGTCACGGCAGCATGTCCGGTAGTTATGGTCTCCTATAACTCTTAAAACGAGCCTTCCCAGTACGGTCCGGTAACGGGTACCGCGTACCGTACCGGAACCGTTTTCCCAATCTGCTAAAACTCTATTTCTTGCTGTGGAAGAACGACCTGTGCAAAGTGCGTTGCGCTGGACCACCCCATTGACAACTCTCCGTCCACTACACTTACTTGTCCTAACTGCCGGGGACCGCACGCGGCATACTCCCGGGCCTGCGATAAATTTCGAATGGAGAAGAAAATCATTAATGTCAAGGTAACAGAGAACATTACCTCCCCATAGGCGCGGAAGAGGTTCGCCTCTTTCCCTCCGGGGAGGTAGGCCGACGCAGCTCGCAGGGGGGCGGAGTGGCGTCTGGCTTCGACAGGGACACAGTACTGCGAGTCGGACTTTGTCCCGCCCCCGCCCCCACCATGTTGCCTCAGGCAGCCGAACCCGCCTCCGCACCGCTCGCTGAGCCAGCAGCGGCTGTTGTGGCAACCACGTCGGCTGGGGATGCTGCTGCGTCCACCGTTTCCTCTCCACTAGCTAAAAGCATACGCGAGGGCCCGAGAGCACGGAGGGGATGGAGATGGAGGCAGCCGCAGAGACCCCCTCCCCCGCCTCACCGCCTGTGCCATCCGTGGTGCTCCCTACGCCCTCAGCACTGGCAGTGTAGGCAAAAAACACCCGAAATGGTACCAACTCTAAAGGGCCCAGTTCGCTGGGCACCCCCTTGACTTCAGATGATGACATGGACGTCGAGCCGTCCAGGCGTGCACCACAGCGGAAGGAACGGGCTCCGGCGTCCAGGTCAGTAGAGAAGGTCAAAAAACACCTTCCAAGAGTTCAAGCCCCGAAAGTCCACACATAAACACGCACATATTCAAGTAGCTCTAAACTTCAATAATGGGAAGAGACAATATCATGCACTGGAACTGCAGAGGCCTTCTTAAAAATATTGATGTCTATGAGTTATTGCATTCCAATCAGCCAAGTGTGATGAGTCTCCAAGAAATCCATTTAAACTCCAGACACACAACTTTATTGAATAGTTACATGGTATTTAGGGAGGACAGGGATGGTTGTGGCACATCCTCGGGTGGTGTAGCCATCATTGCCTGGAAATCCTTGGTGTGCCACACTGTCCAACTATAGAGCATCATATGGGATGTTGCCATTCGAACGATAATCCTCAATAGGCTTCTAACACTATGTTCTCTTAACATCCATCCTGACTACCAGCTCTCGAGCTCAGATTTCGAGGCTCTGGTAGATCAGTTACCCGAGCCTTTCATTCTTATAGGAGACCTAAATGCACATAACTCTTTTTAGAGCTCTTCTCGCACGTATGACCGAAGTCACCTGATAGAGAAGTTCCTAACATCTTCGGGAGCATGCCTGTTAAACAAAAAGGAGCCTACATACCATAACTTAGGACACAATACTTACTGAAATATTGACTGGGCTATTGGTTCTGCAATTCTCTTTCCATGTCTTGAGTGGGATGCGGGCACAGACCCATATGGTAGTGATTACATCCCCACCTCACTAACATACATAGGTAAAGGCCCGCGCAGTCCATCTTCCCAAAACAGGTTCAATGAAGCAAGAACTAACTGTAATACATTTACAGAGGCATCCAAACTGCATTACACATCAATTAAACCCCTACACATTGAGGAGTATCCTTCGTCGGTACCCCACGTCGGGAAACATCCTTTTGTTCAAAAGGCAAAAGCGTTAGGAAACGTGTGCGAGATAGTTGGCGTTCCTTCATAACATCAATACACTCCTACACAGACACACGAAAAGTATGGACAAGAATACGCAAACTCAAAGGACAACAAACACACAGCTTGCCTCTGGTCAGCATAACAGGGGACACACTCGAAGACAGGGCTGACACACTCGCACAACACTTCCAACAGGTATCGAGTTCAGCACACTACCCAAACACTTCCATAAAACACAAAGAATCGGCCGAAAAAAAGCCTAAACTAGATAACAATAGGTCAACATCATCTTATAACTCGCATGTTTTCGCTTCATGAGCTGAGAGTTGCTCTGAGTACCTGTAAACCCTAAGCTTCAGGCCGAGACAAGATCACATATACAATTATACAGCACTTAAACACTGACACTCTTGAAACACTCCTCCACCGTTACAAGATATGGCTTTCGGGGCATATTCCAAAATCTTGGAGGGACGCCATAATTGTGGCATTCTTGGAAGAGGGGAAAAACACTTCCACTCCCTCAAGCTATCGACCGATCGCCCTCACAAGCTGCCTGAGCAAGCTTCTCGAAATCAGGATCAATAGAAGACTCATGTACGTCTTGGAGTACAATGGTCTTCTCGAGAGCTGCCAGGCGGGCTTCCGGGTGGGAAGCCCGCCTGGCTTCTTTAATAATAATTTCATTTAATCACCATAATAATAATAATATTTTAATAATTTAATAATTTAATATTTTATTAATAATTTAATAATAAATAACCATTAAATAACTTCTTTTCTGGCACTCTTTGGACTTGCTGGCCTTGCGCTATTAAACACCAACCATCATCATCATCATAAATGTTTTACAAAATGATTCTGTCAACCGCAACAAAAATAAACCAGGGTCAAATCCACTCAAAAACAGAGTGAGTGTGGACAGCGTAGTTTTGTGGCTTCCGTTGTTGAGCCCCACCATTATTACTGCTATACAAATAATATGCATTTAATTTAAGTGCAATAAGCTCATTCTTCAAGTTTATAAGCCTCTCCTAACTTGTGTTTGCGTTTGGCGGCCCCAGCCAATCGCACAGCTGCCCATAATAGGGTAAAGGTTCAAGTGCAGAAAATGAGCCGCCGGGTCGCATAACCGTTCTCTTTTTTCCTACTTATATAGCTTATGTGAGTGAGGTGTGTGATAAAAGTCAGTATTATTCCAACGAGGCATTCAAATGAAGCAAAACATGCATTCTACCTTAAGGCCCCATTTAAAGTAGCAACACTAATATAAACCATAGGTGTAATATGGCTCAGTTTTGACAAAAAAAAACTACCTTTTAAAGAAGAAAGAACCTTGGGTGGCCTCTACGGCTTGTTTGAATACTGGGAAAGAGGGGTTACTGAATACTCTGGCTTCTCATTTAAATACGTTTGAGTGTTCTGATTTTGATGTGTACACATGTCCGAAACATCAACTATGTGCCATGGGTAGCAAAATGTGTGGTTAGCCTTTTTTCTGTATTTTTCTAGCTTTCTTGTTTGCTTAGTTTTGTGCAGGTGTAGATAACGGGAATTACATGTGATGCAAACAAATGTATCACTGGAAGCTCTTTATTGTTTTTTTCGGGTTGCTTTGTTATAAATGTGCTCGCTTTCTCACGACGCTGTTGTTGAGTAGAAAGGGGACTGCAGCCTTTTCAAGCTGTCTACTACACTGTAGCTTTTTTCCGTCACTCCATTTTTGTCTATTTATTAAGGAGAGAAAGTTGTAACAAATAAATTGTTTTAAATTTAAATTTGTGTGGAATGGCTAATTGTTCTTGTGTTTTTTGGTTTCTCTTTTTTAGGTTATGCCATGGAACAAGGCAGAGGGTTCAGTTTGTCAAAAATAAATTGTATGTATTTGTGTTCAACCCAACACGTGTCGAAAACTTTTGCAGACAGCTACAGGCTTTGCCTACGTGCATACGTATGGTAAACGTGCATGATCAAATATACTGGGCTCGCAAGGAACGCCTGTATGTTTTCAACACCTGGTAACTCAAGCCGCTTCGCAACCACGATTTATACATACCAGTTACGGGATCCTTACTCGAGAACGGACGCCTTACATTTGAGTAACGGAATATTTATTTGGACAGAACAGGTGCTTTCTGTAAATTTTGAGGTTACAGAATTTCTGTTAGTAGAAAACGGACACTTTACATTTTAGCTTGGACGTAAGTTCCGTAATAGGTTCAAACAGTCCGTGTTTGAACCTATTCTTCGTGTTTGAACCTGAAACTGCCTGTTCTTGAAATTACGGAAAGTGGTCGGCAATACATTAGGCAGTTTTAGCATATCGTTACCGTGTTTACGTTACCGTTTACCGTGTTTGCGGGAGTAGACTGCGCAGCGCGAGAGTTACCGCGAACGGTAACTTACCGGCACAGGCTTCACCGTCGCCAGCGCTTCCGGTAACACGGGAAACGGTAACGCAAACACGGTAACGATATGCTAAAACTGCCTATTACCTCCGGGTTGTTCCATAAACCACAGAAACTTTTGTTACAGTGTACTTTCCAGTGGTTGTGAGGAATTTCTCTCCCGTTGGGGCGTCAAAAGTATCGGCAGTTTCTTCGGCGGCGTGGCTCGAAGCTGTGGGTATTGTTACAGCTGTCAATATCTTCCTTCTGTGTTGAGGACGCTTACAGCGTGTGCTTTCCGGTGCATCATTGTGCAGATTGCATGGCAAGCGGTGACAGTACTTGTGCAACGATTTCGGCGGTCTTTTTTTCAAAATCGGAGGCGAATTTCTGGGCAAAGGGCTACGCGGATGTATCGCCATAACCTTACTATGGTCTGAATATTGTTGTCTTGACGTGGGATGTCATAATGCAGTGTTAGAAAGCATTTCCTGTCCTGTCATTGCCACTTTAATGCGTCAAGAGGCGCAGCGTCACCAGCAAGCCAGGGCGCCATAGTCCGCACAGAATGCCCTCAGGCATACAATTGTATGATCAGCCGCGTTAGATTGGGTAATAACGATTTCGCTTTTATAACTCTTTGGAATTGCTCTCTTGTGCTCGGAGTTTTCAACTCTCAATGCGACGTTTTTTAAGCGTGGTAACCTGCTAGTAGTTTTGTGCGTTTGCCCTTCTTACTGTGTTTATTTTTAACCAACCAATAATGAAAAGAAAGTATGTTTGAACTAAGAAAGCTCAATAACTTACGTAAATAATAAGCCATGAAGAAAATGGGAAAAAACCACGGTGCCTCTATTTTTTCTTATTGTTCCCTGTGAATGTAAGTTACGCTGCCTGCCTTCAGAATGCACACTTAAAAGCTAAGCAAATCGGACTTTGTTCTTAAAACTCTCTTGTAGCAAATCCCGGTGTCTCTCCTTGGGAGTGAAACCAACGCTAAGAAAGTTGGTGCCGCTCTTAGCGCTCTCACGTTTAAGGGAGAAGCTAGCAAGCGTATATATGCGAGCTTCATGAGTCGCCATTTTCAAAACGTTTGCGGCCAATCCGATCGCTTCGCTGCAAATCTCGTCCTGTTCCTCTTGTTCCGATTCCCTGACGTGCCCGTTCCTGCCGCCCCTGCAAGGTAGCTTCCTCTCCCCTCTCTCACACCCACCTCTAACATAAGGGTTTGCTCAATTGCCTTTAGTTTGACCGCGCTCACATTGCTGCCCAACCACCTGCTACGGCCTTTTGGTACTGTCGCGAGCCCTTTTTGCTCTTTTAAAGCAAAGCTTTAGTGTTCTCACTGATGCCGTGTAGCGTGAATACGCTCTGAATGAATGCCAACTTTCCATGACGATAATATTAAATGATCCTGCGTGAAATGAAAGAAAAAAACGCTTTCCAAGGCCGGAATCGAACCTGGGTCCATCGCACTATGAAGCCTCGCGTTAGGCTCTATTTCGACATGGTATAAGCAAACGCCAAGCCGCAGGTACCGATTCGCGCCTTACACCCCAGACCCAAACGTCCGGCCTTCAGAGTGCACACTCGAGAGTTGCTATGGGTATTCTATAAAAGTGGTGTAGCCAGAGTAGCATATACTCGCAATGTGGGATTGGCCAACCAAGGAATCCTTCACGAGAAAGCCTCGTGTTCAGCCAGCGTCGTCGTTAGACGGAGGGGGTGGATGATTTTGGTTAACGTATTTACTTGAACACGTTTTTTTGGCAAAAAGTACGCCCACGGCTGTTTTCAATTAAAATAACAGTGATAGTATCGCTGATGTGTTAATATTTTAGCTCAGATATCCCTAACATTTTCTTTTGTTGAACAAGGTTGAGAATATGAAGTGTGGTACCAGATGTAGTAGCTTGTAAATTGTTTTGCCTAATCGTCGCTTTCGAAAGTCTTTGTTGTCGTTCGGCCGAGTGGACGATTTGACAGACAGACAGACAGACAGACAGACAGACAGACAGACAGACAGACAGACAGACAGACTGACTGACGGACGGACGGACTGGCAGCCAGACTGACACAACAGATGGACAGACAGACAACAGACAGACGGACAGACAGACAGACAAACATACAGACAGACAGACAGTCGGGCATGTAGACAGACAGACAGACAGACAGACAGACAGACAGACAGACAGACAGACAGACAGACAGACCAAAGCTTTCGCGTATAAGCAGTCCAATGAAGACTATAGCCTTTACAATCGAAAGTCGCTTTTATTGCGAGCCTATAAATAGTGACATTCGTTCAATGCGTCTGCGCCATGGCGTTGGGCACACGCCTCCCTGGTGAAGGGGTTTGGCGATCCGTACACCACCCTGCAACGCTGTCCCTTCGAACCTTCTGGATCGCCTCTGGCTCTTCCGAAGACGCAACTCATGGCGCAATGCACAAGAAGGAAGACTTGCTTGCGCGAAAGCGCTGTGCCATGTAGCTGCCTTGGTAAGTCCTCTGTCGTTGTGTCTGCACGAACGTTACTAAGAAATGCCAAGTAGGCTATCCTCAAACCCACGGTGGCTTTCAGGTTTTCGTCGTCAGTAAACTCATTTTCGCTGATTCTTGTCTGTCGCCAAACCTCGTTCCGGTCTCCCACCTACAAATGTGGAAACAATCAGTTTTTAAAACGTAAAAAAAAACAAATGGATGCCAAAAGCACTCCAGTTAAGACGGACGCACCCGTTAACTTTACAATGGGACTTGCTACTTTATTAGCCATGGACTAAAACCATTTTTTCAGCAATGCAAAAAGCTTCACAACTACATATCATTGTTGAGAGCAGTCTAGTTGGCTAATTTTAGAGATACGCCACTTCTGTACTGAAATAAAAATAATAAATCTCTTGCTTGGTACAGAGCTGGTGCCCTCTATTGAAAACTGGATAAACCAAGATGTGTTCCTTGTTTATTTTTTTATATTTCAGTAAAAAGTTATATATTTCTAAAAAGTAAACGTGGTCGTTAGGAACATCGCTACGAATTTGTAAAACCTTTGGTATCGGTACGCGATGCTTTTCAATCCCGTGGTTCGTGAACTAGCAAGTCCCATTGGAATTTTATCAGGTGAATCCTTCTTAAATGTCATACTATGTGCACTCTTCGCAGCGTTTTCAATTGATAATGGTTGGATAGAGTAATTTTTCGTTTTACACCCAGTGAATATTGTCATCGTGTTTTTCACAGAAGCTACTCATACTCTCCGCAAGAATGATGGGTAGTGCAGCGATAATCACGTTTGCGTGAACCTGTGTACGCTTAACGGTCAGCCTCGGTTGTAAAGTCCACCGCTATAATTCGTACCGCCCCAAAGCTCAGATCTACTTTAAATGCCTAGGACTAGAACACAGAGCAGATGCTTGTATACGCTCAACCCTCATCAGATGCCCCATTTGCGGCCATTCCAACAAGGACGAGGCTCACACGTGTATCAAGTGGGTCAAATGTTTTGGGGTACACCGATCGGATGATGCCACATGCCCCAAGAAAGTCGACGCTGACGCTTTCGTCAGAAAACCAGCCTATCTGAAGCGTCTCAACATCCACAAGCACGCTACAGGAACACTGGAATGAGCTAGCCACAGAGGACACCTGCCGCCACTGTTCAAGGGCGTACCAAGCCAAGGCACGCAGAGAACCAGAAGACAACTTGAAGACCAACTCACCCGCCCTTCGGCGAGAAACTACACCACCACCGCACAAGGAATCAAAGCCCAATGAGCACTTACCACCATAGAAGGTGAGTCAGCCACTCTCTCAAAAACATATTCACCGTGCATACAGGGACGTCTTTACTCCACGTACAACTCCCACAATCCCAATATGTAATTTGCAAGCATACCGGCAACACGTACGATTACAACCGGCACCTACCCCTAGCGCACAATCCATGGAATGTATTTGTATGAATACTGTGGGATACGTCGACCCCCAAGGACGAGACTCGAGCGTCAAGGGGAGAGAGAAGCGACCGTCAAGGTCTACATTTTAATGGAACGTCAGGGGGAAGGGAAGACGAAGAAGCAATGCGTGCGCTCGTGCGCCCCTAGACATGACGATGATGCCAGAGCACAGGGAGATTGACCTCTGTCCCTTCAAGACAATAGCTGGCCACACCAGGCCTATGGCGGTCGATGACGATGCGGCTGCGACCCATTCAGAGATTCTACAGATACATCATCCCAGGATAGAAAAGATACCGCCCCCCAAAACAAGCGCAGTCGTACCGAGAACGAAGAAATACGAGTACCCTCCGAAGAGATGACTCGGACCTTCCTGGCATTCATGCACGAAATGCGTTACGAAATGCAGCTTTTGAAACAACAAATAACAGAAATCAATCACTCTGTGGAATCAAGAATAGACACTCATGCAAAGGAACTCTTCCATGCCGTTCAGCAGCAAATGCAGGCACTGAAGGTCCAACCCGATGTCATCATGCCGAAACTCAATAGACAGCAACTGCCTGTACTACAGTAGAACTGCAGAGGTTTCCGACAAAAGCGAGAACTACATTCTTGGATAGAAAAGCTCCAAATCCCGCCAGGCATAATCGCCCTTCAAGAGCCAGGGAAAACCCTGAAACTGTAAGGCTACACTACACATCAGTAAGTTCCACAACAGCCTTCCTTACCCGAAAAGAGCTTCTGGCATAACGAGAAGACGCAAATGATATCAGCATCACCTTAAGGGGAGGGACTGGAAAAGAGTGTTTATGCGTTACAATTGTCTATAGTCCCCCAAAAGACGACCTGAGCGTGATCGGTGCCTATATGCACCCCCTCAACTCGAAGGGAAAAATTGGGCCCATCTCCCCGCGAGGGGGACTCGAGTAAATGCGTCGCTTAGGGGGTGGGTATATTGCGTTAACGTTTAGTGTTTGGGGAGTTGGTGGTAGTGAATGCGTTGTATCAGCAGCTTCTTGACGTAGTTTGAATGAGTCAAGGATATAAGGCGCGTTCGTAGCCTCCCACTCTGTGTCGGCTTTGTGGCGCAGTGGGTAGAGCGCCATGTACATTGCGTTCCGCCCGCAGGGTCGAGGGATCGAAACCAGGCGCCGGATAGTATTTTTTTTACATAGTGTAGGGGGAGGGGTGCGGACTACGACTACGGACGTCAACGCGGGTGACATCGTGAGTTACTGAAATGCTCTGCATTTAAAACACATTCTCATAGGCGACTTTAACGCGCCACATACAGCATGGTGATATTCAAAGCACACCAGAAAACGTCAGCGTCTCCTGGCGATGATTCAAGACCACCAGTATATTCTTCATAATAACCTGAAAGAACCCACATGACTAGGCAACTCGGTGGAAAGAGATACAACACCAGATCTCACGTTCTGCTCAAAGGGCGTCGACTTACATAGGCAGCACACCCAAGAGTACCTTAACAGCAGTCACGTATTTATCAACCTGATAATCTCCACCATGGCACAACGCATAAAATGGAAAACTGCACGTATAACTGAATGGAACAAGGTACGCTTCATGCGTACCGAAAAAACGTACGAGGATATCAACATGTGGACTACCGATCTCCTTAGAGATGTACAGAAGCATATCAAAAGTTTCACGCAATACGAAGACGAGCCACCAATAGAAAGACGCTTAGCACACTGCTAGTAAACCCGCAAAGGTATTGTCAAGCGGTTGAAGTGGTGCAAAACCAACCGTAATCTTAAGAAACGCATCTCAAGGCTCAACAAACATATTCTAGAGTACACAACGCAAGCCTATACGAAAAAATGGCATGGAATTTGCATGAATCTCTCACGGAACGATGGAAAGGAAGAAAACTTGGTCGCTACTTCGCGCCCTTATTAACCAACCACCGCCAAAACCTCGACCCTACAGAAAATACACCGACTCATCCAAGAGTGCGACTACCACTAAAAGCTTCTTAAAACCGCGAAAGAAAGCTATATCCCGCCCCGTGTACAACCAAAATATAAGGAATACAGTAGTCCAAATAATCCCCCTATGGATGCAGAGTTCAATCTAGCCGAGCTCAGTGCAGCTATTAGCAAATGTGCGGGAAACAGAGCACCAGGACCAGACCTAATGACGACGCCCTGTTTACATAAATTCGGGGAGATGGACCACCAGACACTTCTGATAGAGATCAACCAAGTGTGGACGGGGAAAAAACGCTGAATCCAGCCTGGAAAGAAGGATGAATGATATTCATACCTAAATTAGGCAAAAGTATGGCTGCAAGCAATCTACGACCAATAACGCTCACCTCAAACCTGGGCAAGCTTATGGAATGCATGGTGCCGCAGCGCTTGCAAGATCACCTTGAAGAAGCTGATGTCATTCCGTACAACATGCTAGGATTTAAACAGCATCTGTCAACACAATACGTCCTCCTAGCACTCCACGAAGAAGTTATGGCTGAACCAAGCTTGGCGCAACTCAAGACCACACTTGCAGTCGACATCAAGAAGGCATTTGCTTGATGGACCATGATGCCATATTACAGGAGTTAACCTCCAGCAACAGTGTACCAAGCCTGTACAACTACTTCAAAGATTTCTTACGAGGACGTTCTCTCGTATTTTCCATAGATGAACATGAGACACCACTGTTCCCCCATCCGCAATGAGGCATACCGCATGGTGCAGTACTATCTCCCACCTTCTTCAACCTGGCACCCCTTAAAATTAACAAGGAGCTAAAACAGGTGGAACGTGTACATCACCTCATGTACGCAGATGACATCTCCATATGGATGAAGACACGCTCCCCTGGACATATTCAAACAGAACTACAAGAGGCACTATATAAAACCCAAGAAGCAGCCGAAACAGTTGGCCTGATATCCTCCACGGAAAAAACGGAACTACTCATGGTCACCAACACAAGATGGAAGTCAGCCCCCACTCAGCTTACGCTACAGGGCGCAGCCTTCCCTACCCCTCCAACTATCAAGATTCTTGGCCAGCACTTCTAGAAGGATGGTGGGAGGCACACCACAAGAAACCGGATTCTAAAACAAGGACAACAACTACTCAAGCTTATGAAACGTGTCTCCAATAGGCAGATAGGAGATAAAAAGATCTACTTCGACTTATGGAAGCACTCATTACATCTCGCATAAGATATTCTATTCTGTATACAAACGTCAATAAGACCCAACTGCAGAAATTGGATACTCTACTACGAAAAGCCGCAAAGATAGATTTAGGACTACAGATAACCACCAGTGATAAGGCCATCGAGGACATGGGCACCACAGCCACGATTGACGAAATTGTCTCAGTTCACAAATGCAACCAACTTAGGAGACTGAGGCAAAGCAAGCCCGGGGTTCAACTCCTGCAATCGATCTGCTATGATTCCTTAGCAATGGTGGACGAGTACTGCAAGTTAGAGCCTATAGACAGACAGCAGTTAAAGATAGCACCCATTCCCGGTAATATGAACCACAGTAGACACAAGCAGAACGAAGAGCCATCAGGGCTGAAACTTCCATAAGAAACCAGAAAGAGAACCCCGGCAAATGCATGTATACACGGACGCAGCGGCAAAAGGCAACGCGTTGGCTGTCGCGTACTGGACGGTGCTATACAGAACTTATACAGAAGGCCACTCACTTCAACTCAGTAGACGCAGAACTATACGCCATTGGCAAAGCTGTTATCCGCGTCTCCCAACTAGCCCGTCCCCTCAATATCTATACCGACAACCAGAGGGAACGTCGACTCTTAGACTACGGTCACACATCCCGCTCGGCGGCACACCTACGCAAACATATTAAAGGAACAGTAAAGCTGTACTGGATTCCTGCCCAGGACGGGGTACTTGGGAAACGAAAAGCTAATCAGCTTGCCTGATACGCATACATCCGGGCTCCCAGCAATGGCAGCCGAAGTGCGCCATCTAGCTGACGAACCAATTCACCCCCAACTTCACCTTAAAGAATACAAAACAGCGAAACGTCTATTCCCAGCACCCCACTTAAACTTAACAAGACAGCAGGAAACCCTATTCCGAAAGGCACAAGCCGGAACACTCGAAACACCTGGGAGCCTATGTACATCTCATCAGATATGGCAAAACAACACCCTGACCATCATGTTCACAGTGCAAAATTACCAATAACCAAGACCACAGTCTTTGGAAGTGCCCCCAATACGCACAAATTAGAAACCAATACGCTATAGCGTGGCTGACGTAACCTAGAAGAGGAGAGAAGAAACGCGGCCACATTGACTTCATTCAAGAAGCCGCCAGCAAAAGCCTGGACCGAGGCCTCTGAATCCCGCAACGCTCCCTACAACTCCTCCTCACTTTCTACCTGCCAATAAAATATTATCACTCTCTCTCTCTCATCTTTTAATGCGTGCCCTGTTACCTCCAACCTGCTCTCTTGTGTCTACTTTGTCTGTCGGCGGCCTCTCGAGAACCATGTTCATAGACTACGGATGAGTCAGCATAGCCTGTGGCTTGAAGCCGTTCCTTTTTATGCCTAGTTGAAAACTAATGATGTCGCTTCAAGCTGTGTCCGGAGGATATTGCAATATTCCGCGTACCAGATTATTACGTCCGGCATATTTTTAATCCAAGCATAAATATGTTTGCGAGTTCGGATCTTCACTCGCTAAGTACTGCATGAATAAGCTCACGAGCACAGAGTAATGAATTTGTACGATTTGTATGTACGAGTGAGTCTGTAATGTTATTCAATCATTTTATGTTATGTGAATCCCTTCAGAATGATCTTTCAATCATTCGCCCTAAACTCTCCGTTGACTTACAAAAAAAATTGAAGCCGTTCCACTCAATGTAAAAGCTGTCGGACCCGCCGCGGTGGCTCAGTGGCTAAGGCGTTGTGTTGCTGAGCACGAGGTCGCGGGTTCGATTCCCGGCCGCGGCGGCCGCTTTTCTGATGGAGGCGAAAAGCAAAAACGCCCGTGTGTACGAGATTTCGGCGCACGTTAAAGATACCCAGGCGGTCAAAATTAATCCGGAGCCCTCCACTACGGCGCGCCTCATCGCCTGCGTTGCGTCGGCGCGTTAAACCCTACAATCAATCAATCAAAAGCTGTCGGAAGGGCGGAGCAGTGTTTCGCCATCGTAAGCTGTAGCGCCGTTATCCGCTCACTGCTACCACCTAATGCAATTCAAATTTCCCGTCTTCGCCGTGCTCGCGCGCCGTCTGACTTCAACTGTGCCGGCGCCAGTTCTGTTCTTTTAGGGGCGAAGCTGGGTCTGTCCATCCCTTGTGTCTCGTGGTACGTGGCCGCCGCATGCTTTCGGAGATGTCGCAAAGTGGGCCGCGTTGCACGCGCAAGAACCGGCTGCAACCGGCAGCGCGAACTCGGCACCGGGAGCGCGAGCTTGTCTGTGTTCACCAACGGAGGCGCGAGCGCACGTGCACTGCGAGGGGAGATCACGCAAGAGATCCCGCCACGAACGCAGGCAGTCGTTCTCGGAGACCGAACGAGACGCAAGGACCTTTGCTCGTTTCCTCTCGTCTTGTTCGGTCACACGTTCACCCTAAATAAAAGTTCTTTCTTCAAATACGCACTCAGATGTATCCATATGAACCCTACCACGATCCGAGGAACGTGTATAGACTTAGTGTTTGCAAACTTCCCATTGCAGCCAGTACAAGAACCTCTCTCGCTTCATTTCACAGATCATAAAGCCGTCGTAATGAAGGGACCTCGCAATCCAGTCATGACAACGACGAAATGAAAAGAACAAAACGAAGAAACGAAACAACAAACGAACAAGAACAAAATAAAAGAACAAATAAAAGTTGATTTGTACAATGTACGCACACAGCCTTACGTCTTTCTTAATGATTGTAATGGGGGAACTTTCACGGGAGAGTTACGGTTACCGATGATCTCCCCCTCTCGAGCTTCGCCCCACTTATAATCATTCATTCCGTGGATATGGCGTGATTTTTTTTTTGTGCTTGCTTTTCCTCCCGCACGTGCCGACGTTGCACTGCCACTGTTTCGCTTACTATCGTAAAAACCAGCCCAACGAGCATTCCTAACTAAATGAACACGGCCGATGCGGTTAATAACGTATATTTTGCGTCAAATGTACGGGCAGTTTTTTTGGCGCTAAACAACGCGGAAATGTATGATAAGTGCCAGTGGTTCACGAGTTTCGAACGCTTATGACTATATAAACGGCTTGACTTTCGAAGCCTCGGGGTACGCTGCGACGGTAGCCGCTATGACGGAACACAGTGTGGCTCTACTTGGGTCCAGCGAGCGAGCTACGACGACAAAGCGAGCCCTTAAAGTGCTCTGCACTTAATAACTCATCATCTCCATCCAACTTCTTATATTGAAGCCTAGCTCCCGGCCCTTACCCATTACAAATATGACTTTAAAGCATTCCCCGGTTCGTTGATATCGGAAAGGCCAATTCTAAATAGTGATGGGTAATTGAACAGCAGTTACGAATACTGAGGTGCCTCAAGAGCATGATTTACCGGAACAGCCATTACCCAGATTACAGATGATCCGTGGCATCAAATTTTCCGACTTCTGCGCTGACATAAAAATTGGGGTTATTCGATTGGCAGTCAAACGGCGCTTGAAAACCAGCGTTGACATGCCATATAAATCCACTTAATTACTGTAGCGATGTTGAATGCAGAAAAAAGAAAAAGCTCCGATTGTGTTGGTACAATATCTGAACGTTTTGTGTGCAAAACGCGACTAAAGTAAAACTGAACTTTGCCTCATACTTTTCTTCGACGTTTGTTCCGCCCATTGGCTATACCACATGCTTTCTAAGTTTTCTATGTTCGAATACTGTGAGATTGTGCATGTTGACATTTCATCTCTCTTTTTCTGCTGATGTGCGTTTTTCATCACCTGACGTTGTGTTTTACTCGTTCGTTTGCGCAGCATTGCATGGACAACACATTCCATCGGGAAAGCATACCTATCTGTTTCTTGCCTCCCATCGCAATTGGGCTGGAGCATGTACTAGCAACACACCTTCACTGTTTCACTTCTGCCCTCGCAGTACTCGCCCTTCTCACACAACTCTTACCGGTGATTACGAATATCTTGCCTTTAGAGCCTATGTATCTTTACCTGCGGACGCCTGGGTGTAACAGGCGAGTAATCGATGAAACCCACAGAATACTTCAATATTGAAGGTCAAGGACGAATTTTCTGGTGTTTTTGTTTATTGTTACAGTTTTAGCACCGTAGGACATATCGTAACTCAACTATTCCGGGAAAGGTGCCTTGGGTAGGCGCTATGTGTTTGCTTTTATACATCAAAATTTATTATCTCCTGTGAAATGGCGGAAGAATTATTGCGACGGTTATTTCCCTTTGCTCAACACCAAAGCGCAACCAACGCCTTACCTCTCTTGCTCCTGTGTCGAGACAGTACATGGCGCTCTCGTCGGTGACGTTAGTCTTTTTCCAGAAATCCCGCCATCTTTCGGCGACCGCCCGCTCCTTGCGCCCCCGTGTGAGCAACTCACGTGCGACCGCCCGAGCAACGGCCTGCGGTAATGTGGAATAAAAGAGAGCATATTTAGCGCCCCAGGAGCGCCCCCTGCTTTGACATAAATGTCATGGGCTGCTTTCGTATGAAAGCAGCCTATGTCATCTTCATGGCTACAGGCGCAGTGCTTTCGTGCAAAATAATCACTCATTCTCCACTTTCAGCAATATCATTAAGCCCGTTAAATGATAGTTCGTGTCTCTAAAGGAAGGCTGAAATGTGCTGCGGCGTCTGCGTTTTACGCTTTTATCTGCCGATAGTTTAGCCAGGTGTACTACATCTTCAGTTCTCTCCAGAACGTCCCAAATTTTAAGTGCAGAGTGCTTTAGGGGCCCGCCTTATCGTCGTAGCTCGCACGCTGTAACGCCCTTCGGTGTCAAGCGACTGCTGGAATCAATCGGAACTTCGAAATAACGGACCCTAGTAAAGCCCGACGGCGTACCGTAAAGGCGTCCCACGGAGGCTTCGACAACCAACGGTTTATATAGTCATAACCGTTCAAAACTCCTGAACCGCTGGCGCTTGTCACAGATCTCTTTCGCTCTTTGTTACCTTGTTCGCGCTTTTCAACAAAATTGCAAGTACATTTAAGGCAGAACCTGTGTATATAACCGGCAGCCCCCGCGTCCATTTAGTTAAGAACGCCCGTTGGGTTGATATTTATAGGAGTAAACGAAACAAGTGGCGGCCAAAATCGACGCATTCCAAACTGCGCAATAAGGCGCTGGCACGTGCGGGATGAAGGCAAGCACAAAAAGGACAGAGCTTCCGTTCTTTTATAGGCAGAGGGTGCGCGAACACTCCGAAGGCGCGAAATTTGAATTGCATCGGACAAACCTCGGTTCTATTCATCAAGAGAGGAGTGAGACAAAATGGCGAAGAGCGTCGTGGGTGGTAGCAGCGATCGGATTATGGCGCTACAGCCTATTATTGCCAATCACTGCTCGGCATTTCCGACAGCTTTCATGTTGAGTGGAAGAGCTTAAATTTTATTTCGCGTTAAGGAAAGCTTTTTACGACATTTTTACTTTACTATACATAATTCAGTTTTACGTGTGTAGGAATAATCTCCTCCTTAGTGAAGTGTCACTCATCCCCCCACTCGATGGGAGACGTTTACCTAGCGGGTATGCGCAACAGACAGTATTTTATTATACCACGCGGCGACGCTCGTAATGCATGACGGAAGGCCGTTTGATTTGAGCTCATATATTTCTCAGAAATATAAATCTTCCACCTACTGGTGAGTGGGATGCAGCCCACAAGACACAGCTATAATTACCCCGCTACAAATGTGCTAAAAACTGCTAAAATGATCAACACGGCAGGCTTATCAAGGAGGCACAAAATCGCACGGGGATGAGACATCACTTCGAGATCATTTTTGTCCGGCTGTCATACATTGTAGAACTTTGCCTTTGGGGAGTAGTGCACAACGTAAGGGCCACAGAAAGGATTCGTTTGGGATGCTGGTCAGCTTCGGAGAAGAAATGGGTGCACTTTTGTATCTAATAGGGATAAGTACAAAATTGTATGTAGGCCAAGAAAATGCTGTTTGTGTACCTTATAAAAATGCATAGTTAAGGAGAAGGGCGCTTTGCCTGCAAAGTGCAATACGCTGATTCCGGGATAAGGAAATTATAAGTGTGGGGAAAGTCACGCACACACGCACACCCAATGTTATTGCTGTTGTTGAGAACGCGAAGTTGGGTTTATTTTATTTGCCCACACGTGTCATAGATCTTTTGTCGTAGTCAGTGGCAGAAGAATTCAGCGCCGTTAAAGTAAAATACCTGCACCTTCGACGGTAATAGGAAACACTGCTTGGTGAAAGTGACGACGGTGCATAATAGGATTAAAAGTAGCGCTAGCACCTTCCTTCCTTCCTTCCTTCCTTCCCGCCTTCCTTCCTTCCTTCCCGGTATCGTGTACTGCTTACGAGAAGAGAATTCCGAATCGTGAATCAGCGCCCCCAATTCAGTACAAAAACAACGTCACACGCGAGCCTCTCTGAAAAATTGGCGCGTGTTCCATTCGCGCGTGTTCTATTCTTTACTTCTATGCCACAAGTGTTATCTCTTTTTCTTTTGATAGGAAGAGTGTTTCCAACGAACGGCAACTGCCTAGGACAATCTTCTTTGATCTACAATGTCTGCATGTAAATAGACGGTTCGAGAAACACTCGCGCCGAAAGATATATATAAAAAGCGTGCAGGGCAGACGCCGCGGTATTCGATTTATCGACGCTCGCCTACGCACGTCACTTTGTTGAGTGCTGCTTCACCGCCTGTCTATTATTTGAGTTGTTAGGGGACCACCGAAGAGGAAGCATTCTGCGAGCTGCAACAACGCCTGCAAAGCCCGCCTGTGCTCTCTCATTTCGATGAAAACGCCGAAACGGAACTGAACACTGAGGCCAGTGATATAGGCGTCAGTGTTGGTGCACCTATGGCAGTTCGATAGGCAGTAGAATTTGAGGATTGAGGCAGATGAATGAATTTGCAATCGTATACGAAAATGGCCGCGATGATATGGCGCCGTCATCTTTCTTATCTAAAACATAAATAAACAAACCCAATGCATGGTTCGCGGCAATATTCATGAATCAACCGGAATGAACAAAAAAGCATTGCGAAGTTAAACATATATTTTCGTTATAGCCCATGACTTGCCGTAATCATTTCATCTAACACGCAGATGTGCGCTTACAAAAACAAACTTCTGTTAAATTATTGCATTCTGATCGTAATAACGGTGCTGTGATTAACCATGCTGTGACATAAGCGGCAAGCAACCAATACCAACGTACGTTCAAGTACCACCTACAGGTTTCAAACCAGACTTAATCTTTTTATATCTGCACATTTGGCCATTAAACCAATAAAAACGCACCAAGGAACCCTTCAATGCTTCAACGAGGACACGCTTCATTTTTAATTACAGCTCTGACCGGTTGTTTTTTCTTCTTCCCGGTGTCAATAGTTGTATCGGCCTAGTGGTTCGAAGTTTTCTTTTTGCAAAGGAATTTCTGCGGCTCTCCACAACTGAAGTCCTTTTAAAAATGGGACGGTAGCCCATTTATCGCAAATGGGCAAACCTTATCGCATTAAAATTCTACCGAATTACGTGTAGTGGGTCCTTCGTTCCAGTGGCACATACCTGTCCCAGTGCAGCGAGGTTGTACACCAGTGGCGCCCCACTGTGGTAATAGGGCGGCCGGAAGAGGGCCCCCAGTGTGTCGATGCCCACCACTGAGGCCAGCGCCGGAAGCAGTGCCCGCACTACGGGCGGGAGAGCGCTCCACGCGCGGGAACGGCGAAGCCAGCGCAGCGGGAAGCTCTCGCGTATGCCAGCCACCGGGGGCTGCTGCTTTGATGGTCCACTGGCATCGTCCTGTAAGTGATAGAGTAAGGCACGGGCAGCTTAAAAACCTCAAGCGCAAAACTTGACCGCTTACGCACGCGAGCGCACCCCGGGGGCCTCTACACCACGAAAAACAAACTCGGCTGGTTCGAACCTCTTACGCGTTAAAAATGTTGGGACACGACCTCTTGCACGTCTGTCAAGCGTGCATGGGCCCGAATCGGTTGTGAGTTTAGTTGAGACCGTTGATTTCAGTTTGATGGCTGAGACCCCTTCTTCTACTACTGAGATTCTTCTGAGACCCCTTCGTTGGCTATGGATGCTTGTCTTGGGGCACCTGGGTTCTATTTCGACGTTTGTGTAGAAACACTACTCGGCGGAGCGTTCGCTTTGTATCACGCTTCTTCGCCACTGGTGCCACGCCCCCTTACCGCCCACGCGTGGTCTTCAAGCGTGGCCTAACAACACAAATGGACTAAGCCGAATTTAGCATATATATTTAAGGATAAAGCTGAATATAACTGATGAGAATTATGTCATTTCATGGCAAATGTGGACATAAGTTGGTACCGAGAAGGCTTGGCGATTCTGTGCCTTCTGCGGGGGCCGGGCGCTGTTTGGGAACGCGCACTAAAGTATGCTGCACATGCTGACCCGACCAGAGTTTGCGTACCTAGCCCTATGCGTACCTTTTTCATCAGTTCCGCCGTAGTTTGTACTGTTTTTGGCTAACTATGCAGCAACTCGTCCCGGCTTTAGCTTTACCAGCGTCGCTAACAAGGACTGTTAGTCGTGCTATCGAGCCGCGGTATAGAGACGCCAAACCCTCCGAGTAGTGCGACGTCAAAATTTCAAGCTGCAGTTTCGGAAGACATGCGTCCACGTTCTGCCGCCCGTTTTTGTTGAACTTCCTTTGCGGGGATAAATACACTTGTGCTGACTGAACGTTGTCCATATACTCGAAAATGCATTTTATCACTGACTGACCAGCTATAACCACCCCCACAGCGGCGTATTAAACAACTCTGGTATGGTTACATGTTTGGTGGAAGATGCGGTGTCTTCATCTCCATCCAGACCGTCCTCAGCTCCGCACCGTCTCAGCCTTGAAGTGACGGCGGTGGCTACGTGGGCTGTGCCAGGCCACGCCATCCCGCTGCTCGCCGCACAACCGTGTTCCCCACCCCGTTACTCCAGCCCGCGACCTGACGAAACGACACCACATGACACAAGACGAGACCTTGTGCCAATCCCCGTCCTTGGACATGGTGAGCGTAAACTCCACCGAATATTTGAGCATATTGAGACTCAACAGAAGAACATTTCCACCACCGGACAAAAGCCTCACTAAAGAGGAAGAGCACACTCTCAGAAGATTACAAACAGACACATTACCCACACTGGCTGGACTACACGGCTGGTACCCCCACGTTATATTCTCCTTTTCACCGGCACTGCCGGGAGAGGGCAGACACGTACCACACAGTGTGGGCATGCCAGTACATACCAACTGTACACCCACTCACAAACACGTCAAGGGAGCAGTGAGAGACCACCCTGCGCGGCGATGGCCCTGCCTGCCAGCGATGGCTGGTAGAGAGAGCCATAGCGGCGATGGAGGCCAGTGGAATCCCGCAATGGGGATAGCCACCTCTTTCCTCCCTCTCTTTTTTCTTTTTCTTTTGAATAAATATACCTTAAATCAATCAATCAAGACGAGACCAGCCGAGTCCCCTTAGCCGTGAGACCCCGCTGTTTCGCTCGGCGCGGCTGTAAGCGCTTCAGCGTTTATTCTTTTGAATGGTGGGCATCCCTGTTCCGAGAACAGGGCTCACCGAGATCTTGATCTTCATCCGCGATGGCAAGGACTTTCTAAATAAATATTTCACGTCGTCCCTCATCGTTATAGCACACGTCCATGAAATGCGACCTCCACTGGAACGGTCGCCCTCAACCAGGGGGATGTGTTACAAGACAAAGAAGTGGGCTGTGGCCCACTTGCAAGTCCGACTGAAGACGACGACGTTCTGAATGTAGCTTAGCCCAGAGTTCACTCGTCCTATCATGACCGTCCATTAGAGTCATTGTATCATCGTTTCATCAATCGTGGTTTCCGTCTTTCGTCCTGCCACCGTATAACAGTATTTTGTTGTTAAAGTACTTCCAGGACATGTAGGTCCTCAGAGCGGCCACTACGATGTCAAATATTTGTGTGAACACCACTTTTAGGTCGTCTATGTGTTAGGAATGCAAATACGCATGTTTTGCGTATTCCGACACCCTCGTAACCGCTCAGGTGTTGAACCTAAATAGTACCTCTCCTTGTGTATAGCACAGCGGCAGCGGCCAGTTCACCTGGACGGTTTTTGTCAGGAACGATTTCTAATCTCTCCCAGAGTGTCTGGTTCTTCACTACTACATTCCAGATGTACAAAGTGCACTCAGAGGTGACCTCATGGAGCCGCATTCGTCAATTATGCGTCTAATATAAACGCTGGTGCTATGCCCGTCAACCGAGCCAAAGAAATGCCTCGTTTCTAAGACACCCTACGTAGCGAAGCATTAAACCCGCGCCTATAGTTATGAATTAGCTTCAAGGGTCACAATTTGTGTCTGCGTCGTCTAACCGGTTGCTGCCACAGGAGCCTCCCGTTATGGTAGATTAAGGTTTGAGACTGGTTTCACAGCAGGATGCCTAAAAAATTACCCCATCTTCCCGTGGGGAACCCTGATGAGGATGCGAAGCATCATGGGGGTTCCGTGTGGTTCCATTGTGTTGCCGTTATGTTGGAGTGATCTGGTGTTCAGTATCGCCAGAGGGAATTCCGCGTCCGGGTCCTGACAGGTGGCAAAGGCACCCAAGTACTGTTGTGTTACGGTGAGTACGCGGTGGTTCTCGAGGCGCCGAAACTCGTCCATCCTGTTCTTGTCGATGTTGTCGTCTCTGTGGTAGAATCGGTAGTCTCCGTCAGCGTTGGTAAGGTAAAGGTTGTTGACGTTGGTGCATCGGCTGAGAGCAACGTACACGCCCTCCTTTTCACAAGCTTTGTCTTCTTCTCCTTCTTCAGCGGTTCCCCTACGGGAAGATGACGACGGTGGTTGAACGCGACGCTAGCTCGTTATGGATTCTTTGGTTGGCCAATCCCTAGGGGCATCCTGCCCCAATCATCATCAGAGGCGCTGCGGACGGGGCGAGAACAACGTACACGCCCTCCTTTTCGCAGCTTTGTTTCTTCTCCTTCTTCTTCTTCAGCGCTTTCCCCTACGGGAAGATGACGACGGTGGTTGAGCGCGAAGCTATCTCGTGATGGATTCTTGGTTGACCAATCTCTAGGGTCATCATGCCACAATCATCATCAGAGGCGCTGCGGACGGGGCACGGACGCGGGGCATCCCCCCGAGCAAGAGATGCTTCCAATCTAAAAACTATCTCTGAGATATTTAGAGGCATTTTTGTGTAGTGCGATTCGGTGGGTGCATTTCAAACATTTAAGAAACGCGCGTAAGATGTTATTTACACAAGCGTCTACGCCGTGCCCGTCAGAGGAGCTTGGTATCATATTTTGTTTCGTTATACAGCAGCAGTCCTAATTTTGTGTACTTAGTACAAAATAGTCAAGGAAAAATGGGAAAAGAATCAAAGAGGATGCGAACCACTATCACCAAGCGTTCGTGTGAGAGAAGGAGGACAACCACACGAGCTTTCGTCTGTTATTTTGCAGCGAAGCTGTTAGCCTCTCGTGGTGGGAAAATTTCGTGTCGTAAAAAAAAAACCAAGGCAGGCCTCAGCAGTTCTCGCCCACGGCGCCGAGTGCATGCGTCAGGCTAACCAGGCGTGCAGCATAGAACTGGATATTCGAGTAAAGAAAATAAAACCACAAATATGCAATCGTACTCGCATGATGGATGGTAGGGGCCCCGGGGACAAATCAGAACTTGTCCCCCCCCGCCCTGTGGCTCTGCTAAAGATTAGATTTGCAGCTGCTTTGGAAAGAGGAGAAAGTTGAGGACATTTGAGGGCTAGCGCATGCGTCAGGCCAGGCAGGCGAAGCCGAACGCAAGCGACAAGCCCCCTGAAACAACGAGGCATATTCACACCTCCCCTATAAGGCCGTGTAGTGGTTGACAACAGCAGCGCTGGACATCCACATTCGCAGGGTGGGATGGCGTCTATTTTTTCTGCTTCCGTTCTGCTTGGTTTTCCCCCGCATGCTGCGGTTCCGTCATGGACCCACCCATGTTTGGGTTCTCTTAAATAGGATACATTGGCATCAGTAGGAGAAACATAACAGAGGCGTTGAACTCGTCAAATGTGCGTACTCGCGTGGAATTCCTTGCTGATCAGACGCAGTCAGTGGAGCGTTTTAGAACCAACTTTTTGGCGTGTTACAATTTACAAAAAGACCAAACAAAAGATCGTAATAATTTCAGATGTTGGCGTGACTGATAAACGATCTAGTCCATCCGAATAACTACGCTGGACTTCGCATGTAGACGAATGGAAGGGCCTTTTGCCGGATTCCAATGCAACAGGGCGCCTAAAATCAAATGTGTGGTAGGTAAGCAGGTTCTAACACGCTGTGAAATTTCGGATCGAAACTTACCAGACAGTGCACGAAACAATTATATCGTTTGCATTAGTAGGGCCTGTTTTGCAGGAGATGTTATACGGACCGTTTCCGTTCGAGTAACCGCGTAATATACGAAAGGCGAAAAGTGAACGCGGAGGGTTCGGAAGCGCGGTAAATATTCTCTGTTTCGTTGGAGCCACTAGACTTCTACGACAGAGTGGTTCCTCAGTCCAGGAGCCCATGTACTGTCCAGGCTGCCGTAGCCCTGGTCACAAGCAGGAGCTGGTCCTCAGGTCGACAGCTGGACAGCAGTATCTCCCACTGCTCCTTTCTAAGAGAGATTGCAAGAAGGGGCACGCCACGTTGTTGGCTGGATCAGCCTGGTATCGTAGATTTATTTTCGAGATAAATGCACAGATACGCGGCCATTTTTTTTTAGTATCGTTTCGCAGCTGTGCTGTTTTTACAGCGCAGCTGTTCGAGGACCGGGCTTCCCGACAGTCTGTCCTGCGATTGTGGTGTCACGCTCCCTCAGAAACCGGTTTCTCCGCCTCTACCCAATCTTTCCACTACCTGGGTAGAGGTGACCGGGAGCTCCTCACCCGAGGCTGCAGCTCTTAACTACCACTAGGACTCAAGATGACTTCGCTAGGATTGGGCCTCGCCGGAAATAAAGCCCCTTCTCTATCTCTTTCTCACTCCCTCTCGCCATTTCGTTCTCTCTTACTTCCTCTCTTTTCTTTTTCTCCCTAAAAACGGCCCCCCCCCCCTATAAAAATTGGCATTTTGAGAAAATGGCGTGCGTTATACGTTTTGCGTATTTGCGTAATTCCTTAAAGGAGTACTGACACGAAATTTTTATGTTACGTTTTTTTCGCTGCTATGCGTGCCTACCAGCCTACTAATCATAGAATGACAGATTAGACGATCGAGCGCAGCGTAAACATTCATTTACGGCGTCGTTTATTCGTGCCAGTTTCGGTTTCGACAAAAAAACGCCGAGCGGCCGCCATGACAGCATGTATCACATGGCGTCACCACTCTTGCCGTATCGCTGCCTCTCTGGAAGCGCGCGCAAGCGAGCCCACGCGCGCGCCAGACGGCCGAGGTCTTCGCCGTCCCCACAGGCCCGGCAGCATGACGTCAGTTCCCAAAACCATGACGTGTACACATGCCCGAGCAGCGCGCGCCAACCACAGCCAGCGCGTCGGCTTCGTCACGGGAGCCCCGACGTCGGCAGTTTGGGGCACGTAGCAGATGATGTCACGTCGGCCCGCTCTGGGCTTTCTCGTGCGGGCGAAGATTAAAATGGATTTTAAATATGTTTCGCTGAACGGTTGCTGTTGAAACATGCTGGGAGATATCTCCTGATAAAAAGGAAGCGTTTTACATAGTTATCTCAGCTTTGAAATTTCGTGTCAGTACTCCTTTAATGTTTTTCCTATTGCTTAGTTTTTCAAAAAATTTTCCGACCGATCATCTCCATTTACGTTATTGTAACGATTACGTTTAGAACTTTCGCGAAATCTGCATTATTGTGGAAGTGCAAGGCGTTACGCGGTTAGCCATTTTCAGTAATTCCTTAACATTTTTCTATTTTGTGGCTTTTCAAAATTTTGTCCGACCAATTATCTTTATTTACGTTATTATTAGGATTACATCTGGAACCTCGGCAAAATCTGCATTATTGCCGAAATGCAGTGCGTTAAATGGTTCGCCTTTTTCAGTAATCATTTTATATTTTTTTTTATTTCTTTAGTTTCTCAAAGTTTCTTGCGACCAATTATTTCCATTTACGCTATTATAACGATTACAGGTATAGCTTTTGCGAAATGTGCATTACTGTGGTAATGCCATCCGTTATTACGTTTTTCCGTTTTCCGTACTTTTTTTAATACTTGTATTATTTTTCAGTTTTTCGCAATTTTGCCCGACCAATTATCTCCGTTTACGTTACCGTAACGATTGTTTGTGCCACATTGCCCCTTGCGCAGTGAAGCATGGCCGTCTAAAGAAGGAGTATGACTGAAAAACTGGCTTTAGCCCTCGTGATAAAAAAAAAAGCATTACGAAAAGTATTGTGCGACAATTAGCCGCTGAGATGACACAACAGTCATGCCAAGTTCAATTTACTTGGGCAATTTAGTTACTTTACAGTAAACTAGTAAACGTTACAGAATTGCTGTCTGGGGTCAAATACATTGCCATCTACGGAGGAAGAATGGTTAGAGAAAACGGCTGTAACTTGTTTTACGCGAACTATCACAAAATAAATTTTAGGACAAGTGTATGCTAAGACGGCTCCAGCATCACGCACAAGAACGAAGCCGAAGCTAAACGGAATCTCAGTTGCGCAAGCCCCAGCTCCGCTGTTTCAGCTAGTTTCACACTCGGTGGAATTGGGTATAACAGAATTTTCTTTCTCCGTTTTGTAGCTATGCGTGGTTATTGCTTTTTGTTCTGATTCACGCATTTTTTTACACTGCCCCGTTTCATACTTTTCCTGTTTAGCCGGTGCTTTTCTATAGTTAATGCCTCTGAATACAAATGTCGACGAAATCTGCAGAAAACTTCTATATCAGTTTTCTGCAGGTGTAAGAGATACGTGAAAGAGGTAGAGGGTTAAGAATTAAGTGACGTGCACTATACGAGAAGCAAAGATCTTACCAGCATCGCGAAACGCTTGTTCGGGTTCGCATCATGTCCCCCTGAGCCAGACAACCCGGGCAGATCTGTTGGCCGAGGGGTGGCGCCAGGGGGCGCCTTGGCACTGGCGAGAAGGCCCGGCTCTTCTTGATTTGAGGAATTTGCGAAGACGAAAGCCACGGCGTTCTGCACATCCGCTACAAGTCGGGCCACATTCGCCATGACTGCTGCGGACACTGCACCATTGCCTGCAAGGATTGAGCACGCAATGAACACGCAATCAGCCACACCGTGGCATAAACCCACGAAAGCATCATGCCCCTTCCCTCATCTTGATTTAAGTAGAGACGCTCGTATTTAATTCAAATGCACAACCAAGGCTCTAAAGGCCAGTCACGAAGTAGTCACCGCTATCTAGCAGAGAATAGCACACAAAGAATGTAGAGCAGGATAATCCTCAATCGGGCTGGCGCGAAAATCCCCACAGACATTCCGTCCTGGGCGCTGCTATTTTATCAGTGGGCTGTGCTGGCGGCCCTATATTTGGTGCAGTCGACAGGAAAATGTTACTGCGCATGCGCAACACAGTCCCGGGCATGTCCTGATCTCATTAAAGATTAACGGATGAAAAGCTACATACAGATGGTCATCAAACAAGGCGACAACATTTATCAAACTTTTCAGGATATTTTGTGTAAGTACTTAAAAATATGATTAGCAGAAGTCAGGCATGCTCGTGAATGGAGACTATTTTGGCGCCTTGAGACTTAGGCAGAGCATCGTTTCATTCAGCAGGTCGGGATAACCCCATCCGAGAATCCTTCAGGAACCCTGGTCAGAAAGCGTATTCAATTAATAGGTAGAAATAGATTCCAAAATACTTACAAGAATTAGAGCGATGTATTTAAGCCCTGCTTCGGCAGCTGAGGTTAGTCCTTCCCAAAACGCAAGCATCACTAAGGTCATACGCCGGGAAAAAACGATTTACCGCAGATGAAGACACGGCAGGTGAACAGGACGGGACGGGCGCTATCCCGTCCCGTCCTGTTCACCGTCCGTGTCTTTCTCTGCACTAAATCTTTTTTCTGCAATTTGAACCAACTCGCCCAGCAACACGTATTACTGACGTACGTCGGGAGCTGGATGCTATGTGGCTCGGGCACTTTCCAATCAAGAGCGAGATAGCGGCGTGCATGCGCTGCCCTTCATCCAGGCCGGCGTGCGCCAAGAAATTGCGACCATGGGCTTTCCTACCTACTGCTCTGCAAATTGCCGCAATGCGGATCCGCCCCAACTACGTCTTCGCCGAACCGCGTGCTAGCTTCGGCCTTCCTCGCTCTCGGACAAGGAACATCGCTGAATGGCGCACGGCGGACGATAGATAGGCCCATTTGCTTAACTGCCGTCGGGTTGGTCATGTCGCCCGTTACTGCCAGTCCCGCTGGCTTTCGTCGCGCCTACAGCCCCCTTTTGATTCTTCTCCCGTCGACGCCAGACCTCGCCGTTTCATGAATCGCGATCCGTCGCCGTATGCCGAAACTTCCGCCCACGCTTCCCGATTCAGCCGTTCTCCATCTCCACAGCGCCGACAGTCCCGCTCGCCGCAGCCTCGCCGTTTTCGCCGGCCCCGGGCGGACGTACCACCTCGGAAAACTGAGAAATGCGGCTCCCGGAGGTGACGCCGCATTTCCGAGCCCTGCCCGAAATCCTCTCCTTACGATACCGGCTCAATATAGCTTTCTGGAAGCACAGGTAGACGGTGTGACCGTGATGGCACTCATTGACACTGGTGCGGAAATTTCTATTATGAGTGCTGCCCTTCGCCGTCGTCTTCGTAAAGTACAGACCCCTGCCCCTTCTTGTGCTGTGCATGTCGCCGACGGAGGTACGCGTTCGGTTGCCGGAGTATGTGCTGCCCGTGTCAACATTGCTGACCAACAAGCTGTTGTTCTTTTCATAGCGTTGCACAATTTTACACTTTTCACACAATTAGCTACACGCCAAATAATGACCTGCACTACCATAACCAAACATGTATTTCGCTGGTTTGTTTTTTTGTACATCGATACCACAGTAGCTTCTGACAGGGAAGGTAAGCAAATCCACCTTACCACGAAATCCAGCTCGACAGTATTTTGGAGCGGCGAGAACACCTGAAATCCAAGAGCTAACGATGATAGCTGTCGTTGCTTCATTACGTCAATAACCTAATAGGTCGACAGGTACTGGCAGCTAGTGCACAAAAACATAAGCTGTACCTTCCGTGCAGGACTTCTAAACATGAACCCGCCGCGGTGGCTCAGTGGCTAAGGCGTTGCGCTGCTGAACACGCGGTTCGCGGGTTCGATTCCCGGACGCGGCGGCCGCTTTTCTAATAGAGGCGAAAAGCAAAAATGCGCGTGTGTAAGAAATTTAGGCGCACGTTAAAGATCCCCAAGTGGTCAGAATTAATTCGGAGCCCTCCACTATGGCGTGCCTCATCGTCTGCGTTGCGTCGGCGCGTTAAACACTACAATCAATCAATCGATCCGATAACGTGAGAAAAAGAACATTCGCTGCGCCTCGGTGAAGGTTCCGAAGACAAACTATGCTAAGCAGAACTGACTGCCGCCGCGTTGTGTTGCACGAATGGGTGTTGGCACGTTTCATATTTGTCGTCCTCACCAGATTACCTGTCGCAGAGGTACGTCTACGTTCCTCGCGAAAGCTGCCGCTTGATCCCCATACAACACGCGTCTGCCCACAGTAGTAACAGGAGTGTCTAGCCAAATCTCAAGCCCTTTGTTATCATTGGAGGAACTGAATTTCTTTTTTATTACATGGTAGTGGCACTGTTTACCTTGTAGTGGAGAAGATGTTTGTGAGCTCAGAATTCCAAATGTCATAACTCATCGACTCACCTTCAAAAAGGTTGAGAGCCACCTGCGGCAGACTGCTGATTTTTGTCACAATGCTGCCGCATCTTGCCCGCGGGTTTGGCTGCAAAATAAAAAGTAACCCTTTAAAATGCAGAGGTAAAATCAGTAGTACCCGTATTTCGTGAATCTTTCAGGGTTCACAGGGAATCAAGGCAACTGGCTTGACGTTTTTCAAATTTTGCTATTCTTGGCAACTAAGCCCTCAAAATCGAGCTTTGACGCCACACAGCCTAAAACATTTGCCCATACGTTGAATTGATCTATACTCCGCATATTTCTCGCCCTTTCGAGTGTTGGGATTTTAAAGGGACCCTGCAACACTTTCGATAAACACTTTCAATCTGTCCTTCGAGTCGGGATTTCAAAAAAGTTGAAAAAAGTGTTGCAGGGTCCCTTTAAAGCTATTTACCATACCACACTTTGTCTTAATATTACTACCAAAGTGCGGTTAGTTAGTAAAAGTGTGCTGACAGGGGTGGCTACAAACAAAGCTCAAATTTGGTGCGATACCGGCACACGATGAGAAAGGGACATCGGCATCAACGCGCCGATATAAAAAAAACGTCTTAAAACAAAGCCTTCAGCCTGTCACTGATGTCGTCTGTAGAGTACCCAAAATGCACAGCAGGAAAGCCAATTTCTTTGATGGTGATAGTTATGGGTGAAGTGAATAAAAATGAAATCACTTCCGTGGTTGTAATTGAACCTGGATTCCTCGCGTTATGAAGCCCACGTCTATCGCATTGCGCCATTTCGCCACGGTCGAAGCAGTTTGTATTTATAGAGGAATGCATGGACGTGCAAAATTAGCCAGTGAATACAACGACGACAGAATTGCTTGAACGCAAGGGAAAGCCGCGGAATTCCCGTATAAGCAAAGCACTAGAGAGCAAAATCGCAGTGCAATAAACCACCCCGATAATAAATACCTTGTGTGTATGGCAAGAATGTGTGATGAGGGTCCGCTCGCTTCAGGGTTGGTTTGTTTCTTGTTTTGGCGCGAATTTGGAAAGTTTCTTCACGGATGTTCACCTAAATTGTTTTGTTTTGGATCACTGGCGACGACATACTTTTGAACATGGCGGCCGCCTGCTTAAATTTGCCAGTGCCAGTCCTTTCCCCTGATTATGTTTTATTCTATGTAGGCAACGCCATCCGAGGCCCGGCAACCGGTCACGCCTTCTGCCGGCGCTTCAGGTCACTTTCTCCCATTCACAGGCGGAGCTCCATCGACACGGCCGCATCCAAAGGAAGCCGATTGGGAAAATATACCAGACCGGTTATTTTATGCCTAATGTTTCAAATGAAGCCGTCAACTCGTACAATAGTGTGATGAGCACGTTTTGCGGCGCAGGTGAGATAAAAAATTGGCCGCGTATCTGCTCCTTTCGTTACAAATGTCATCAAAAGACGATAATCTTTATCGACTTTTGCCAAGTAAATGCCTCCCTTCGCTTTCCCGCTCATCTCTCATGTTGTCCTCTTGCGTCGCGCTCCTCCCAAGGTAAAGACGCCAAAGGTTGCTTAAATCATTTTAAATTTCCCGCGTTCCACTGCTCCAAACCCGGGTGTCTCGATGCCAACGCTGCCGTACGGCGAAGACGCGCGTGAATCAAGGCGCCCTACTTCAAAGTTATAGAACCGCGTTTCCCTACTCCACATGCGTTTCAAGCAGAACGTGGAACCTATCTAGTGGAACCTTCGTAACTGTTGCGGTTGATTTCTTAAAATGGCGCCAGAAGCTATATGCTCCTCACTGCAGGGCGCGGGTGACAGCAGGCGACGGCGGAGTGAATTTTTTTCTGCAGTTGATGAAGTATTTATTTTGCAAAATCAAGCATGTATGATTTTTATAAAGGAATATTGCAAATATCACTTCTGTATTAATTTGTTGTCTTATATTTGCGTAATGTCTTGTTCTTCTTCAACAATGTTGACAAGTATGAACATTATACCGGACTTAGACGGGTAGATTTAGCTGTGACTACTATGACTATTGCGCAGGCATTGTTTTACTTTGGCCGGGTGGCTGAATCGAGTCACAGACAGGCAGGCCGACAGACAGACAGACCAAAATTTCCGGGTTTAAGTAGCCCAAGAAAGACTATCGTCCTTAATAAGGCGTATTCCAGTGTTTGCACGCTACTGTAACTCGAGAACGAAGCCTTCGCCTGCGGGGCGCGATGTGGTGGTTTCCAATTCTGGGTCTTTTCGAGATTGTTATAAACGCTGGCTAATGCCATTGTTGCTGTACCTTTTTCTTGCACAAGCCATTTCACCCGAACAAAACCTAAACAAATAAATTACGCCCGAATGTTAGTCTTATGCGTTTAAAATCTAATCTGTAGGCAAGAGCCCATGTTCATGTAAACTTACCGAAATAAATTTTTTTATGATGGATCAACGGCCGTTAACAGGTATTGGATACCGTATGAAAACAAGGCTCTCAGCATTACGAATCTGATTATTCGTGTCGAAAAATAGGAACAAAGGGGGCACGGCATTAAACCTCCCTGCAGCTATGGCAGCAAGGGGGGTTATGCCAGCTCCAAAACGCGATGTTAATACCAAATTGTTCTTTCGGTCTTGGAACGTTGTGTAAACTGCTACCGTCTTGAAAGCTAACACTTATTTCACTCCTACAACAAATATATTTTATTCTGTTGTTGTTGTATTTAGATCCACTGATGCGTTTTGCATTTTCAAAGAAATTCATGCAGCTTGGCATTAGCTTTTCATGCGCAGAAAATGATTGGCATACTCATCATCACCATCACCAGCCTATCTACGCCCACTGCAGGGCAAAGGCCTCCCCATTATTCCCATTTATCCCGGTCCTGCGCTAACTGCGACCAATTTATCCCCGCAAACTCCTTGATCTCATCTGCCCATCTAACTTTCTGCCGCCCCCTGCAACGCTTGCCTTCTCCAGGGATCCACTCTGTTACCCTCAATGACCAACGGTTATCTTGCCTTCGCATTACATGCCTGCCCACGTCCATTTCTTTTTCTTAATTTTTAATATGTCCTGAACCGCGTTTGTCTCTTACCCACTCGGCTCTCTTCTTGTCCTTAATATTATACCTATCATTTCCGTTCCATTTCTCGCTGAGTTGTCCTCAATTTAGGTGGAACCCTCTTAGTGAGCCTCATACTCATTACAGCTTCAAATTGGTGAAAGTCCCAGTTGGTTTTTTCAAATGGCTTAATTGGTTTTTTAATTGGTTTAAAAACATTTTTTATTGGCATCCAAACTCCCAAGATCATTGTCATAATTTTTTCGGCCATTTCAAACTTGTTCGCTGCAGGCAGCTAGAAACGCGAAACAAGTTTTGTTGGTTAACGTCGACGCCTGCCTGATTCATTACAAGCCCGAAAATGTTCCTCTATTATGTTTCCGCGAACGGCGTTATCTTATTTCAAAGCCCAACTGGGTTCTTTACAGTACCTCAGCACGGCCGCTCGATGGAAACTAGGTCCATCGAGCGGCCGTGACCTCAGTATCCCGTCTTGAGTCAGTGTAGTTCAACCCGACCTATATTTACTTTGAGATGGCTTCCAAAACCAGACTTGTTCCTGATATCCTCGGCTAGTATGTCATGCACGCGTGTGGGTTATCCGGCATTGTATCTTCAAAACACCTGAGTACGGTATCTATTCTTAACCTGGGTAATCAAAATTCAAAAGGTGGGCCTCTTACCGCCTTCAAAGTGCCGCCTGAGAGACCCTTGTCTAGTGTTCCGTTGACCACCGCCCTGAGGACGGGCTCCTTGGGTCCGAGAAGGTGCAGCAGCACGTGCCAGGCCAGAACACGGCGCTTTGCGAGCCGATCAATCTCAGGCCGCGATAGGTAGGCCACAAGAGCCAGAGCTCCCCTGTCGGCCTCGACTACCTGTACTCGGTACTGCTGTAGGCGACTAGCAGCTCCTGCCAGCGCTCTGCGACGAAATGAAGAAGTGGGTAAACAGTGTGCATGTTTTGAGACACCGTTTCACGACCTACGTTGGCAACTGCAAACAGGTCTCCACTTCGATAGTGAAGTGGTTTTATTAACGCGGTCAGAATATGCCTTTTCTATAATACTATTGTAGTTGCGTCACAACATTGAGACTATACCGATATTGGCTACGATGACGATGTGGCAGGCTATGGCTCCTGCTCTTTCACTTGAATTGGGGAAGAAAAAGGCCGACAATTGAACTGCTTCCGCAAGCCCATTCAGGCCCCAGCAAGTACCTCCGTTGGGCAGCTTTGGATGACGTCGATCATCAAACATCCCTTGGTGCTAATATTGGCAGCCAACCCCAGCCTTGTTGGCGCTACCCGCCGCGGTGGCTCAGTGGCTAAGGCGTTGCGCTGCTCAGCACGACGTCGCGGGTTTGATTCCCGGCCGCGGCGGCCCGCTTTTTCTGGTGGGGGCGAAAAGCAAAAATGCTCGTGCGTACGAGATTTCGGCGCACGTTAAAGATCCCCATGTGGTAAAAAATTACGCCCACCTCCCCTCGCGGGAACCCTGGTGTGATGCAACGCATCTCATGGGGGGTTCCATTGGTGTTTTCCATCGTATTGAATACGCTTATAGCAGGGATTCTCACGCGAAGGGGAGGTGGGCGTAATTTTCTATTTTCACCATGCAATGCACATGTAGTACACGTATGCTCAGGTACGGTCTTTATTGCAGACGAGAATGACGTGCCTTGTGGTCTCGTAAAGTGCTTAGTTAGGGGCTCGACAATTGCATCAAGCAATCCTCGAGTACTGCGAGAGAGTGCAAAGCGTAACGCGGACGACCGTCGACTGAGACCGTCGGAGCGCGGCATGCCGCTTTATATTCACAGCGCCCGAAGGAGAGGAGAGCGCGGAGAGAGAGAGTACTGCACATGCGCAGCGCGCGCAGCGCCGCCCACCGGCGCCTAGCAACGGAGTGAGAGCGCGCTGCGCCAACCCGCAGCTGTTTGGGAGAGAGAATGTTCGCTATCGGAGAGAGGAGAGGAGGAGAGGCGCAGCTGTGCGGACAACGCCGGACAGACGCAGGAAGGACAGAGGGGCGAGCATGAGATGCGTTGCATCTAAAAGGGATATTGGCCGCTCGCGTTGCTAAACGTCTCCTATGCCTATTTCTCGCTCACACTAATATATATATATATATATATAGAATAGAGAGAGAGAGAGAGAGATTATCCACCTATGGTGAAGTGTCCTAATCCCAAGAAACTTAGATATACCTAGTGAAAATATGAAATCAAAAAACATCAGGAGTAAATCCTAATGATTACTCTTGTGCACTGTGCTGAAGCGCAAGAGTGACATCTGAAATGTCGACTCCAATACTTCGTAAGGTACACTGGAGTTTTCCTTTATATCAACAATGGCTTTACATTGTCAACAATTTTTTTTCACCAGAAATGTCCTCACATACGTCCCGTAATTTCGAATATCTGCGGCTTACAGAAACACTGTTTTAAACCTACCTTCATCGACACCTGTGTGGTTCGAGAGGCCCGTGATGTTCATGAGCAGTTGTCGGGTTCCCCTTTCGGTCTTGTCCAGAATATCTGCGACTAGACAAAATACAGAATCGCAATAATTTAGCAAACATAAGGCTAAAAGAAAGCCGAATATAACCTGAGCGTGTTTTAGCCGTATTAGCACCGTTATTTCATGATCTATATACATCCGCGTCATGTCAACAGACTTCTGATTGAAAAGCATTGTGCTACAACACGTTTTACAATGCCATGTCAGACATACTTCCAGAAGACACAAGCAGGCAACTCATACACGTTCACGACTCCGCGGTTCAACAGTCGTTCTAAAATGAGGAAATGGCATGTGCATTACTGAATATTTAGACTTTACGAAACGGCCTGATTTGTTTCTTGCGTAAACGTCTGCACGAATAAACCGCAAAAAGGAACGAAATCAGATGTCCTAACAGACGCTTTCTAACGATTTTTCACGCATCTCATCAACGCAAAAATAGTGTATGTATTCCGAAGATGAAACAACGAAGAAAGCAGTTGAATGTGGGGATGCGATGCCAACTCCCTGCGAAGACGCAGCTGCGTACGGCGCGTGGAATGCGTGGGTCCGTAGCTTAATAGTGCGAGGACATAACGAACTGCAGCTGCTGGGCAATTCCCAGAGGCGGCCATGACATCCCCCAAGGATACTGAAGACGGTAACTTGTATGCTGTGCACGTTTGCAACTCCCTTGCGGATAGAGAGAAAGGCGGCGCTCAAGACGTTCGTGCCGTGATTACGACCCTCTGTCATCTACAAAAGCTTTCTCGTTCCTATTTCATTTCACAGCGTTCCTCTTGCAATGCAACTTCTAATATAACGTTACATTGCCCTCTCCAAACATCCACATGGGACGCTTTACAGAGGAAATATTCTGCGTGGGTGTGGTCTAAATACGGCGGAGTTCAGCAATCCTAATTGTTTGCTCCCATAGTTTAAAACCTTCTTTTTCTGAACTAAACTCGAACTTGTACCCACGTGACCTCCGCTCGGGTCAATTTGGTGCAGAGCAAAATTACAGCAAGACATCGCAAAGACAACACTGAGCGCAGTAAAATGAGAAACAGAAACCTAGAATGGAAACACAATCGTCCAAGGTACCACGAAACAGAAAAAACAGAGCGTGGCCATGACACCATTTCCAATGCAATACAGTAAAACCCGTTTATAGCGAATCGCAATATGCACCCCGACTAGTTCGATATATCCAATAGTTCGATATATCCGAACCCGCCTATAACGAACTTATCGTTACAAGTTCGCAATCCGCGGGAGCCACCCTCCCCCTCCTCAACTCCACCATCCCCGCATGCAAAAACGAACACAGTAAAGTAGGCCGTTACCATACCCAAAATAATCCTTTTTTTGCAAGTATTAAAGCTACTTTCCGCCTGAACTACCTACTTTGCAAAGAAAAAGCGGTGATTTTTGTTTTCACTTTCGTTTTGGCGGCTTCAACTAGCATAGCATTCTCTACACGAAACATTATTTGCACCAGTTCGTGTCCGCGTCCTCCAAAATCTAAGAAGCACTGGCGGAGCACATTGATTGCCGAAAGCGCTTCATTATAAGCGTCGGACGGCTTTCACTGGCGACACCTTTGGGAATGTGGGGGAGCTCTTCCCACAGTTCACCGATGCTGCTGTCTTGGTCCGGACTCGCTGACTGCGCGGGTTCCGTCGTGAGTCCCGCGCGTCGGAAACAGTTACGGAAGTGTCGGGCGTCATGTCGCTCCGTGCGAGGCGCAATGTTAAGTCGCAACTCTTGCTCCGTGGTCGCGGCCAATCGACATCTCAATCGCCGCTCCGAGACCATGCATTCCGGCGGCCATTCTAGGCGCGCAGAGTTCGATATATCAGATGTGAACTTCGTTATAAGGAAATATCTTTCCCATGTATTTCCATAGCTGAATTATTTTTGTTCGATATATAGCATAATTCGCTCTATCCGGGTTCGTTATACCCGGGTTTGACTGTAGTACACAACACATCAGATTTTACTGAATAGTAAACTTGTAGGCCTTTCAGCGACAAACACTTAGTCTTTCTGCTTCATAACGTAGGTGCGTAGGAGATTTGCAGGGCGCGAATGTATGAAAGCAGTGATCTGTAGCTGTCTCCAGGGTTGCTTGCTTTAGACCACTTCCGGTGTTACATACTGAGAGCAATTGCGCGCGTTCATTTTACATAAAATTCGCACCAAACACAATTCAATCCCATCTGTTTTCCGAACATGCCTGTACTTGAGCCAATTAGGTTACAAAAAACGCCGCAACCCGTTGAGATTCCCCCGCCAAATATTTGAGACTAAGATAGGATACTCAACCATTTTCACTGAATTCGAGCTTCTTTTCCACAAGACACAGCTCTGTGTCCTAAAACCGATTTCTTTTCATCTCAACTTGTGGCTTAGAACTGTGCTACTCTTCACGATTTCATATCACTAAAGGATGCAGCAACACCTCATCATCATTTTATGATCGCAACGTGCGCTGAAAACGCCTGCTTGATTCCCTTATACTTTGAACATAACCGTTATGCCTGGCAACCAATTTTTGTCGTCTTTCTTATTCCAGGGGGATATGGTGTTGCATGTGCGTATTTTTGTCAGCCGCGTAGTAAGCCGCCAACAATAGCGTTAACCCGAGACGCCGCCTTGGTGCTCTATCAAGTGCAGAGCACTTTATGCGCTCGCCTTGTCGTCCTAGCTCACTCGCTCGACCCAAGTATATGGAGCACCAAGGCGGCGTCCCGGGGTAACGCTGTTGTTCGCGGCGTACCCCAGAGGCTTCGAAAGCCAAGCGGTTTATATAGTCATAAGCGTTCGAAACTCGGGAAACGCTGGCGCTTGTCATACATCTTCCCGTTGTTTAGCGCAAAGAAAACTATAGGTACATTTCAGGAAAAACATAAGTAAATAACCGTCAGCGCCTGGGTTCGTTTTGTTAAGGACGCCCGTTGGGTTGGTTTTTACGATAGTAAACGCAAAATGTGGCAGTGCAACGCCGGCACGTGCGGGGAGAAAAGCACAAAGAGAACAGAACTCCCGCTGGCGCAGTTTCAGGCAGGGGCGCGCGAGCACTGAGAAGGCGGGAAATTTGAATTGCATGGGGTGGTAGCAGTAAGCGGATAACGGCGGTACAGCCCATTATGGCGAATCACTGCTCTGCACTTCCGACAGCTTTCAAATTGAGTGGAACGGCTGGAACTTTTACAGTTGGGTCGAGCGAGCGAGCTAGGACGACAAAGCGAGCACCTAATGTGCTCTGCAGTTAAAATAAAAGGAAGTAGAGCATCCGCCCGAACAATGCCTTTCGATTTCTCTGCATTAATATACAGTTTCTTCTTATTTTCCTTATTATATTTTAGTAGCTTGATGCGATGTGTAAGTTCCATAGGCGAAAAGAGGCTTAAAGGAGGGGGTGCAGCTCTCCGGACATTTCTGTGGTGTTCTGACACCGAAACACCCTCCCCACCTCCTCGCTTCGCCCTTGGTTTCTCATGATCAGTTTTTCGGACGACACACTTGGGATAAAATGTACTGTCGGGAGCAAAAGTCTCGATTGCTTGGGATCTATCTATAATGTATGAGGCTCCCTATGTATTCGTAGTGTGCCTCGATGCCAGCTCCGCCTACAGGGTGGAGACACCCTATGAGCGGTGCCGTGCCGCCGCTATTGGGTCAAAGTACTCAACGCGCCATTCTTTTCGTTTCCCACAAAACCCAGAAACGCGAAACAAATAATATGATTCAAACTTCACCAGTAAACCGCGTTGCGGCGATAATTACACCGTGGTTTTGACACAATAACTTGCTGTGGCGGCGAGTGATTGGTACTAAATGGCGCCGTCAACGCATACATGTCGCCACCCTGTACGGTGGACGCATGAATCGAGGCGCCCTACTAGATTCCATGCGAGCAGAACCACCGTTGGAAGGAAAATCTGCGGACGCGACACTGGTCCTGCGGCCTGTTTTTACTGTACGCATCTTCGCTGTAGCCCGCAACAGTTGATATGCTCTTGGTTGACAGGAGGGCCGAACGATGTCGCTTAGGCAGCCCATGTGTCATGCCGTTTTAAGCGTGAACCGCGTGGAGCGTTTTCTGCTCGCGAAAACGCGACGCTGCCGCGGAACCACCCGCACCCTGCGCGCGGAGCGGCCGTCGGCGGCAATATGGCGGTGGCTTCGGCCGCGAAGTGGTGTGGGGAGCTCGAGCGACCGCTTCTAAGCGCTCTCTAAAATGCCGCTCAAGGCACACACGAAGTTACTTGTGTGGTAAAGGCGCTTATAATGTAGGCGAAAACAATACTATAAAACACCATCCGCGACAGCTATTGAAAGTGCCCGTGAAATATCTGCCGGGTGGTAAGCCTAAACATCTCTGGCGGAGCCAGCCGGCTGTCTCGAGCGCTTCGAAACTGCTGCCATGAGGCGCGCGCCACACCATTGGCGCAAGTCTTCAGGCTCCTCCCACTGCCGCGCGCGACGCGCGTCATTTTCTGAGCGAGGCAGAAGCTGCCGCGCGCGCGGAATCGTCGACGCGGGCGTGAAAAAATCGCACGCGCGATGCCGACACGCACGAATCGCGTGCAAAAACGCGCCGTGCGGTTCACGCTTAACAAACGATCTGGCTGAGCCAGTCTGGGTGAGGGAGTCAGCGCACAGTGTTGCGTTCAGCAAGCGTGCCTTTTTGTTACTGCTTATGACAAACTAAACCACAGCACACGCTTTATCAAGCAAGGACAGAGCATATCGTGGTTTACGCTTGAGTCGCAGACTGCCACTGTTTGGGAAGCACGACAACGATAAAAAAGGGCAAGTAAAAAATTTCACGCCTTCTCCTACCGGGAACAGCGGTGCAAGGAAGCTTGGTCAACCCTGTGAAACCGTAAATCAATCCTTTGTGAAACCCCTGTCAAAACAAATGCTTGCCCAACCAACTCAGCGGCCCGCCGTTGTCTTTCCGCCTGGTTTTCCAATTGTCTAACAGAGCTCCTTAAGGTGGGCTTTACTGTATGGCGTTTAACATGCAGCTCTTTGCCCTCCCACTTGCTTCTTACCGACTTTTGCGTTAGTCACCCATCACAATCGTGAAATGTGTTCCTTCTTAATTGCCGATTGCACGTCCTCGTAGAAAATATCTACACCTTCATCATCGTACTAGGCCTGTACTATCTTCAAACTGTATCGCGTGTTTAGCTTGATCACAATGGCTGCGACTCTTTCGTTAATACTGAAGAATTCTTCTCCAATCCCTTCTATTTCTCTTTGAGTCCTCTGTAGCACAAACTATGCCCTGTAGTCAGCTCCATGAAGCCTTCTCCTGTTCTCCTAACTCCACTATAGCCATGATATCCCAACTAATGTCCGAGAGGTCCCCTAGTAGTACAGCTAAGCTTCTCTCGCTATACAAGATGCGTACATTGAACGTTGCGAGGGTAAAGATCTAAGGGCGGCCTGTCCGGACACAGATTCTTAACACTGTCTGCTGTAGCACTGTTCTGACCGCCGCCGTGGACAGGTGCTCTACAACTGCTGGGAAGTGAGGGTCGAAGTTTGGTTTGGCAATTCATGGGAGGTGGTGGCCAACAACTGCACCAGGGTGGCCAGATCCTTATCTGCTGAGCGAGTGCTGTTTGTGTACCGAAGAGCCTTCCCAGCATGGTTTAACCTACCTGGTTTAGCCACTCAGCTATCGGGGATGCTGTTTACTTCCGGAGCAGGCAGCACTCTATACCCGCATGGGTTAGGCAGAGAAAGCTAGACGAAGGGCGAAAAAAGTAGTGAGAGGGAGACCGAGAGAAAGAGAGGTAAAATGAAGAAATGTTGGATGCTGAGCTATCCGACACTGGTGGACGCCCCTTACTCTCTGAACTTGGAGCAGCTATACGCTTTTAATATGTCTACGCGCGCGAGAATCGAACCTGTCTCGACAGATGACCCTTTTGGCTTCGCTGCGCCGATGGGAATAAGAACTATGCTTTGTCACGAACTATCGACGCATACAGATTTCGCGTAAGTTTCAAGTTTAATGGTTTATCAGCGTAAATGGAAATAATTGGTCGAACGGAATTCTGAAAAACCAAAAACCGAAAACAATATCAAAAATAGCTTTAATTTCCAACCGTGTAACACCATTCCTTTACACAAAACTACAAATTTGGCGGAAGTAACACCTGCAATCGTTATAATTGCGAAAAAGGAGAAAATCTGCCTGACCGAACTTCGAAAAACCAAAAAATTGACTGTGAAGAATTCACAGTCTAGACTACCGTCATAAGAATGCTACGCGTGAATAGTCACTTCTCTCATTTTCTGCGATTTTCTTCAACAGCCTTCCGGTGATGGGGCAAAAAATAACGATTCCTTACAATCGATGTCGAAAACATTGGGTTAGGAGGATACATCATATGACGACACTATATTTATTGCCACAAAATTCGCAAACTGTTCCATACACAACTAGTGGCCGAGCACTAAGCACTGCATCGGGCCATATGCATAATGTCAAAGCCCGACACAATAATCGATCACGAGACTCGTGGGAAACTATACGAATGAGAATATATATACGAAAGTCAGAAGGGGTTATCTTCCGTCTGTGGTCTATCCAGTACATATACCTTTGCAAATTGTCTAGTAAAATACCAAGAAGTATAGAGATTGCTCATCGCTGGCGAATGGGTGTGTGCAAATAGCATGCACTCACTCCCGCTGTCGCCTTTAAGAAGCTGATGCGTGACATTGCTGTCCTGAACGAGGGCGTAGCGGTTGAGGAGAAACTCGTACAGCTCCTCCACGTCTTGCGATTTCATTCTCTTCAGTACGGAAGGCAGTTCTTCTAGTTCAGTGCGTAACTCAATCTGTGGAGAAAGAAGAATTGCGGTTAACAGCTCTATACGATGAAATATCTTTCGCCTTCGCACAAACACTTTTTGGAAGTAGAGACTGGGACACATCAGAAAAGCATTGCAAAAAAAATAAAAGTTTACTGTCGTTCCAGGAAGAGGACTACCTTAAGGAACTCCTCTTCCTGGAACGTCATCAGCCTATCTACTCTCACTCGCTCACTGTAGGGCAAAGGCCTCCCCCATGGGTCTCCAATTATCCCGGTCCTAGGCGAACTGCGACCAGTTTCGCCCACAAACTTCTTGATCTCATCTCCCCATCTAACTTTCTGCCCCCACCTGCCACGCTTGCCTTCTCTTGGGATCCACTTTGTTACCGTTAATAACCAGCGGTTACCTTGCCTTCGCATTGCATGCTCTACCCACGCCCGTTTCTTTTTAATTTCTACTACTATGTCCTAAACACGTGTTTGTTCCCTGACCCACTCCGCTCTCTTCTTGTACCTTAATGTTACACCTATCATCTTCTGTTCCGCTGCCCAATGAGTCGTCCTGAATTTAAGTTGAACTCTTTTAGTGAGCCTCCATATTTCTGCCCCGTAGGTGAGTACCGGTAAGATGCAGCTGTCATACACTTTCTTCTTCAGGGACAATGGTAGGTTGCCATTCATTTTCTGATAATGTCTGCCTAATTCCCTCCATAACATTCTTATCCTTATAATTATCTCTGCCTCAAGGTTGGGAACCGGGTTCACTACTGGGCCTCAGTAGAGTGACAACATTTATTTGTCCATTGATGGGAATCAGCAAAGGGAAGTCTTGATGAGAGCCCCATCCCCCCTCAGTCGACAGCCAGGAGTACTTCCCTGGCGGCCGCTTCGGCCATCTGGACCAGACGGACCTGCTCTTCCGAGTCCCAGCCGAGCAGCACGGTCTCCCACTGCTCAGAGCTTCTAATGTTCATCGCGAGTTTCTGACCTTTATTCCTTTGATTTCTGTATTCCTTGTTGGGCCAAGCCCAGACCATGTGTTGCAGGTCCGCCCTGTTGCCCTGTTAGGACAGAAAGTGAAACGAACACGCGTCCAGAGTGGAACCTAATCCATGACTTCCACTTACATTTTGGCTGCCTTACCAATTTGGCTATGTGGATGAGTGTGTTCTCCACTACTGTCTGGGGTATTTATTTTTGTACAACTATATTTCATTCTTGAAGGTGGCAACCCACGCCACTCCAGCAACTCGGGGTCAAGGGGATCTTTCAATCGCCGGGCCATCCGATATCCCATCGCCATATATTTGTCCTCTCGGGCTAGTAGAGCGTTGAGATAACGTTTATCTCTTCTCGCGATTATACTCGACGAAGTTTCTTGTGTTTACACAAAGCACCATGGCATATGACTCAAGTGCCAGGCGGTTCTTAGCAAACGCGTGACATCGTTTAGGGAGATTCGAAAGGAGTTCGTGCGTGATTTGTTCTTTGTTCTTTTCGCACAACCATCTTGATCATAATGTTTTTTTTTATTTTTATGTTCACTTATTTACTTACAACCGTTCGCGCGCGAACGTACCTGCCCCGAATACTCGCTTTTTTAGAAAAAGATTTCAAACGCTGTAAACCCCAACCTTTTAGTCATTACTTTGCGGAGCAGTATAAGGCTCTTATCACAAATAGGGTATGAAGATGGTGTCAGATATGATGGCTCCATGGTAATGTCTGCGTTATACTATTCGTTGAATACAGCCCCGCCCTTCTCCATTACTGTAAAATTCCGAGAGAAAGCCCACACCCGAAACGGTGAAATATTCAATTTACTAAAAGATCCCAAATATAACCCACCCCCGTAAATACGCTGGCTTTAGCGGCGATGAGTAAACTAAATAAAGCGGAATTACCTTTTCATGTGTTGATGCGGTCAGTTATTAGTCCTTTCCACGCTTGAGATGACATTTTGCCCAGCTGGTATTTTTTCTTTATATCTCCGCAGTTTTCGTCGGCGGTGCAGCCACATTTTTCTAGTTTTTCGCACCTGACCCGAAAGATCACCCATCCCGTATTTTTCGCTTGGTAACCCTGCACTTTGGGTGGGTGTTCTTTCGGAACTTTACGGTAAAACGTCTCTCCAGGCTCGAGCAAATCGGATACCATTTGTTTAAACAAAAATTAACGCTCCACTACTCGCCTGAAATCACTCAATCTCCGAAAGCAACTGGCGACGTTTTTCTATCATAATTAACCCGAGAAACCCACCTTGAGCACAAAAGGTACGGACGCATCAGAAGTGACATCGTACACCCCGGTGAACGACACCAATGGGTGGACGTCGTACGCGAACGACAGCTGCACCATCCGTGTCAGCGCATCTTCGGTTGGGTCGTCCGCCATGTCGCGCATGTCGAGTTTGAAGCGAAAAAGGAAGGCCAGGACGCTGTCCAGGCCTTCTTCCGGATTCTCGGCGTACTGCACGCACGACTTGAACAGGTCACTGTTGCGGGTTCCATGCTGCTCTCCGTCAGGGGCGCTCAACTCCGTCTTCACCAGCTTTGGTTCGAAAGCAATCTGGGGAAAGGAGGCAGAGGTAAAACTAAGCTGTTCGAGCCATTGCTTTTTAAGCGGTCAGGTAGCCGTATTGCCCAGTTGTGCTTTTGCAAGGGTTTTGCTTAGAAATGTGTATGTTACAAACTACAGGGCAAACTTTTTCTTTCAAGCTCTGAGGGTACAGAAAACCTCTTCGAATTACCCGAAGTTGAAATTAGCATAGATCTATTTAATTGTCGGTTGTTACGATTCAGCGCACGCGTCGTTCAAGTCGGTGTATTGCGGCGAAGCACCTGTGCTTTGCGGAAAGCCCGACTTCCACAAACGTGTTGAGACAGGCACCCGCCGCGATGGGCCCACCGGCGATGACTCAGCCGCGGCAATTTCAGAATACAAAATTAGGCATGTAGATACTTGAACCTGCCTGCGGACACAGCTCGCTGAAATCTCTCCCCCGCTCTCTCAGGCCTAACGTGCGCCGCTACTGCCGGCCCTCACTAACTCGGAGAGTGTTTGTGTATGTGTATTCTTCGCGCCGCATGCAAAAGCACTAGGGGAGCTCTTGGACCGTTACCCCTCTGGAAAAAATGCGCGGTTCCTCCGAGCAGCATAATTCATTCCATTGACCGCATCGGATCTCGCTGTCGCTCGGTTCGAGTCTTGCAGCAAGCTCGCCCGGAAGGGTGATGTTCCTGTATCGTCGCTGATTATCTCTCGTCATGCAGTTAACTAGTTGAGTTCTGCGTTTGTCTTTCTGTGAAGTTCTGCGTTCGTCAACACCAAGGAAGCAATTTTTGATGGCCGCTCTTCCACCACGCTACCACTACATGACGGAGGCGACGGAGCCCGTTCGAGGACTCCTTCGCCCATGTACCACGGTACAATGCACAGTCACCGTATTAGGAACGAATTCGCAATGAAGTTGGCCCCACTGCGCGTTCTTACGAGCCCAATGTGAATGATAATGTACTCGCAAGTGCAGCATACGCAATGGGAACACAAAAATGGCAGCATCTCTACTCCGTGTATTATGGCAAGGGTGCAGAGTAGGGGGATTCGAAATGACATCCAAGTTGCACTCCGAGTGACATCCGATTTGCGCCGTGACCGTCATTCGATTTTAGCCGTGAGTTGCACGTTGATTATTCCCTAAATAAAACTGCACCTCAGGGCTCAAATCGAATTTCGCTTGATTTTCGCTTGATGGTGGTGTACGCACAGACGGACGCGGACGGACACTGGGAGGTCCTAAGATACTCCGCACCGTTCTCTCGGGTACTAACTCACGGTCGTAGCCCAATGGGTAGACGACTGGCACTAACTCTGTGTTGTCTACCAGACACAGGCTAGAATCCTGCCGGTGCCTGTGGGATTTTTTGCGATTGTAAATGGTATGCGCACGAAACGCGGATGGACATTGAGCGGTCCTAAGGTACTCCGCACGTAAAAGAAGGCGTGTACTCGCGGACTACGAGACGTGGTGAGCAGAAAGCACAGACTGCACACGGAAGCACGCATACCCCAAGAACACCAAGAATCACCGTAAAGGCGATTCAAAACACCAGTCTCGAACGTCTGGAAGGATACATTCCGTATTTGGCTTCGCATTGCACGAAAAGCAGTCTGTGTGGACGGGCAACCCTGTTTGAATTAAGCGCGTGAATGTTTCATGTTCTAATAAAGAGGCTTGGTGCCGAAACAATAGGTTTCGGCACGATTGGTGCCGAAACAATAGGTTAAATATGAACCCTAGCAAAACCTGTTTCATAATTTTTCACTCCCATCATAAGCAAATTACCTCAATCCCGCATCTCCGCCTTCGCACGTATTTTATCTACCCTTCAGATTACACCACATTCCTAGGAGTGGTCCTCGTTAAACATTTAAAATTTCACTTGCACATCAAGTGACTCATTAGTAAAGTTGCGTTTGGTATTCATGTACTAATTAGAACTCGCGCATATTTTCCTCTGCCTGTTCTCCGTTCTCTTTAGAACTGTTTTGTACACAGTCATTCAACATATTGTTTAGGTTCGTGGGGAAGCCTATGATGTTCATCTATCACCGCTTGTTTTTTTGCAAAACCGAGCCATCCGAATCATTAATTACAGCCATCCGAGAGATAGTGCTCCGAATTTATATTTTGACATTCGCATCCTACCCCTTCTATTTGAATAAAAAATAAAAATGTGCATTTTCCTCCTTCGCGCTAGAAATAATGAATTCATGCACACCTGCATCGACCAGTCGTTACTTTTTAACGCCAACAACACCCGCTTTTCAGAACACAATAACCTAATTCTACCAAAACTTCGCTCTAACTACGGCAAACAAACTGCCGTATTCGCCGCCATTTCAATGTGGAATGAACTACCGACCCCCCTCAAATCAATTCACTCTCCCAATTTTTTCCGAAACCAATTAAAAAGTTTTCTATTATCTACCTTGGCCTAATGTATAAACGTGTTTTTGTTGTAGCGCAATTTTTTTTTTCAGTGCTTCTGTTCTTACGTCGAATCGTTTTTACTGCAATTTTTATGTGCATATGTTTGTATTGCTACAAATTAATGTATATATGTGTGCGTATGTATGTATATACATATATGTATTGCTTTCTGCCTGTTTTTGCTCATTTTTGTTTGGTGTGTTTTTTACTTGTTGCCTACTCTACGCGGTTCCGTTGTGCATTTTGTCACAGGAGGTCCCCCCGACAGTTTTTTGACTACGGAACCTCCTCGGTATTACTATTTGTACGCTCTTTTAAAACGTGAAAATAAAAATAAACATCAAACATCAAATCAACATTTCACATTCAAATGCACGTCACATTATGGACCTGTTCGAAAGAAAGAGTTGTAACAGTAATGCAGGGGTCCGGACAGTTTATCAAACGACGTTTTATCGAACTCCGTTTTATCGAAGCCTTTTCATCTAACGCCGTTTTATGGAACGCCGTTTTATTTACGCTGTGCTATCGAAAGTGTTTTTCCCATCCTTTTTGTTTTATTCCGTCTAATATTTTTTATTAATACCTAGATGTAAAACTACTAACCAAGGTGTCCCGCAGGGTTCCATTCTCGGTCCTTTATTGTTTAATATTTATATCAATGACTTACCCAGCTTTTTACACCGATACAACTGTCTTTTATATGCTGGCGATACCACAATAACATTATCAGACACATCTATAGTATCCCTAACTGATAAATTAAACGCTGCTTTAACGGATGTGACTGAGTGGTGCTGCAGAAATAATTTAATTATTAATCCTACTAAGACTAAATTTCTGATCTTTAGAAGCCACCAGAATGTGTTAGGTATGTTGCCAGAATTAAGACTTGGCTCTAATCGGATCGTATCATGCGACTGCGTCCAACTTCTTGGTATAATTCTTGACACTAACCTTAAGTTCACATCTCACGTCGATCATATCAGAAAAAAATGGCATTTGGCATCCGGGCATTGCTCAAGGCACGAATGTTCTTTCCAACTAAAGCTTTGTTATCACTTTACTTCGCTTTCATGCACAGTCATATCAACTATGGAATCACTGCTTCGGGCAACACATATCACACCCACCTATCATCCATTCAGCACATTCAAAATCAAGCTATCCCTATCATTACTAGCAGCCCCCGCCAATCAAGTGCACCACCTCTACTCCTCGAAAATTCTGTTTTATCGGTCACAGCATTGTTTGATTATAACTTAGGTATTTATTTTTTCAAACTACTCAACAACCACTTATGTTTTGAACTTGTTGACGTAGGTAGTTTAGTGAATCATAACACTACTAGATTTGCCTTGAATAATAACTTGTTGTTTATTTATTTATTTATTTATTTATTTATTTATTTATTTATTTATTTATTTATTTATTTATTTATTTATTTATTGTACCCTCAGGGTAAAAATACATTGTAGAGGGAAGGGGCAATAATAATCAAGTAAGAAACTATACAAGCACAAAAATACTTCGAAAAGAACATTAGTGAAGAACATCAAGTTTGTATGGGCTGTTTACTGGGTTACAACTCAGTGCACAGTTAAAACATAACAAAAAAGCCTTGGCAGTCAAAATATAAGCAACGAAAACGCTTCCAAATAACGAGAACACAAACCAGTGGTTAGAATTTTCACCGAACAGCGGGTAAAAAGGAAAACAAAATGGAAGAAAAATGTACAGACGCGGCAAAGAGGCCCTTATTTCAACAGCGCATGCCCACGCAAGAACAAGAAGCGGTATATCCAACAATCTATAGCGTTATCGTGTACACTAGGAAAAAAAGAAGAGAATCATTTTGGCAATTCCAATTTACAGATAATTTTGAACAGAGCCCGCGCATGCTCATAACAAAACAAACATAAACAGCAGCACAGAAGGGCACATAAATCACATTCCACCATGCTGAATTTCCACGTGCCGTATATGAAACTGCAAGGGTAACATAGCGGGAACCGGAATTGAAAAAGTTAAACGAAAGTAGAACACTACGACGTGAGTAAATTACTCAAGGCATTTTTAAAGAGAGTCGGATTGGCGATGCTGGTGATGGAATGGGGAACACGATTCCAGTCATTACAATGTTTTGGGCAAGAATGAGGTTGAATGTGTGACGGTATTTGAATGAGGAACATAAACTTTCTGGAGATGGTTTTGGCGCGATGAGATGTAATTTGGAGGCCTTATCCAGATAGCGTGCAAAGCAAGATTATGATAGTAGATTTTGTGAAAGAGGCAGAGACGGGCGTTTTTCTTTCGGGTGGCTAGTGCGGAAAGGCCCAAGTGAAACTTTATCTGCGTTACACTGGATGTGCGATGATAATAACCAAGAATGAAACGGGATGCACGGTTCTGAACTCGCTCAACCATGTCTATTAATGTGGAGTGACCAGGGTCCCACACTGAGGACGCATATTCAAGTTGAGGGCGGATGTATGTCGTAAAAACTAATTACCTAAGGTAAAAACTACCTAAGGTAAAAACTAATTATGGCCAGCAAACATTTCATTTTGCCGCCATTAATCTATGGAACCGCCTACCACTTAATATTAAATCATCACGCTCTATCACAGCCTTTAAAAAATCTCTAAAAAATCTTCTTCTCACCTGATATGTTTCCTAATTTCTTTGTTGTGCTGGTTTGACTTTCGTGATTTGTTTGCACAGTAGTTTTTGTGTACTTTTGTAAACTGTTAGTATTTAATTGTGTATAATGATAATTTGTTTTTTGAATGCCGTTTTTATGTACATAGCTTAATATTTTAGTAAATTTCATATGAAAACCATGCACTACATGTTCTTGCTTATTTGTTTTCTTCACTAATGTTTTATTGCACTTGGTTTTGCTTCCACTGCTGCTTCTGAAACGTTTTTTGTGTACTTCATCATCAAGGGTCCCAGTGCAGTCTCTGACTTTGGGACCCTTGTCTGTAAACTTCCTTTGTAACCGTTTACTTTTTATGAATAAACTTCAACTTCAGATGGCTAATCACTAGAGGCCGGATTTTTAGGCACTAAAAAAGCACGTTTTAGGCGCCAAAAATAGGCGGCAAAAACAACGTTTTAGGCACTAAAAAGAATAAAATAGGCGCAATAAATTTTTAGATAAATGCTAATAATTTCAAGTGAAGACATGAGCGAACTGTAAGCACGACAGGAAATCCAAAAATGGCATTGCTATGAGGCCACAATGGCAGTAACAGTTCAATTGAATTCCATTCTTTATTTTTCTCTCATAACAAGTTCTATACATTGACCTTAGACGTGGAATTGCCCGTAATATCTCTGGGCTAATGGCGATCAATTGGCTTAATTTCACAAGCGCATTGCTTACATACATGTTCAGATGCGAAAGTCACTCAAGCGTTGCATATTGTGAAACCGGCAGGAGAAACAATACTTAAAATATGGTAATACTGATTTATAAAAGCGCAAAGTTATGTCTGCCTGACGCAATTAAATTACAATAAAGCAAGAAAATAATAAATGCAAGATAGACAAGGTTTGTTAAGAAACTAACATGTTACGTGAGAACTTACGTACAAACTTTAGCAATTTTCTACAGGTACCTTAATTATACAGGCAAGACCTTTCAACACTGCCAAATACACATACGCTCATTCGAAATATAAATATTAAGAATAGTGTTTGGACAGAACGCGGAACCTAGTTTAAGAATCACTATGAAAATTATAGAAACAATAGGTAACTACCAGCATCTCCAGATTTCCGGGTTCAAAATTGTGCCTCTTGTCGCTGAGAATGAGTTTGTACGCAGACAACGAACGCTCGATGTCGACAGATGTGATTGGTGCGTACTTATACTTGGGAAGATTCGATGGGTTAATTGACACTGGGATACTACAGTGCTCACCAGCAAGGACTTCTGAAGCTTCTTTAAGACAGAAAACCCCTTGTTTTTGTCCAAGACCGATTGCAGCTTCGCACGTGCCTTTTCGGCGACGGGTCCTTCGGGAACGGTGGCGATTCTTTCCTGTGCGTGGAGAATTAGCGCAACGTTCGTAACAAGAGTTTCTCCCGCACTTTCAATTTTTTTATAGAATCCGCTAAGACCGTGAAGTTGGCGCAAAGGTACGCGAGGTCTCCTGCAAGGCTATTCACGGAGAGGACAGCTTGAGCCTTTGTGACTGCAACACTTCGTCAATTGGAAGGCCGTTGATCACGGCCTTGATGTCCGAAAAGTAGCAGTTGTAGTACTCAACAGCTTCTAGCCACGTTCCCCATCGTGTGACGACGGGTTCTGGCGGAAGGGGCACATCAAACAGCATCTCCTTGAAGACGGGCACGCGAGAGCGTGCCTTCAGGAACACGGCCTTGGCTGAACCAATAAGCTCGTTGACGTCAGTGAAGTGCTTCCTCAGTTCCTCGCAAACACGATGAAGCGCATGCGCTGGGCAGGTGACATGGAGCATCTGCGGGTAGAAGGCCTTCAGGAGAGGAACGGCCTTGTGCATGTAGGCTGCAGCGTCTGTGTAGAGCAACAGAACCTTGGTGGCCTCGACTCCTGTAGGGTAAAGAACCTTTAGGGATTCGTTTTCAAAGAATGCTACAGACTCCCCATTTGTTCTCTCCAAAGGTTTCGAACACACGAGGAAAGCCCTTGTCTTCTCGTGCGCCGCAAGCTTCCCAGCAAGCAAGTGAGCGACAAAGCGCCCTTTGACGTCTGTTGTTTCGTCTACGCAAATCCAAATGCAGGAGTCGCCAAGCTCTTCTCTGATTCTTGCTAATGTCTGTTCATACAAAGACCGGAGGTAGTTCTTCCTCAAAGTAGACTCAGACGGAACGTTGTGGTTGCAATATTTCTGTAGAAATTATTTCAGCACGGGATTTTCAATTTTGGTCCAAGGGATGTTCGCGGCCACCACGGCCTCGCACAAATCAACGTTGAAAGCGTTCGTCCTGTCGTCCTTGAAGGCTGTTGTCAAAAAAGACTGTTTGGATGTTGAGGGCTTGTCCGGCTTAAGGTTTGACAGGTGACCTGCCGTCTTCTCATGCTGAGCCAGGTGGTACTTCTTCTCGCAAGGAATCTGCGCAAATGCGTTAGGATTTCTTAAGTACGAAGCGTATATTCAACATCACAGCGCAGATAAACATGCTAGCATACTAAGCGTCTTGACATGTTAACAGAAGGCAAATAAATACGATAAGCCTCAATAAACATTCCAACTTCCGCAGAGAAGCGCTCGAACACCCCTGCTGCGTCCTATTTCATGGTATAACTGCACTTGAGCGCCGCGCTGCTACGCTTGTCATACCACCAAAACGTACTTGAAAAACAAGGTGAAATTCCATTGACGTTCTGTTCAACTGACTCGGCGGGCGCCATCAATACCTTAAATTTCACGGTGGCACGGCGGGGGAGTAAGATACCAGATTCAATTGCGTGTTAACTTAGCGTGGCGTACTTCGGTAATTCTAGCTAGCGTCTGCATGTAATTAACCGAGTAGCTACGAGGTGGACTTCGATTTAACGGATGTCCAGTGCATATCTTAAAAACACGCTCCGTTCATCAGCGCTAGTTTTGAAACATCATCCTTCAGAACCAACCGATCAATTGCTCGTTTGATTAAGAAATTTCTGGATTTTCACTGAACGCAGCACACAGGGATGATACATAAAAATGTGAATCTCCTTCTCAAGGTATTGTTATGACTCACTGACGCCATGTTTGCGCGGGTCAGTCGCCCGAGGCCGACACGACGCCGCGGCGGCCACTGATTGACAGCGGCTTTTGAGCGTTGTTGCCCCAAAAGGGATTAAGGAGCCGCCGGTCTTTCCCCGGCCTAAGCAACTGAACGCGTGTGCGCGTGAAAGCCCAGACGGCGACGACCGGACAATGGGACCCAGTGGTGGCGGCAGCACAGCGAAGAAGGCAGTGGCAATGGTCAAGCCATTAACCCTTCCCGGAGTGATTCCACGAACCTTGTTAATCTGCGCTGTTAGGCTCCCTGGGAACGTAGCGCGCGGCAGACACAAAAGGATACGCGGCACCCGTGCGTCTTTCGTTCTTCCCCTCTACTACAGGCTCCTGACGAGTGGCAAGGGTGGTGTGTGTGTGTGTGTGTGTGTGCGGTGCATCTGCCGACATACCTGAAAGGCGTGTCCCTACCCGAGGGCGGTGCTTCACAGCGAGGAACCTACACGTCACCATTGGTCCGCATTGTTTTGTCTGGGGATCCCCAACCTAGGGAACTAGGTATCGGGGGTCAACAAAAAGGGCATGCTGCGGCCCGCCAAGATCTGTCTTCTGTCTTCATCTCGACAACTCACTGTAAAAATGTAAATAAACCCGTTGAGTTTGCTCTAAGCTCTCCCCTAGTCCTGGCTCGACGAAGCGACGGCGACCGGCCCCGCTACCAGCAGACTGCGGTCGCTACAACTCGCAACAAGACGCAACAGTATCTAAAATATTTCATTTCAATCATCTCAATGGTATTGAAAGTTTAGAACTTTTATTTAAACAACGCTAGCAATCAAAATAACCAACGTTTGAAAAAATGCAGGCACCGAAAGGAACGCTGTCTGCCGTATTCGAAATACACAGGTGCCTCCTTTCTTTTCTCAGAAAAAGGGGCAGTATCAACAAAAAGCAATAACAGCGAATCGCGGCCATGACGCCCAGGCGCCAACCAAGGCGGCGCAATGAACAACTTTGCATAGTCTCGAGTTCGACCACGGCCCCTGGATCAAGCGCACTTGATCGAGGGGCCGTGGTTTCGAATAACACATGAAACACTCACGCCACGTAAAAACTCGTTGGCTCACCTTTTTTTCCGCACGGTTTGCAGAACACGGTCTCTCCGTCTATTCTGTAGCATGGTGAGTTAAGTGTCCACTGTGGGATCAACGCATTTCTGGGCGTCTTCCGTTTCGGCATGGCTGAAAAGGGCAGCGGAGAAAGCAAGACCGGGCACGTTGAAAGACCGGACCAAAAGGGAAGGGTGCCTCCTATTGGTCGGGTCGAATCGCCTAGAGCCAATTTCTCCCCTGGTGGTGACCTTTCAACTAGTAAATTACAAACACGGCCGGACTGGAGGAGCGTTGAACGCGCACTTTCATACGGCCTGCGCACCCAACAAGGAAACGATACAGCAGATTCTTGACAGAGTGAGGGCGCTTCGAACCAACCCTCTACCCTCCCAACCCTCTTTTTTCTTAGTCGACGCATCACCTCTGGCCGAGCGAGCCGACAACGCTTGCCGCACGTGTTTTGGATTTGCCGCGGAATATCACCGGTACCAATGTATGCCTTCGCTGCTATATCTCACCAAAAAGAAGACTCGTTGTGCACTTCAGTTGCATGATTAAGAGTTTTAGCTGTATGTTTTTGACAGTGCGCTCTCTGCAAGCGGTCCCCTCAGCCCGACCGGAGTGTGAGCAGCAGAAACACGTTTATCTAAGCGATAACCGTATCTCCCTCGGAGGGAAATCATTCGCGCCACTGGTCGTGCCCTGTGCGCGTGCAAACCAAGGCATCATCCGAAAGGAATAAAAGGGCCCATCTCCCCGCGAGGGGGACTCGAGTAAATGCGTCGCATAGGGGGTGGGTGAATTGCGTTAACGTTTAGTGTTTGGGGAGTTGGTGGTAGTGAATGCGTTGTATCAGCAGCTTCTTGACGTAGTTTGAATGAGTCAAGGATATAAGGCGCGTTCGTAGCCTTTCATTCTGTGTCGGTTTTGTGGCGCAGTGGGAAGAGCACCATGTACCTCGCGTTCCGCCCATAGCTAGTGAATGCGTTGTATCAACAGCTTTTTGACGTAGTTTGAATGAGTCAAGGATATAAGGCGCGTTCGTAGCCTTCCATTCTGTGTCGGCTTTGTGGCGCAGTGGGTAGAGCACCATGTACCTTGCGCTCCGCCCGCAGGGTCGTGGGATCGAAACCAGGCGCCGGTGAGTATTATTTTTTTATATAGTGTAGGGGGAGGGGTGCGGACCTGTTGTTGAGAGCGAGGAGGGTAGCGTGATGCGGGAGAGGAGGAGTGGGGGAGAGGGCGCACCTGGAACGGCTGTTCCGGACGCCGAGGCACGCCGACAACGCCGGGTGACATCGTGAGTTAAAGAAATGCTCTACATTTAAAATGTTTCTTTCAATTTTTTGATTAGGCGCTTCCGAGTGATAATGTTTGGCTGCTTGACCCTATTAGACCGAGAATTCAGAAGGGGGAAGGAGTCGCCTATTTTAATGGCGCACATGTAAATTTACGCGGACAGGTATCACGTGTAGCCACGGCAGGGCTAGGGCAGTGGCAAATGCGCGCGCGCCGCCGCTGTACCCCGCCCGTGCTGTAGGTCAACCGGCGAGGGTTGGTCCGCAGCGCCACGAACTAGCGGCGGTGAAAGGTGGGAACTATACCCGAAGCGCAGGCCGTATGAAAGTGCGCGCCCGCGGCTCCTCCAGCCCGGCCGTATTACAAACAAGATAAGGGCGTGTACGTCACAGTGTTTTTACATGCAACGCATCTCTTGCTCGGGGCTATGTCCCTCCTTCGTCTGTCCGGCGGCGGCGTCCGTCTCTCCTCCACTCTCCTCCTCTCTTCTCTCTGATAGCGAACGCTCTCGTCTAACAGCGGCGGCGGCGGCGGCGGCGGCGTCGGCACAGGTGCGTCTCTCCTCCACTATCCTCCTCTCCTCTCTCCGATAGCGAACGCGGTCTCAGTATACGGTCGTCCGTGCTCCGTTTGCACTCTCTCGCAGTACTCGACGATTGCTTGATGCGACGGTTCCTTTAGAGAATCAACCCAACGGAAACACCAATGGAACCACCCAGATGCGTTGCATCACACCAGGGTTCCCGCGAGGGGAGGTGGGCGTAATTTTTCCCCATCACTTTCTTTGCACCTGACGGTATCATAGTTCCCCTGGGGAGTACAGTTGTGCGTCCACCGCCAAGTCATGCGGGAAAGCCACCCGTAAAGCCTGCAGAAGCCGCCGCTCCGGTTGCACCGGCGCAAAGGGAGGGGGGGGGGG